>JAXIVH010000035.1:3175152-3202652 GCA_036785325.1 Urophycis tenuis | reverse complement strand
CGGTGACTTTCTGACTGTATTAGCAGCAATTAAATGTTTCACCTTCTTATGACAAATGTACTCTTTGTAAGTCGCTTTGGATAAAGCATTGACCTTTGTTGATGGTTTGATAAGCACTCTTCTGGGACGCCTAACACGCATTACCCCAAGCATTGTTTACATTACGTAAAGATGGTCACTGATAATAATGTTGTTGTTTTTTCGTCTGCGGGTCAGGGTTGAGTGCTTTGGGGATTTTGCTGTCACTCTACACACCATGCATACAACAGATAGCACGGCATGTCACGCTATCTCAACCTGGATCATAACGGGGGTTTTCTTTTTGTAAAAATGTGACAATGTTGTTACGTTCCGTCCCTCAGGGACAAAACACTTCCTGTTGATGTGCAACGTCACCGCGGAGGACTCTGGAGAGATCCGCTTCGTCGCCAAGGACATAGAATCCACCGCCTACCTGGAGGTGGAGGGTAGGTCCAGAACACCCTGCCGCAGGCCTACATCTCTTGGGTGGGATAGAGGTTCAGGGCTTGGACGTTTTTGCCAAAGCGTAACAATGAAGTCATTGGGGGAATTCATGGCATTAAAGCTGGGGTAGGCCGTTTGTTTTAGTCGCATTTTATTGTCTTCACGTCCTGATAACCATCAATACATAAAATGCTCTGATGAAAAAGAAGGAAAACCTTCTGTATTTGGCTGTCACAGGCCTATAATTAGCCCATCTAAACATTTATTTTGGCCCAAGTTAAAAAAAAAGGTTATGACCTACCTACCTACCTACTTTCTGCCTGTGCACGCATTGACCTAGGCATGTACCTATTGCTAGAAACCTAGTCATGTGTTTTGGGGGAATGGCATTGGAGGCAGGACTGATAGGAGGGGTGAGATTTTCAGATGAATGCTGCTTACTCTAGCACCAAATTGCCTACCCTAGCTTTAAGAAGCAGGTTCGAGCTACAGGTTAGGCTGCGAACATTGGGGATCAAACCCAGAGTCTTTTGATCTGAGAGTCAAACACCTCTACCGTACTAGCCTAACCACATGAGTAGTCATTTATCATAAACCTTAATCCAAATTGATTGACAATGAATTTAGATTCAAGTCTTTAGCAGCGGATAGATTCCCAGTGGCAGCAATCTACCTGCTGTAGGCATCCCCTAAAACCCCTGCCTGCTCTTATTGGCAAACCGGGTACCCATTTGGCCCGCTGAAAGTCAAACAGGGTTTTTTAGGCACAGTCAAGAAAGAAGTGAAAAATAAGGTGTTTTTCCACTTACTCAAAATGCTGAAGTGGGTTGAAATGTAGCAGGCAGGAATCGAACCTGGTTCCCAGACAAGGTGTATTTTTGCCATGGGTGGCGCACTACCTAAACAACGGCTTTCAACGCCCCCCCCCCCCCCACCCCCCAGAGCTCCCGGTTTCCATCGTGAAGCCGCTACGCGACCGCACGGCGCTGGAGAAGCACCGGGTCATCCTGGAGTGCACCGTGTCCACGCCACGGTGCACTGCCACCTGGTACCGCGGCGGCACGGAGCTGGTCTCGACCGACCGCCTGGAGGTGCTGGCCGACGGCTGCTCGCACCGCCTGGTCATCCAGCAGGTGGCGGTGGAGGATGAGGGAACGTACCGCGTGGAGGTCGGGGAGCACATCTCTGAGGCTAAGCTGCTGGTGGAAGGTACGTCGGGATGTTCGTTGGGATTTTTCTGCTTCGTTTTTTTTCCAGGGAAGACCTCGGATCACGGCGGCAGTGTCACTGACACATATGGTTTATGTTTTGTTTTTTTCAGTATTTTGAAAACCATTTCACAATGCATTAAAACGTAATAACTAATTTACTAGCTAACGTAACTAATTCAGAATTAATTATTTAACTTCTAAATTTGTATAAAAACTAGCACACAATCCTAAATGTAAGCTAAACACAACTCTTCCTAACAAACTATAAGATGAATATCTTAAAAAATAAGTACTATAAAAGTATTTAAGTATGATAAAAGTACTTAAAATAAAAAAAAGACTAAAACTAGGCAAACTATACCCATTGGTGTATGCGGTGCCTCCGACGCATCCACAGAATATGCAGATGGATACTACTGGTCTCCCTCAAACCCAAAGGAATTCGAGTATTATTGTTTGTTTTCGGGGCACACATAATTCTGGTCAACTTGATGTATTTGATTCCATTTCTTTGGTAGTTGCTCCATTTTTGATTGTATCATACTTTGATCTTATGATTCAACCTGAATAAAGCCAGGGTGGCTTTGCAATTAACATTAAAGGAAGAGACCATTTGGGAAATAGTCATTTTGTCTGGACTCAAATCCAGAGAAAATCCTAAGAATCTAAGTTCCATGCAAAAGCCCTGCCAGTAGCCAAATACATGGAAGTAGAGGGAAGTATGAGCAATAGCTTCGGTGACGTGGGGATTTTAACAAAGCTTTGTTTTCTCGCCGGCCGACCGCAGCCCAGGAGCTGGTGATGGTGCGAGAGCTGGAGGACGTGGAGGTGAGGGCCCCCGATGCGGCGTGCTTCCAGTGCGAGGTGTCCGTGGCAATTGACAAGCCGCCAACGTGGACGCTGAATGGGGAGACCCTGCAGTCGGGGTCCCTGGTGCGCGTGGAGAGCCAGGGCACGACGCACAAACTCACGCTGAAGCGGACCAGCGAGGAGATGAGCGGCGCGGTCCGGTTTACCACGGGGAAGGCCCGGAGTAGCGCCACCCTTAGGGTGCACCCGGAGTAGGGCCAACCTTAGGGTGCACCCGGAGTAGGGCCATCCTTAGGGTGCACCCGGAGTAGGGCCAACCTTAGGGTGCACCCGGAGTAGGGCCATCCTTAGGGTGCACCCGGAGTAGGGCCAACCTTAGGGTGCACCCGGAGTAGGGCTAACCTTAGGGTGCACCTGGAGTAGCTCCACCCTTAGGGTGCACCCGGAGTAGGGCCAACCTTAGGGTGCACCCGGAGTAGGGCCAACCTTAGGGTGCACCCGGAGTAGGGCCAACCTTAGGGTGCACCCGGAGCAGGGCCAACCTTAGGGTGCACCCGGAGCAGGGCCAACCTTAGGGTGCACCCGGAGCAGGGCCACCCTTAGGGTGCACCCGGAGTAGCAGCAGGGAGGCGGAGGGGAAATGGCGGAAAGTGAAATTGAAACTGACTTGTGGACGAGGGGAGGAAATAAGGTAGGAATGTGTTTGTGTACCAATTGTTGTGGTTGTGGCTAGGAATGGATTCTCATAGGATGACGATTTAAACTGAGGTTCAGTTTATTCATGAAGGTGAAAAAAATGTTATAATGATTCAAAGGTTTGGATTAAAGGAAGTACCATCTGAATGTGAAACTTGAACTACCATTGGAGATTTGTGTTAAATGAAATACCATCTGAATGTTAAACGTTAAAATGCTATTTTAAATGATGATTAAAGTTCATCCACGCCCCTCCCTTTAGTTTTTTACACAGATTGTATTTCTTGTGGCGTTAAAATGTTTCCAGCTGGGGTTTTCTGTATGTTCTTGTATTGTATTTATTAGGGTTGGAAATAACATCAATACAAAAATAAATGTAAGTGATGTTTTTCTTTTGTAAAGTTCCTGTTATTCAGTGGCCCACTGAAGCAGAAGCACATTTAACAAACTGAGGCTGCTATTGGCGTAGCGGGGAAGAGTCTTGTGCAACTTTCCAATTAAATGTGTCCGGTAAGAGTTTGTGTGCAATATGTGTCCCCAATAACACACTTTGCATGACTTTTCTACATTCTGAGTAACTGCAATTTTGAAACAGTATAAAGTAATAGTAAACAGGGAATTCACAATTTATAAAGGATTGTTCCTACATTAATACTCATTACAATGTGTTGATAATGCTTTATAAAACATGTTACCCTGTAAATCATGAATAGCTCAGGCAGTTATAAACCATTGGATTGATCATTATTGGGTTTGGCTTTAGAGTTCGGTTTGGGGCAGGACCTTTTGAGGGGCAGGGGCTCAAATTCAAAAAAGGGCACAAGGTAGGGCATATGGTAAAAAAAAAATGTTTAACAATATAAGTCATTATATTGCATAGCATTGCATAGCTAGCTGGTAGGCTATAGAAAATAAACAGAGTGGTAGCCACTTTCACAGGTCAGTGCAATTGATGCTTGTTGAAAAGCTTTTGCTGGCAAACATAGGCCTATATTATCAGGCACTTGTAGGGGGGGGGGGGGGGGGGGGGGTGGGCTATGGGTGGCTGAGCTCCTGCCCTTTTCCATCTGAAGAAGAAGAATTACTCTTTTGATCCCGTGAGGGAAATTTGGTCTTCTGCATTTAACCCAATCATGAATTAGTGGAATACACTTAGCACACAGTGATGGTGAAGCACACACTAAATCCTGTGGCAGTGAGCTGCCTGCAACAGCGGCGCTCGGGGAGCAGTGAGGGGTTAGGTGCCTTGCTCAAGGGCACTTCAGCCGTTCGCACTGGTCGGGGTTCGAACCGGCCACCCTCCGGTTACAAATCCGAAGTCCTAACCAGTAGGCCGCGGCTGCCCCAAAAGGGAAAGGGAGTGGTTCTCTGCATTTGACCCATCCTATGGTACATAGGAGCAGTGGGCTGCTGTGTTCATTTGACCCATCCTATGGTACATAGGAGCAGTGGGCTGCTGTGTTCATTTGACCCATCCTATGGTACATAGGAGCAGTGGGCTGCTATGTTCATTTGACCCATCCTATGGTACATAGGAGCAGTGGGGCTGCTGTGTTCATTTGACCCATCCTATGGTACATAGGAGCAGTGGGCTGCTGTGTTCATTTGACCCATCCTATGGTACATAGGAGCAGTGGGCTGCTATGTTCATTTGACCCATCCTATGGTACATAGGAGCAGTGGGGCTGCTGTGTTCATTTGACCCATCCTATGGTACATAGGAGCAGTGGGCTGCTGTGTTCATTTGACCCATCCTATGGTACATAGGAGCAGTGGGGCTGCTGTGTTCATTTGACCCATCCTATGGTACATAGGAGCAGTGGGCTGCTGTGTTCATTTGACCCATCCTATGGTACATAGGAGCAGTGGGCTGCTATGTTCATTTGACCCATCCTATGGTACATAGGAGCAGTGGGCTGCTGTGTTCATTTGACCCATCCTATGGTACATAGGAGCAGTGGGCTGCTGTGTTCATTTGACCCATCCTATGGTACATAGGAGCAGTGGGGCTGCTGTGTTCATTTGACCCATCCTATGGTACATAGGAGCAGTGGGCTGCTATGTTCATTTGACCCATCCTATGGTACATAGGAGCAGTGGGCTGCTGTGTTCATTTGACCCATCCTATGGTACATAGGAGCAGTGGGCTGCTGTGTTCATTTGACTCATCCTATGGTACATAGGAGCAGTGGGCTGCTGTGTTCATTTGACCCATCCTATGGTACATAGGAGCAGTGGGGCTGCTGTGTTCATTTGACCCATCCTATATCACATAGGAGCAGTGGGCTGCTATGTTCATTTGACCCATCCTGTGGTACATAGGAGCAGTGGGCTGCTGTGTTCATTTGACCCATCCTATGGTACATAGGAGCAGTGGGCTGCTGTGTTCATTTGACCCATCCTATGGTACATAGGAGCAGTGGGGCTGCTGTGTTCATTTGACCCATCCTATGGTACATAGGAGCAGTGGGCTGCTGTGTTCATTTGACCCATCCTATGGTACATAGGAGCAGTGGGCTGCTGTGTTCATTTGACCCATCCTATGGTACATAGGAGCAGTGGGGCTGCTGTGTTCATTTGACCCATCCTATGGTACATAGGAGCAGTGGGCTGCTGTGTTCATTTGACCCATCCTATGGTACATAGGAGCAGTGGGCTGCTGTGTTCATTTGACCCATCCTATGGTACATAGGAGCAGTGGGCTGCTATGTTCATTTGACCCATCCTATATCACATAGGAGCAGTGGGCTGCTATGTTCAGCGCCCGGGGAGCAAGTTGGGGTTCAGTGTCGTCCTCCTGACACTATGACACGCAGACAGTTGGAGGGGGGAATCGAACCGCCGACCCTAGGGTTAGTGGACGACCCGCTCTGTCCACTGAGCTTCTGTCACCCCAAAGGACGGCAGAAGGACCAAAGAGCCCTTTTGAGTAGTCATTTACATTATCGGTGCTTCGTAAAATGACACACGAACAATTAAAAATTAACATGTGAATCAATGATTGAGAGAATAAAAATGTCTAAAAGTGATAATATAGAAGTAACGTTTGTACTTTGTAGCCTCGTTTACCGGCGCTCAGTGCGCTGCTGCCGCTGGGTGACGTCATAGCCTATCACCTGACCTGTCACAATCGCCTGCCTGCAAGATGCGCTTGTAGTTGTTTTAAGAGACGGTACAACGCAAGGTAAGTAAGATCACTGCAGACACAGACAGTCATTTTTGTAGTGTCATTTTGAAGTATAGAAGGGCCCTGAGACCTTTTGAGTGACAGGGGCTCAAATTCAAAAAAGGGCACATGGTAAAAACATTTTTTTTTTAAATATAAGTCATTATATTGCATAGCTTTGCATAGCTAGCTGGTAGCTATAGAAAATAAACCGAGTGGTAGCAACTTTCACAGGTCAGTTGAATAGATGCTTGTTGAAAAGCTTTTGCTGGCAAACATAGGCCCATACTTCAAAATGACACTTCAAAACGAGAGAAATGTTTATTTTTCAATATCAACTAAATGGTTTTTTGGAAACAGACTGTCTAATTGTAAATGTCTGCCACTAATGATTCACATGTTAATTTTTCATTGTTCATTTTACGAAGCACTGATCATTTAATGGCCACTCAAAAGGGCCCTTTGCTCCTTCAGATGGAAAAGGGGACGGCCTCAGTCACACATAGCCCCCCCCCCCCCTCCTCTGCATGTGCCTGGTTAAATAAAAAATACAGTCTCAGCATTTAATCTCAACATATGGATGGCACGCATGAATAATGGTTTCGCTCTCTCCTTAAATATTTTACTACTTACTAGTACTGAATAAGGCAACCATCTGTACACATCTGTAATTTTTAAGCATTAGTAAAGTAATAGTAAACAGGGAATTCACAATTTATAAAGCAATGTTCCTAATACTCATGAGTTAGCAATATGCATTAGTTAGCAATTGTTTTTACTAGTTAGCTTGAAAAACAACTCGGTTACAAATGGTTTACAAGATAATTTATGAAGTTACTGATTTACTAACTATTTACAATGTGTTGATAATGCTTTATAAAACATGTTACCCTGTAAATCATGAATAGCTCAGGCAGTTATAAACCATTGAATAGACCATTATTGGGTTTGGCTTTAGAGTTCGGTTTGGGGCAGGACCTTTTGAGGGGCAGGGGCTCAAATTCAAAAAAGGGCACATGGTAAAAACATTTTTTTTTTTTTTTATATAAGTCATTATATTGCATAGCATTGCATAGCTAGCTGGCAGCTATAGAAAATAAACCGAGTGGTAGCTACTTTCACAGGTCAGTTGAATAGATGCTTGTTGAAAAGCTTTTGCTGGCAAACATAGGCCTATACTTCAAAATGACACAACAAAACAAGAGAAATGTTTATTTTTCAATATCAACTAAATATTTTTTTGGAAACAGACTGTCTGTATAATTGTGAATGTCTGCCATTAATGATTCACATGTAAATTTTTCATTGTTCATTTAATCATTTCATCATTTAATGGCCACTCAAAAGGGCCCTCTGCTCCTTCAGAGGGAAAAGGGCAGGGGCTCGGCCACCCATAGCCCCCCCCCCCCCCCCCCCCCTCCTCTGCATGTGCCTGGTTTGTGGTTTTGGAAGCTGGGATGAGGGCCTAAACATAACATTTAAAAAATCAAATTTGCAACGTACGTGTAGTAGCTAATGTATTTGACTCCCAACAACATAAGTTTGATTCCTAAACCAGCTCAACGTAGCTGTCAGTTTATCTTGAAGCGTAGTTAAATTGTAATGAAATTGAAATTGCTATATTTTAATTTGTGAAATGGGTGTGTTCCAATATCTGATATCAGCATGTGATGAACTCGTTATGTATCAATTTGCTCACACGATCGGCTCAATAAGAGAGAATTCAAAATGAAAACACAACACAGTAACTTCATGATAAGGACTTAGAATTTATGGAAAAGAAAATTATTTTTTTATTTTTTATACATTTTGGTTTAACAAAGAGGAAAAAAAAACACTGAAAAGCACGACTAGGTTATGAGTATTTTTATCATGGTCCCAGTAATACCACCAAATGATCTATATATTAACGCTGTTACTGCACAACGACAATACATTACATTAGATGAGTACCATATCAGCAAACAGGCCGCATAATGTCAAACTGTTCTTAGAATATTAACCTAGCATCAACCCTCTCTTCAAAATAACCGCGTTTTCTACAACAAAAAAATACAGTTTCAGCATTTAATCTCAACATATGGATGGCACGCATGAATAATGGTTTCACTCTCTCCTTTTAAATACTTTACTACTTACTACTGAATAAGGCAACCATCTGTACACATCTGCAATTTTTAAGCATTAGTAAAGTAATAGTAAACAGGGAATTCACAATGTATTAATTTGTGAAACGGGTGTGTTCCAATATCTCTTGAATTTCCCCCAGGGATCAATAAAGAATCTTGAATCTTGAATATCTGATGTCAGCATGTGATGAACTCTCACTCTTAATGTATCAATTTGCTAATTAATTATTAATCGGCTCAATAAGAGAGAATTCAAAATAAAAACAACACAGTAACTTCATGATAAGGATTTAGAATTTATGGAAAAGAAAATGATTATTATTTTTTTTTATACATTTTGGTTTGACAAAGAGGAAAAAAAACACTGAAAAGCATGACTAGGTTATGAGTATTTTCATCATGGTCCCAGTAATACCACCAAATGATCTATATATTAACGCTGTAACTGCACAACAACACAACGACAACACAACATATTAGATGAGTATCATATCAGCAAACAGGCCGCATAATGTCAAAATATTAACCTAGCATCAACCCTCTCTCCAAAATAACTGTTTTCTACAACAACAAAAAAATACAGTTTCAGCATTTAATCTCAACATATGGATGGCACACATGAATAATGGTTTCACTCCCTCCTTTTAAATACTTTACTACTTACTACTGAATAAGGCAACCATCTGTACACATCTGTATTAGACTGGCAACAAGGGACACCTTGCAAAGCTGACTTCTCTATTTGCCGTAAGCACTCTGAAATACAATCAGCGTCATAAGAAAAGAAAATACATTGATTGACGGGAATTTACATACAAAAAAAGTATTTGGGGAACTTTGTATTTGGGGAACTTTGTTCCCCCGGCCCGCTGCCTAGACTAGTTTTCAAGGTCAAGACTCAAGGTCAAACCCCTTCAATTAAACAGCAATGCTGCAGGACATGGTCCATTAAACTTATACGATGAACAAGATCAAAAAAGGGAAAAAGAAAAAAAATCCAAGGTAGTTTCATTGAATCTTGCGCCTTGGAGAAGGCTCCAAAGTGTGTCCTGAAACTAACCCATGTATTGTGGCATCACATGTTTTTGCCCTGCCCTTTGGCTGCACAAATGAGAAAGCATTACTTTCCACACCGTAGGTACCACCGTGAGACAGAAACTCACAACATTATATACAGGAGGTTAATCAAAATAACTTATCTTAACAAGGGGGAAAGTATTTTCAAAGAAAACCCAACACACTTTTGATTGCCATTCAAATGCAGTCCTTACATTCAGAAGGATTGACCCATATACGTACACATGGACATGCATGTATACTCGTACAATACCTATCAGGCCCATTCAAGCGCTCAAATGTCTGGAATCATTACTCAGTAACATCTGCTGTCAACTTTAAATGGCTGCCTTTTCAATCCAAAAACGGTCATAGTTTGTTATGCTGCCTCCAATACTTTGAACCCTATGGGCCCAGTAATTGCACTTTTAGTGTAATTATCACCTAAGTTAGTGTCAGTTTGGACCATATGTCTATCTGTATGACAGAAGCTTGAACCCTGAACAGTATTGAGTCACGGTTCTTCTTAATGCTGGTGCTGAAGTCAATGACAATGACAGACAAACTGTCTTCAAAGTATAATGTGCAACCAACAAAAACAAGACCTACAGATTAGTTCCCTAAAGTGCTGTCCAGTTAATGGCGTCGAGTGAGCTAAATAAACCCTCTTGCTAGTCGACAAAACGCCCAAGAACCGAGGTTTGATGCAGACGTTAAGACTTTAGTTTGTTTTTAAATCGGGAACATTTGCAAACATGGAGATCATATGACGCAACAGCTACACTACTTTTTTTAACTTTTTTTTTAACTCTTTTTTTCTTAAGAGTGTTACATTGAAACCACATGTACTTAACTAGAAAGTATAATATCATACATAACCAACACACAGGATGACATGACTCTTTTAAATGGAGACAAAGTAAGAAAACCACAGATGGAGACCTGACAAGTAACGTCATTTTGACAAATATTGAAATTCTAACAGTAAAGGGTGAAGGGGACGCTTTCACCCAAAACGTCTTACAATCAGTACATGTGTAGGGTTAACATGTGGACAGTTGGAGGAGGAGGAGGGGGATCAAGGGGATCGAACCACCGAACCTGCGGTGAGTGGACGACCCGCTCCGTCCACCCACTCTATCCACTTTGCTACTGCCCCCCCCCCCCCACATTAACATGTTTAATCTCAACAGAACATCCAATACCACAATCACGCTTGCATTGACACACTCAATCAACCTATCCCGTCTATTCAACTGACCAGAACCAGGCCACAGAATCACACTCTCCTCGAAGACCCATTCATCCGTCCACGCATTGCATTCATACCCGCTGGGTTTGTGGCAGGTTTCGAAAGGGAAATTACACCGCGGACTGAGGTGACAGTGACGTTCCCTAGCGGACTGAAGTAGCAGTCATGTTCCATCACGTCCACCGCGGGGTGGTGATGAACAAAAACGTCCGCTTTAAGAGTATCTACTGTCAAACAGGATCCGCTTTGAATGTTAGGGTCTTACTCAGGGATTGGTGAGAGTGTGTGTGTGTGTGTGTGTGTGTGTGTGGTTTTTGGGTACGGGGTTCCCGTCTTGTACTGCGAATGTTGTATCGTATGTTGTATTGGAAATCGATATGCTACGTGATGCGAGCTAGCGCTGCTAGCTGGTGGTCCCACACTGCCTCAGAGCAGTGTAGACATTGTCCACTTTGCTGACACCCTCGAAGAAGGGAATGAGATCCAGCAGCTCTGTGTCGGCCATGTCCTCGAACCATGACATGACGGGCACCTGCGTACAAACAGATGGTGGGTTACAGGCCACAAAAAAAGAATACGCAAAATACTTGAACACCGCTACAAGCATTGTAACGAACTGCTATTCACTCAGTGATGTCTTAAGGCTGGTTTATGCTTCTGCGTAGGGATTGCGTCGTGATCACGCAATGGCCACGCAGTTGCTCGGACGCAGTCATGAGCCCGTGATGGTTCTGCGTGGGGTTTAACGTGTCGAAATGCAATTCAATGCCACACCGGTAGAGGGCGACCAGAATGACCATTCTGGTCATTACATATGGATTACTAGAGAGTAAAAAAAAAGTTTACAGAAATGAAAGCGAAAGTTATATATATATATATATATATGTTGTCGCCAATCAGTCGAAGCATTTATCACACCGTAGCGGTGTTTACGAGTGGAAACCGGAAAAGCGATCTCCAGCCAATGTAGTTCGCGGACCAATCACAGCCAAAGCCAACGCGTTGGGGTTGCGTCGCCTCAACGTGCGTCTAGGATTTTTGGGAGGTGCACGTCAAGGACGTAAAGGGTCCGTAAAGGGTCCGCAACCCCCCAGCGTTGCGTCGACGCGGAAGCATAAACGAAGCATAACCCAGCCTTAAGTGCTAGCGAATACAGATAAGCCTAGCCTTACAATTTCCACCATTTGTATAGATTTTAATATGTGTGGAAAGACTCAAAGCAAACTCGAATCATATTGTAACACGACATTGTAAACGTAAAAGTGTCTCTAGTTGTGTCTCGGCCTGGGGTTCTTACGGCATTGTCGGGATGGAACACGTATGACGCCGGGGAGTTGTCCACGATGATGACCTTGTCCAGGTCGCGGCCCAGCCGACTCAGGTCCTTGACGTAGTTCCCCCGGTGAAAGACACAGGACTCGCGGAACAGACGGCAGCGGAACGCCCCCCACTTGTCCAGGAGGTCTGACACGGGGTCCGCGTACTGAAGAAGAAGAAGAAGGTTGTGGTTAGCTTAAGGTCACCTGTTGGGGTTAGAGGTCGGGGTGGGGGCGGGGTAGGGTCTTCCCCTACCTTGGAGAGACTAGCGGTGAACAGGACACACTCAAAGAGCTCGCCCATCCTCTTGAGGAATTCGTCCACATGGGGTCGCTTCAGCACGTACACCTGGGGTGGAGAGAGAGCCCCACCCGCACAGAGCAGGGAGAATGAAGAGTGGGACCAGAGGTTCGGCAAAGTGAGTGACCTTGAATGTCATCGCTTTGAGATGGAGTCTCAAAAGCCACCTAGTAAAAATTAACCAGGGGACTTGTTTTCTGACTTAAACAATAAGAGTGGTGGCAACCACCCTTATTGTTAAAGTCAACAACAAGAACAACAGAAAAGAACAACAAAGAACAACAGAATAACACTTATAAAACCCGATCTTTATTCTTGTCTTTTCTTGTCGTGTTCTTCCGAGGAATGAGGGCTGCGTTCCTGGTACAAGTAATCCAGAAAAGGCTTCACTGCTTGCCAGACGAAACTTATCCTGGACTACTTGAACCAGGCCCGGCCCAGAATGCACCGTTTCTTCAGAAAGAAGCCAACAACCCACAATGCACTTTGTTATTTCTCACGTAAAACATAACAGTGAAGAAGGATAAGATGCCCAGGTGGACGACCGTACCTGGTGCACCGTTCCATCAATGTCAACTGGGATGATGAAGTCAGCATTGTTAACCGGCTGTCAAATACAGAAAAGAACATAGACTTCAAATGACCGGAACGCACATTCACGCCAATGGTATTCACGGAAAAGTGCTGAGAAAGATATTCCGATATAAACGGCTGCTTGATCAGGATTAGACACAACAGGTGCTTGAGGCTATGAGATGTCTTCTGTACTTATGCAGAACGAATGCTAGCGAAGACAGACGGTCGGTGTGTGTGTGTGTGTGTGTGTGTGTGTGTGTGTGTGTGTGTGTGTGTGTGTGTGTGTGTGTGTGTGTGTGTGTGTGTGTGTGTGTGTGTGTGTGTGTGTGTGTGTGTGTGTGTGTGTGTGTAGTTGTGTGTGTGTGTGTGTCCTGAGGCAGGGTTCAATATTAACCAACCGTTTTAATTCCAACAACCTTACCATCCGGTAGAGCCAACTCCGTTTTATTGTTGCTATAGTTTTTACAGCTAGTAAGTGACTTTAGTCTCAGGCTTTAGATGTATAGAAGAAAATGGAGAGATGCCATTGATTCAAATGTTTGACTCTTCATCATAATATAGTAATAATCATAATCATAGGGGCTTTGTTAGGAGGGCATGGATAGATAAATCAAAAAAGTAACCTGAAATAAACAAAATGTTTTTTCTGATTTATTTTGTAATAAAAAAAATCTATTTTTTTTAAATGTATGATTTTGTGTACATTGCTTTTTTTTAATCTCACCTGGAAGGAGCTGTGAACCAACGTCTCATCCAGGTCGAGAACGAGGCAGATCTTTCCTGAATCTTTAGACTTCACTGGCGGCAGCAGTGGCTTCACTTGGACCTTTGATGAATAAAACGTAAATAAAAACAATGGCATTCTCTTAAGATAAATGCATCCTCCAATACGTCCTTTGAGCGACGAGGCTAGCGACCGAGTCCTAGCCTGACGTCCGGCGGACTGAACCCACCTTGGTGGCGGCGCCGTTCTCCTCCAGCAGGAGAGGCAGGTTGTTGTTGACGGGCGGGGGCTGCGGCTGCTGCTGCTCTCGGCCGAAGCAGCACAGCAGGCCGGAGAAGGGGCCCGGGCTCCTGGGCTTTTTGTTGGACACCAACACTGTGGGCCCTGCGGAGGGGGGGGGGGGGGGGGGGGGGGCGGAGTGAGGTGGTGAGCGTTTAGTCGTTAGCCGTTTGGACGTTAAGCCAGTGCAAACACACTGATGAGTCTCCGTCATTAGCCTCGTTCTGTGTATACGCTTTAAGTAGCTTGATAACTACCTGTATGGTAATTATCAACACACACACATAATATAGTAATAATTACCTGTATGGTAATTATCAAGCTACTTAAAGCGTATACACAGAACGAGACAGAACGAGGTATACCTAACACATCGCAGGCCAGGGCATGAGTGAGAAAATGAATTTAGTATTAATTTTTGTATTATAATTTAGTATTTCTATTACACTTTTGTTCAAGGGAGGGTGGTCTGTAATGGGGAAAGGGTGTGTATGGATAAGTTGATATATATATAAAAAATGTATACATGAAAAGCTTCTCAATAAAAAAAATAATAACATGGGGAAAAAAGAAAGTTTAGATTGAACGAAATATGAAAACTATATATATTCTGGCTGGCGTATTTCAGAGAAAGGCTGACATATGCTAGCATTTAGAGGGACCCAAGTGAACTCTAATGTGTTGATGTTTGAGTCAAACACAAACAGTCATATTCAAAAGAGGACATGTACACTTGGCTTAAGAGAAAACCTAAACGTAGTCTCACATCTTGTAATGTTTTAGGAGAAAACACAACTAAAATTCTGACACGTTTTTAGAAAGAAACAGTCCGACCTCATAGGTTTGAGATCACATTTCAGGGAAAATCACGTTGCAACACATTCATGTTTTTTTTTTTTTTCTTTTTTTTTTTTTTTCAGAGAAAAGAAAACAGCCTTGACCATTGTGCGACATACGCTACAATCTAGCATTCACTGCTGGGCCTTCGTCACTTTTGTCAGTTTGAATTGTTATAGGTTCATGAAAAGCACCAATTAGGTGTTTCTTTTCACTGCGGGAGGACTCTTCTGACCATACTTGGCCTTCGTGCTTTCTGTGTCAACCGGGACTTGGCTGGGCCCACACATGACAGCGCGCACTTGGGAAACAATAACAATGATGTCATCAGTCAGGCTTTCCTCCCCAGGTCTCTGCAGTCCCAGGTCCCAAGACTGCAACGGGGCAGGTAAACACTTCAAGTGGGCGCGAGAGAGAGAGTTTGAAAGGGCCAGTGAAAAACCTTTTGACCGGGTCTGCCCGTCTCTTTCTGGGCAACATAAGGTACCCTGAAAGTTTTTGTTCTTGTTCTAGTCCTAGTTCTCGTTATCCTGCTCCCACTTCCTCCTTCAGGAGTCCTCTTGTGCTCTCCCCCCGTCGTTCTCAGCCGCCCCCGCCCCCCTCCATTCCGTGCAGTTATTGTGCGTGACCTCAATGTAACCCTGGTCTTTATTCTGTGGTCAGCGGGCTCAGGGCGAAGACACAGAGGCACATCAGGGCAGTATGACAGGAAGGGCCCTTCAGTTTGGCAGAACAGACCCCACACTCTGTTGTCCATTAAAAGTCTGGTACCGCAGCGCGTCTCTGAGGAGTATTAAGGGAAACGTACTTGGCTGTAGAATGGATTACATGTGTTATAATGGCACATTCATACAGCTCATTTTAGGGATAAGATTCCTTTGTTGAGGAGGATTACCTGTGTGTGCTTCTATAGATTTCAATGGAATAAGCCGCTTGGTACTTGACTTACTTACATTAACTTTTAATCTACAATTGTTTTTACCTGATTAATTAAATGTTCTGGAAGATTACTTTTGGAAATGACTGTCGTTTAATTCCTCTGATTGTTTTGTTGTGAATATAAAGCACTTTGAGGTGCGTTATATGGTTGAAATGTGCTATGTAAATAAAGATTCACTTAATCATTTACTCTAGTCAGTCTGTTTTCTAACTACGATTTATACACATTAGTTTGCGATTTAGAAACTCAGCATTAGTTATTAAGACACCAAGTTAGAATAAATAGATGTGTCGAGCACTTTTGAATACGGCAGCAAATTACATTTTCAGGGTTTCAAAGAAAAAGAACAACAAAGAAGACATTTTTTGTTTGACTTAAACTCACTTTTCTGCTTCTGTTCTTCCATCGCTGTTCCTGGGGGAACGGCAAGTAGAGAAAAACACACTCAAGTATACAAATGAATTAAATCAAGTCCACCAAATAATTCCTGTCTACGTTTCTACGAAGACGCAGAACATGGCCTTGCAGTTCTAGGCCCCTTGGAAACCACAGAACACACATTACCTAAAACTAATCTCCGGCATCATTACAGCCGGATCAGACGATGCAAGCACACACACACACACACACACACACACACACACACACACACACACACACACACACACACACACACACACACACACACACACACACACACACACACACACACACACACACACACACACACACACACACACACACACACAATCATGACTCCATCTTGCAAAATTCACTTTCAGTAAGTGCATTCAATGCATTAAATTAATTGCATTAGTACGTGCAGACCTAACTGACTGAACATACTGATAAAGATATGGGGGAGAGAACAAACATTATCCTTGTTTGTCCTATCACCTCAGAATGTATACGCAGGTAAATTATCGATACGAAATAATAGATTTTAGTAGCACTAGTAGTAGTAGTAGTAGTTATCAACTTAACAGGGACTTTGGAACCCCGTTATGTGGTCTTTCCGACGAACATCTGTCGTTTTTACCTGCGTGACCTCTGAACCGACCATACCACACTACTGATAAGCACGATGTGTTCTTTCGGTGCTGGATAGAACATCATTCTGCCGGCGGTCAGACAATTTACATTCGATCATCATCTTTTTTTTCTGTTTTCTTCATTCTATTCATTTTTTATTTTCCTTCCGCGTGATTGATGGGCGGGCGACATGCAAATATAATTAAATAACTTGTAATTCATTCAAACTGATAACTTGGATCACTGAACTCTTTCGTGATTGTTAAGGCTGGATCCTTTAAACAGCACGTAGCCCTCTGCATGGCGGCTCTTATCAAAGCAGAAAAACAATGTATTCAGAGTGTGCGCTACGCTGTTTATTATTCCACTTTTCTATTTGGTGAGAGGTCGTGCACACAAGCGAGCAACTGTGTGTTTACTGTGAGAAGCAAATCCAGAGTTATGCAATAGCTGTGTGACTATGGAGCATTTTCGCGCTCCAGCATGCACTTCTTAATCAACTACTAGGCCTGAATGTCACAAGCCAGACTCAAAGTACCTATCCCAACCTCACTATTTAGAATTGTGAATGTTTGCATTCAAAAAGCTCCGTTTTAATAAGCAGCTTTGATCAAAGACATGACATGTAGAATTGCTTGCAAATTTTAAACACTTGGCAGACATATTCTTGGTATAGCACATTAGTATTGATGATAGTTTGAAAACTTGGCTCTCTTTTCCATGTAAAAAGACGAACCAATGCGATTTAAACTGACATGTAACCCATGAATACCACAACATTATTGACACGTTGTAGTCCCACCCTATTGTACAGACTAGTTATATGGTAGTTTATAAAACGTACACACAAGTTAGAATAATAGTTAGTGGGACCTAATAGACAAATGGTATGCAAGCACGCATTGCACTGTATGTATAATTAGTAGCTGATATGCAGAGTAGGCTACATTCCGGAAATCTTCCCATTTCTACAGATGTATGTATACCCTACAGTACATAGTCGCAGTTTAACTATCAACTAGTTTCACAGCACTATAATGCAATTGAAAGGGTTTTAGCGAGGTTGTATTAGTAGCCAATCGTATGGCAAGTGCCTACATATTGTTGCAGTTACTTCATGGACGAAGCGAACTCTGCAAAACTATCGTTCATAGGAAGTCATGCTGTTTGCATGTATCGGTAGTGATCTAAAAAGCGCACACATTGTAAACGTAAGACATAGTTGCGAGGAGAGTCGCTACTATGTCAAGTTTTGACATGTGTGCAAAACAACCGTGACGCGGTGCGCGCAAACTTACCCATTTCCCAGGCCGCCTTGTTTGCCTCTTCATCGCGACTAACTTGCGTTATGATAGAAGACGGATTAGCCATCACATCAGGTTTTAATCCTGAGTTGCTGATATGCACTGAAAATGGATTTTCGATTCGTCAATATTCCCCGCTCACCGGAGTGGGTTAAACATAACACTGGCAAAAAGTTGAACTTCCTGGAAAACTGCCTAATAAGTATATCGTATTCACTCGATTACATACACTGATCATTGTTTGTAGCCAGGATTTGGATAACCATAAATCATTAGAAAAGTACTTAACAACTTTGATTCAACATGGAGTTCACGGCTTTCAATTTCAACACACAAACATCGACCCTGGCAGTTTCAAGGCGCCCCGTTTCCCTTAAAGAGGCGCGCAGTCTTAAAGGGTATGTTATGTCACTTTCTGCGTCACACAACTTGTAGGACGGCCCCTTAAAGTTGTCAGAGCTAAGTTACTACAAGAATTACCTCCACCAGTCTATGTGTAAAACATGTTTAAAATCATCCAATGCATTTAATATGTTCCCTTCACTATTATATTATTATTTTTTTGCCAGTATTGACAAACAACAAAGTAACAAACTGGAATGAATGGGACTTACATTGTTCTCTTCAGTTGCAAAGTATATTATTCAGACCTTTTTTCAGGCCATTATTCAGACATTTTGTTGGTGGGCTCAAGCCCACCCAAAACTTGCCTTAGCCCACCCTATCGTTTCGTCCTCAAATCTAATATCATACCGTCTATACTGTTAAAAAATATACATTGTGTTGGATTGATGGATAAATAGATAGATTTACTCCCCCACCAGAATACATGTAGGATCTCCACCAGGTCACCCTTAAATGTAGCAGAACGCAGGAAATCACTGATATTCAAAATCCCTAATACCACATTCAGCCAAAACATGTACTCTTCTTTGATATTGTTTCTTTTCGGTTTAGATATGATTATATGTTTTTAATTTGAGCCATAATATATGGGCGCCTTGACCTTAATCGTTCCTTTGCACTTTTGGTTAGAATGCCACCTACATTTTGTTGTCTCTGTACTCTGCAAAATAAAGTTAAATCTAGTCTAATCTAATTTTACATGCTGAACATGTTATCCTCTTGGAGCCATATTGTCCGTCTTGACAGATTGTGAACATTTTAATCTTCAAAAACATGTTTAACAAACAACGGCTGCAAATGACATAGTTTGGACATACGTGCATGATCTTTGACGTGTCTTGTGTTAGGATGTTTTTTTGTTGTTTTTTTTACGGCCAAATTCTGGCAAATTCTAAATATTGTTGTGCATCACTGGCTTATCTTTGTTTATAAGGCAATGATAGGTTTGTTACCTTCTTATTTATCAATTTTCTCCCTAGTCCAAAACAATAGGTACAACCTTCAAATTGCCTTCAGTTACAATGCCCCTTCAACCTGGAATGCTCTGCAGAAACAGTTGAAGTTAGGCACTTTTATTTCACTTACTGATTTTAAAGTATATATTAAAGAGACCATAAGTGTGATTGTGTATAGGCTGCCTTTTCACTCTCTTGTTTTTCTGCCTATGTGGTACTGTTTGTTGTGTGGTATGCTGGCTGATATGTTGCTATATGTTATATGTGTGCCTTTTTATTGTGCTGTGCTGTGTTTTTATGTTGTCTAATGTGGTGTGTCCATTTCATGCTGCTTTGTGTCCTTTGCCTGTACTTATTTATATATCCGCTGCTTATGTATGTCTATGTCTAATGTTAGTCCACTGCTTGATGTTGGTCAATTGCTTGTCTTAGATGAGGTTCTCTCTCTCTCCCTCTCTCCCTCTCTCCCTCTCTCTCTCTCTCTTTTAGCAAGTGCTGCCTTTCTTGGCCAGGGACCATTCGAAAAAGAGACTGAAGTCTCAATATGACCTCCCTGGTAAAATAAAGGATAAATTTATCCTTGGATGTGTTTGTTGTTTACACACACACACACACACACACACACGCACACACACACACACGCACACACACACACACACACACACACACACGCACACACACACACGCACACACGGGCACACACACATGGGCGCACACACACACGGGCACACACACAGACACAGGCACACACACACACACACACACACACACACACACACACACACACACACACACACACGCGCACACATGCACACGCACACGCACACGCACACACGCACACACACACACACGCACACACACACACACGCACACAGTATGATACAAGTTCTTGTATAATGTGTATGTATAATGGTGTGCAGGTCCGGCGTGGCCATCGGGAGATTCGGGAGGTTTCTCGGTGGGCCGGTCCGTTTTCAAATGTCTTTTTGTGCCGCTTGAGTGGGAAAAAATAACTTTGACCATTAATTTAGCATCTCCTAAAGTAGACGTTCTTCATTCGGCTGACATTTCAGCCCCAGCATCGCAGTATATGTAATATGGATTATACAATATAAGGTACTTCTCCCCTCCCTAATATCTGAGTTGGTTGGGTCCATGGCTCTTCTTTAAATTAAGCGGTATCAGTAACAGTTGAGAGAACAGAAGCGCAACAAGTGCCGTTGGTTAAAGTGATGGTCCGGAGTAAAATTCACCCTGAGGTAATTTCCACCAATAATCCAGCCAAATACCCCCTCAGATGCATTTTTAGCGACGGTCAATATTTATCAAGTTTAGGGGTATCAGCCGAATGGCTTAGTACTAGAGTGAATAGTACAGTGTGTACATCTCGGAAATTACCCCACCAATAATGCATGGATTGTTACCCAACTTCTGTAGTAGTACATATATGGTCTGTACTCACAAAACAAGGCATTTTAAAGTTTGTAAGTAGACCAGGAGTTTATTTAAAAGAGCACTTTTCTGATAGCTTCAACTAGCTGTTGCTAAGGCTACCGCTGCGTCGACGTCTCTTCCGTCTTTCCGGATAAGTTTGTAAAAGTCTTCTTCAAAACTCACATGTGTAAGGAAAAGGTTAGTGAATTCAACACTCCATCGAAATGTATTGACAACTGGAATAATTGAATACTTGAAATTAGATGGAGTGTTGAATTCACTAACCTTTTCCTTACACTTGTGAGTTTTGAAGAGGACTTTTACGAACTTATCCGGAAAGACGGAAGTGACGTCGACCCAGCGGTAGCCTTAGCAACAGCTAGTTGAAGCTATCAGAAAAGTGCTCTTTTAAATAAACTCCTGTTGTACTTACAAACTTTAAAATGCCTCGTTTTGTGAGTACAGACCATATATGTACTACTACAGAAGTTGGGTAACAATCCATGCATTATTAGTGGGGTAATTTACGAGATATACACATTGTACCGGACACTCCAATACTAAGCCATTCGGCTGATACCCCTAAACTTGATAAATATTGACCGTCGCTAAAAATGCATCTGAGGGGGTATTTGGCTGGATTATTGGTGGAAATTACCTCAGGGTGAATTTTACTCCGAACCATCACTTTAAGGAGAGTAGAAAAAGGTCAGGAGGTACCGAAAAGGCCAGAAGGGCGCTGGAAGGAGATGCTTCAAGATTCAAGATTCAAGAAGTGTTTATTGTCATCACATCCATGACATGACGAGATTGCAGTAGCTGCCACAATAGTAGTGCAAAATGCTGCCAAATGTGTCACAATTACTGACCTGTTCAGAGGACAGGCACAAGTTGCAGCCGGCAAAGAGAGTATGTGGATCTAGTGATTAATTAGCAACGTAAATAATTTAGCTATTTGCTATGTTCGCAATGCCAACATGAGCATTTAAAAGCTTAAACCAATTCATCATTAGCCTATTTTATTTTGCTAAGCCATAACGAATCACAAATTTGTGAAAATCAACATGTAAACTCCAGCATAACATGTGTAACTTAGCCCAAGCAGTAGGACATGGTTCAAGTGAGATTTTTTTCCTGGATTTTACATTTGGCAACCACCATATTTTGATATCCAATTAAAAAAAAAGGGATGATTAGAGTTTTGCGCTGTTCATTTATTCAAATTCTTCCGCTACTGAAAAAAGTGGGCCGGTCTGGGCCCAAAACTCCCGGACTGAACATAGGTCCCACACCTCAGACCTCGGCCCTGATGGTACGTGTTTTGTCTGCGTTATGTTGTCCCTGTGCCTTATGTCCTTGCTCTCTGTTCACTGCTGAGCGCCTGTAGAGCGACGCCAGGCGTTGCAGGGGGCTGGCGGAGCGGCGGTGTGTGTGTGTGTGTGTGTGTGTGTGTGTGTGTGTGTGTGTGTGTGTGTGTGTGTGTGTGTGTGTGTGTGTGTGTGTGTGTGTGTGTGTGCGTGCGTGCGCGTGCGTGCGTGCGTGCGTGTGTGTGTGTGTGTGTGTGTGTTCGCGGGTTGGGTTTGTCCGGCGTGGTCGTAGTCTGCAATAACGACCGAGTGTTGTACCCTAATAAACCAGTTAAAATGATCTCCATGTCCGCGTAACTGTGAACGTCACAATATGCTAATTAGAGTTGCTAAATAATTAACATTATTCCTTCAACCTCAAGTCCGCGTTAGAAGGTAGCAGGAACTTCGAAATTGCCATCACATAAAGGCCAAGTCCCCTAACATGTGTACAACATTGTGTTGACGTCTCACTCTATGACGTCACAATTTCAACACTTCACACTGTGACGTGATGGAATCAGAAAGTGCCAGGAATTTGAAACTTGCGACGCACATAGCGAACATCCCCGTTAACTTGCCTTTCAAATTTGTTGTCGATAACGTATTCCATGACGTCACAGTGTCAATAAAAGTATGTAATCTTACGGTAATGTGCCACTTCGCCGGTAGAGGACGCAAAACACACATACACGGCAGCAACTAATAAACCATCGGTTGTGTGGGTGTGTCTATGTTTGTGTTTGTGTGTGTGTGTGTGTGTGTGTGTGTGTGTGTGTGCGTGCGTGACGTGTATGTCTTTGGGCGTGTGTCTGTGTGTGTCTCTGTATTTCTGTGTCTGTGTGTGTCTCTGTATTTCTGTGTCTGTGTGTGTCTCTGTATTTCTGTGTTTGTGTGTCTCTGTATTTCTGTGCGTGTCTCTGTATTTCTGTGTGTTTGTGTGTGTGTCTCTGTATTTCTGTGTTTGTGTGTCTCTGTATTTCTGTGTGTGCGCGCGTGTTTGTCTGTGTGTGAGTGGGTGTGCGTCTGTGTGCGTGTGTGTCGGTGCGTGTTTCTTTTGGGAAGTAAGAAGAAGAAAGCAAGAAAAGAGAAGTGCCCGCGTGAACCGCGCGAAAATGGCGGTTGATTGGTAGGCGGTGCGTGAATACCCGTTGAGACTGCTCGCAGTCCTAGTTCTTAAATTTTAGGCCATTAGTTGTCGTTTTTTCTTCAAACCATACGTCTCTTAGTAGGAGCGTAAGCGGAGGAACGCCCAGTTTGGGGGTCCTTGAAACTACCTTGCTCAAGGGACTATCAAAAAAGTGTACGGGACATATTTTGACGTAGAAGGACAACGAACATCTCAATATAGTATCAACATTTTATTACATACTATCCCATAAAAACATGTTCCACATATAAACACGGCAAATTGTTACATTTACAAATCTTCAGCCATTCAAACATACAAAAAGTAATACCGCGACAGAGCAATCCACAAGACATCCTATTACTGCAAGAATGTCATGTTCATTATGTGTGTGTCTGCACGCGTGTGTTTGTGAACATACGATAAGAAATGCATTTGTGGCTAGAATACTGAATGAATGCGTCAACGTCATGTATGGCATGTCATTCATACATTGACACAATGCCATGTACCACTGTGTGAATGTGCTTGTGTATGCATGTCTTCATAGCTATCATCAATCTGATTTACATGATCCACATCACATATGTGTATTCCTAATTGATCGGTACCCATCTCATCTACTGTGAACTAATAGCCGTCACATCACATCATAAAGTAAGTCTGGATATACTGATCCATTTTAGGCACTGGGCGAGGAGAAACCAGAGTGGCCTATGAGCAATGCTACGAACCACACAGAAACACAAACAGTGTGACTTACTAAAACAAAATGTCGTCTATGGCATGGACTAACTTTTTTTTTTTTTAAATACAGTTACAGTAAATTTCAAGTTGTTGTCTTTTTAAACCACAGAACAATAAGTTGTAACCACCAATGATGAGGTACACTCTAAAATATGTTCATTTATTACACCGTGAATTCTTTGAACGGCAATCACAAATACAGTTTTGTTTTGTCTTTTGTAGGTTTTTTTGTTGTGTTTTTTTATTTATTTTTTTCCATTAACAGGAGAGTGAATTTAAAACGTGCAGGCGCCCACACGCATGCAAATAAATTAACAGGGAAAAAACGTAAACAGTGTCAAAACATGTTTTTGGTTTCAAGCTCAACAATGTCTCAAATAACTCAAATGCGCAAATAAATTAGCAGCTTAAATTATTGTACATGAGTGAGTCGGTATCTACCAGGTTTAATGACATTAAAAAAATGCTGTATTGTACTGTTAGAACAGTGCAGTACAGTACTGCTGTACTGTTTTTTTTTCATGCTGATTGTGCAACGTGAAGAACTGTGTTAATCAGAGATGGAAACACTATACTGAATCACAATGTGACGGACATCGTTAAAATTAAACTCTGAAAAACAAACCTCAACAAAAAAACGTGCGAAAAGGAAGGAGACTCAATGAGCCTCCTTAGAAACATCTTACTTTGTCCAGTCTACATGAGCAGTTAACTCTTCCACAAGCCAGTTTAGAAATCTAGCAATCTTTCATTCATTCCTCTTTTTCTTTTTTATCGCTTTTCTCGTTTTATTGTTCAATCTCGGAATCAGAATCAATTAATGTGGTTCAAACCCCCAAAGTACAAGTCAACCTCTTCAGAGACTCCTCTTCAGGGACTCCGAGTCACAGACCGCTGAAGAGCTCACGCATCACACAGTTTCACACGACTCTCAAACCGGGGGCCGTCACTTCCAGCCAATCACAGCCGAGGTCCGGAGGGGAAGGCACGCAACGTGGGGACAGGGAATCGCGCCCACGACCTGAGCTACGACGCAGGACCAATCAAAAGCATTCGAACAACCAAATTTTAACCCCGCCGCAATTTCCAACCGACCAAACTTGGCCCAAACCGACGTTTCGGCCGAAACAAAAGTTCGGCTCACCAAAATTCCCGCCGTCTCCCACGAGAACCCACGTCTGAACCCGGCGACGGGGCTCCGTCTCACTTTGTGTCGTGGCGGAGGGAGGGGGGGGTCCTGGTGGGGGGGGATTGGGGTGCGGCGGCGGCGGCGGAGGACTGGTAGGTGCGCAGGAGCACTTTGTGGCGGGTGGCGTCCTCGGCGCGGCGCTGCTGCTGCTCCACTAGGAGCTCCTTGAGGCGCGCGGTGGTGAAGGTGAGCGTCTGCCGGCGCAGCTTCATCAGGTAGGAGTCCTGGAGCCACGCGTGGGTGAAGCAGTCCTTGGTGGTCGGACGAGCCCTGACACACACACACACACACACACACACGCACAGACAAGCACACGCACACACACACACGCACAGACAAGCACACACACAAACACACGCGCACACACACAAACACACACACGCACAGACAAGCACACGCACAGACAAGCACACGCACACACACACACACACACAGACAAGCACACACACGCACAGACAAGCACACACACAAACACACGCGCGCGCACAGACACACACAGACAAGCACACACACAAACACACGCGCACACATGCACGCACACACAGACAAGCACACACACGCACGCACATACACAGACAAGCACACACACAAACACACGCACACACACACACGCACACACATACACAGACAAGCACACACACACACACGCACGCACGCACACACACACCACACACAGAGAAGCACACACACGCACGCAGGCACACACACACACACACACACACACACAGAACCACACAGATCGGTTTAATGCAGACGGGTCAAACTCATAACTGCTCTGTGCCAGTTCATCATATCTTACCAACACACTGCATATTAAATATGTTTCTCAGACACATATCACACGGTTCATTCAAAGTTGAACTCACTACTCTGTATTCAAACAGCTAATTATACTTTTGAAATACTGGGATATTTACTTTTATGTCCCGCTGATGCAGACGTACTTTTTCTACGCAGCGATCAACTTTCTACTCTTGCATGAAATTCGTCTTTCTCACTGCTCACATTTTCTGTTTTTTAATCATCGTAAATCGTGAGGAAAAACTATCCAACAACGCCTCAACCCTCCCCGGGGGACCCAGAGAAAAGGACCAAAGGTCAAGACCACCACAGTCATCCACAAAATGAATTTGCACGTCTATGTTTCCAAGGGAAGGCCGCCCACCAGGGGTAGCTGCTCAGCATCTTCTTGAGGAAGGCGGAGGCACTCTGGGACACGTTGGGGTACAGCCTGGTCGGGTCAAACTTTGCCACCTGAATTTGGGACTCTGTTTGCACGGGGTCTTTGTCCTGGAAGGGCAGGCGGCCGCTCAGCCTGGTCACCGGAGGCACAGAAACAGTCTTAGACTGACTTAGAAATCAGCCATGATTTATGGAATTCACACAGTGTCACGGATACAAAGTGATACGAGAAAATTCACATTTAGTTCGACACTAAGTCGCTTCTACTGTGGTTCGTCGCTCAAAAACCTGTGTACACAAGGTCATTTTTTGGTGCTATTTCTTGAATGGGGACATGGTGGCGACTCACATGATGTAGGTGATGACCCCAAGGGACCACAGATCTGCAGGGGGCCCCACTACCTCCCCTTTCACCATCTCAGGAGCTGCGACCACAAAATCAGCGTGAGCATGTCAAGTAAAGTAGGAGAGGAATATGGTAAACCAATCAAATTTACATAGGAGGTGCGTACATCTGTGATAAAATCATCTGGCAAGGGTTTGATTTTGTTAACGATTACTTAAAAGACATCAAACAGTTACCGCAGGTTACTGGAATAAAATAAAATCAATGTATACTCTGGATGTACTCTTAATCTATACGAATACAAAACCGTCCCAATTTTAACAAATGTTGAAAAAACGAAAACAAATGGTTCAAAACAAAGAACCGAAACTGTTGTCAACATTGGTAGAAGTTGAAAAAGCATGAACGCGGGCGGTGTAGGGCCCCGCCTTTTCTACCACGATGACATCATCGAGGATCTCGGAACCCAGAATGTTCCAAGTGTGAGGCAATAGACGTGTGTGCTCCACTTGTGTCGCGTGACATCACAGATGAGGACCACCTCACCCCCAACTCACTCACCCCAACACTCACCCCACCACACTCACCCATGAACTCCAGTGTCCCTGGAGGGGGGCTGTCGCAGGGCTTCAGGTGCAGGGGGTTGAAGGTGCAGGCGCTGCCCAAGTCCAC
>JAXIVH010000035.1:3130152-3172652 GCA_036785325.1 Urophycis tenuis | reverse complement strand
TACGTTTCTCACCCTCCCACGGTGAAACAGATCAAGTGCACAAGCACAACAGACAAGACAAGACATTCCTAATACTAAAGGTAAACATACAATTTCAATAAATATGCAATGTCGAAATCTACTATTGTATGAAGTAGGAGTAGCAGCATCCTGTAAAAGTTAGTGCAAAAAGGCAATTGTAACGGTAACAACAACAAGAGAAGCCTTTCTTTTCTGGGGAGTCCCGCTACAAATATGATGAGTGACTCTGTGTGTGCGTGCAGCTTTAGTCACTTTAGAAGAAAGTGCCACGTGACCGTCTGTCCCGAGTTCTGCCCCTCACCTGCCCTTCTCGTCCAGGAAGGTGTAGGGCTTCTGGGGCATCCCCGGGCGCAGGACGGAGGAGGGGGTGGGGGTGGAGCGGCCGGCCCTTGGGGTCCCTCTGGTGGGGGTGGGGGTCTCGTGCGGACCAGACCCCCCTCCGATGGGGCTGAGGCTGGACACCTGCAGCACCTGGGGGGAGAAGGAAGCCGGGGAGGTGGGAGAGGTGGGGGAGGTGGGGGAGGTGGGGGGGGTCGGGGTGGGGGTGACCCCACGGGAGGCGGAGGTGACGATGGCGGGGACGTAGGTGGGGACGCAGGCTGGCTTGGTGGGGGTAGGGGGAGGCGTGAGGAGAGGCGGCGGACTCAGGGTCATGGGCGGGACCACGTTGATGGGGCTCTGGGGCTTGGGGAGGACGAAGGGCGCGGGCGGGGGCGACTTGGCGGCGTGCGGCGGTAAGGGTTTGGCCGAGGTCGGCGCGGCGGCGGACGCCGTAGGGGCGGCGCCCGGTGAGGGGGGAGGCACCGCCGCTCCCTCGTCGGGGATGGGGGAGGAGACTTGGGCGGAGACGGTGGCAGCGGGGGAGGAAGGGGAGGGAGTGGCTTGGGATGCGATCTTGGGCGGAGGAGGCGGGGCTGTCGCCGGCAAGGCCGACGGAGACGCCGGCGTAACAGGAAGTGTCTTGACGACGGCCACTTTGGGTGGTTCTTCTCTTCCACCTGCGAAAACGAGGAAGATGGCACGTCGGTCTTCGTCAGTGGTGAAATGGCGGAGCCGTCTAGCTCGGCTCGGAGTGCAGTGAGTGGAGGTCCGATTCCCACGAGGGGGACATCCATGGTAAGAATGAATTAACCTTAAGTATTGTAAGATGCTTTGGGTAAAGGCATCCACCAAATGGCTTTTATTCTTATATATTCAGGCTAACCTCGGAGTGTGAGAGAGGCTGGATACAACAACTTCAAAACATTTAATAAAAAATAAAAAATCCATGAGCATAATTTGCTCAAGGACCAATAATAAATGCAACCTAAGCTTGACATCATTCACTAAGTTAACAACCCAAACAGTGAACACTCAACAATATGTCAAGGATTTGACCTGTTACCTGATTGGGCCAGGCTAACTTTGGGAGAGCAGTTGCTGTAGGGTCCCTGGCCAGCCTTGTTCACACAGGCCACCCGGAACCTGAATGTGCCCCCTGGTGGCAGGTCTGTGACATTGTAGTAGCAGTCTGTCACACCTGTGGCAGTGATCAGCCAGTTCTCCTCTCCTTTAAGACAAGAGAAACAGCAGAAGAAGCACAACACCGGGTTAAACATGCATGTCATTTCACTGTAATATCAATACATAACTGGTCATTTCACTACATAACTGTCAGTTACTACATAACTGGTCATCTGGTCATCTCTCTGCACAACTGGTTGTACAAAGATCCGACATCCTTGTGTATGCTATTACCTCGTAGCGTATATGCCTGGATGTATGTACATGTATATTATCATTTCATTTAATTTCTTTATGTACATTTTTATATATTTTATTACATAGGTTTATATTTGTACATAGATTAATATTTTTATTTTTACATAGGTTTATATTTTCTACATAGGTTTTATATTTTACATAGGTTTGCTTCATATATTTATATTTTCTTACACTAGAGTGTCCTCTTTTTCTCCTGGAGTATTGTTACGAAGGCAATTTCCCTCAGGGATCAATAAAGTATGTCTGTCTGTCTGTCTAGAGAACGGGGTAAAACTGTTGTTCTCAAACTGAACACCATGTGGCGGTGTTGTACAACACCAACTGATGAAATGTTGGTTTGCTATTGCCATCATGAACAGAACAAAAAAATATATACTCTGGGGAGTTTATGAACTTTAACAGAGATGAATTGCTGGCAAAACCAAGGTATTGATCATACTTAAGTACACATTTTTATTATTTATCTGTGATCAAATGACCATGCCCATATTATTTCCACTTACATTGGGTCATTTAGTAGATGCTTTTATCTCAAGCAAATTACAAACTACATCTAAGAACAATCAGAGCGTATAATCAATAATGGAGCAACTGGACAAATGAAATGGTAAACTTTTCACAGTTTTTTGGGCTATTTTTCACGTATGAATAAACAGTGATTTGTATGAATAATGCAACCACAAGCCGTCAGCAAACACGTCATCCCACGCAATGTTTTGCTATATTGGTTAGCATCATGTGCCACATCATTCACAACATCGGTTAGCCTTATGCGCTACATCAGTTAGCATCATGTCCCACATCATTCACAACGCCTGTTAGCCTATAATGGCTAGCGAATGTGTTCAACTACAGCTCGAGCACTCACCCTCAGTTCGTCTCTCCAGCATGTAGCTACAGGGGGACTTGCCGTCAGTGGCTGGCTTCCAGAGCACAAGAGCTGTGTTGTTGTACACCTGGGGGACCTCAGGTGTTCCCGGTCGCTTAGGTATACCTGGATGAAAGGTAACCATGGTAACCAGGAGAGGGAGGGAGACGGAAGGTCAGTTAAGCAGTAGTGATTGCAGTTAACAGCGGTAGAAGCAGGGCCACACTGTACTATAGTTTACCACTGAGCTAAAGCCGACACAACGCAAACACTATACGCACATTTCAAACCATTTGAAAATAGCTTGGGGCTTTTGGTTTGTGAGATTAGTCGACCGGACGCATCTTCCCAACACGGGTGCGGAAACCGCCCGCATCCATGCTAAGCACCCCGGCGCGGCACAAAAGCAAACCCGCCCTGAGATGTGAAGCTTAAAGTGCACCGAGGCTGACGTCTGGGGAATGTGCCTTCGAGCGTTTCTCTGGGAAATCCACCATTGTTAGCGGAGAAGCGCCGTTGTCTGGCGGTCTTATAAACCACACAACCCTTTGTCGGTGGAGAAGATAAGGAGAAGAAACCTGCTGCAGCACCTGGATCACAGTCACTGCCGCGCCGTTCACCCACGGGTTTGCGATGTGTGACGGAACAGGCAGGGTGAAAAAACAAGCCATTGAGCTAAGCAACCATGCAAGAGCATTATTCTTTTTTTTTTTTACTGCTGCATTAATATTAATTAGTTTCCCCGCTCTTAATTGAAATTCAATTATACCACGTCTGCATTAAAATGTCACATTAGCAAGACAAACATCGCCATGAAAGGCAAACGGCCATTTGTCAATAAGGTCAACGTGCTCAGTGGGGCCTAATATGTCCATGTTTGTTGAATGGAATGGTTTTCTTTCCACTTAATTGAAATGTGAGGAGCGTAATGAAAAAGGGTCCGTTACCAATTACTAATGCCCGCCCTTTGCATAATTGTACGGCTTACATTCCGGTGGCTCTAGTGTTGACTTACAAGCCAGGCACAGTGTGCAGGAACTGGTTATGGTGGCCAGTGCGTTTGTAGCCGCACACTCGTAGAGGCCTGCGTCTTTCTGGTTGGTCTTCATGATCACAAGCAGCTGCCTGCCATCTGGATGCGAGATCAGGCTGATCCTGTGATCCACCTCCACCGGTCTTCGGTCTGTAAAGGCGGGGAAACACACAGCTCACACACACTCAGGACCAAAGGGTAAAGGGGGCGTTTAGCAGACACTTTTGTCCAAAGCGACTTACAATCAGTACATTTGTGTGGGGTTCGACATGTGGACAGTTGGCAGTGGGGGATCATGGGGATCGAACCGCCGACCCTACGGTTAGTGGACGACCCGCTCTGTCCACCCGCTCTACTCCCACCCCAGGACCAAACTGCCTAGGCAGAACTTCAGGGGCTATGCAGGTGCTACTCACTCACTCATTCATGTGGGTAAAAGTGTCACTCTTAAGAGTACATAAGATTAAAGAAGATGTGTAATATACTCGTTTCTACCCAAAATATCATGTTACCCTACCCTTCATCCATGTAATCTTGGGAGGTGGGCTTCCGGCTGGCAGGCAGCTGAGAGTGACAGGATCTCCATCCAATAAGACGTGGTCTTTCAGCTTGATGTGGAACACTGGGGGAAAGTCAGCGGCGGCGCGGGTCTGCCTCTGTGGCGCGGCCGAGGAGTCGTCGTCGTCTTTGGGGACGCAAGGGGGCTCCGAGATTTCCGGTTGAGATGGTGTTTTGTCCCGTTTGCCCCGCGTCAGACCCCACCGGTCCCAGCGAGAGCGGCGGTCAGTCTCGGGAGTGCGGCAGGACTTCTTCTCGGAGTTCACGCTCGACGCGGACTCGAAGGACTCTTTGGACGCGGCGGACGTGCCCGTCTGCTGGGCGAGCTGGTTCTCGGGAATGCCCATGTCCTTGAGCCCGCGACCCTCGGACTGGGTGTGGCGGTGGCGCGTGAAGAGAGGCGTCCTCTTCCCCTCGGACTGGGCCTCCGACTCCCCTCTTCTCTCTTCCGACTGACTGCGGATCTTGGAGGAAATCCCGGACACTTTGTTCTCAAACTTCTTCTTCATTGCCAGCACTGGGGAATCGCTGACCATCTTGAGTTCTTTCTGGCTACTGTCACCGTCGGGGCGCCTCTTTGCCTCTTTTTCCTTCCTCTCCTCTGACTGGGCTCTGATTTTGGCAGAGATCCCCGCCACCTTGGACTCAAACCTGCGTCGCATGGCAAAAACGGACGACTCGTCCGCTTTGCCTGATTCCTTCTCGCTGAGGCGCCTCTGCTGCGCCCCTGCTTGGTCGAGCTCCTTGGTGTCCAGAGACTTACTGCGGCCCATAGCCCAGGACTTCCTTTGTTTACTGGCAGAGGATTCCGGCGCCTTCTCCTCTCGCGCCTCGGTGGATTTCTCTGCTTTTTTATCGACGGACGACGACCGCTTGGCCCGCATGGAGAGCCTCCCGATGAGACTCAGACCCTCCTTCTCCACCTCCCGCAGATCTTGAACAGATTTGGATTTCTCCGCCAGGCCCTTGGACACCATCTCAAGGGGAGCGCCCTTCGGCCCCGGGCGGTACACCTCCTCGCCCTCGCTGGACTTCTGGCCCGGCACGGGGGACCTCTCCTCAGACCTGTTCCGGGTCAGTTTCCGGAGGCCGCGGGTCAGCGACGACTCGCGTTTCTTGAACCTGGCCTGGAAAATCTCCTCAGAGTCAATGTTCTTAATGTCTGTTCTGAGCACAGGGTGGTGAACGACGGTGTGGTCGGCGGTGGCTACTTTGGCGAACACCGCAGGGTGCTCTGGCAACAAAGGGCCACCATCTTTGGTTAAGGAGGTAGTGGAACCCTGGGAAACTTTGGTTTGGTCACTGTCTGGCTCCGCCGATTGGCCAACGAAAGCTTGCATGACACTAGCATATGCAGATGAGGGTTTAGTAGGTGTAGGTGTAGCAGTGGGAGATTCATGCTTGGATGCTTCCTTCTCTTTATCGTTATTCACTTCCAGGTTTCCTCTCGACTCGTCCTCTTCATCGTCTTCCCCGATGACAATTCTCGGCGCCATGACAGAGGCTGACTTATCGTGCGATTGCAAACTCATCGGCGGCCCTTCCTCCTCGTCGGCCGTCTCCGCGCTGTGTTTGGTCCCTCCTCCTCCTCTCTGTTCCTCCGCTGTAGCGTCGGCCTCGCCGAGGCTTCGCTCCGCTTGCGGATTTTGCGGTTGCCGCTGGTCCACTCCGCCCGGAGTTCTGGTGGTCTCTTTCTCCAAGGCCCGCGGAGCATCGAACTGCGTCGGCTCCGCCAGTGCCGACATCGAGGTGGCCTCCAGAAGTTTCTTCGGCTCCAGGCTTCCGTGACTCAAAGACGGGATCTCCAAGGGGGCGCCGTACCGTCGGTGCAGGGGCATGGGCTCTGAGTCGCCCTGGGTGAAGGAGGAGCTCTTCCTGAAGACCCTCATCTTCGGCGTCTCCTCCACGGACGCGTCGGAAGACACCGCCCTCGTGAACGCCGGCGGCGGCGCCGCGCGGGACCTCCTCGGGTTCCGTTCCAGAGAACCCGACCGCCGGTCGTCGTCCATGCCGAGGGTCTCGAACAGGGGCCCCCGCAGGCCGCTCATCTTCTTATCCCCGCCGCCTCCCCGGAGCAGCCGCTGCCTCATCAGCTCCAGCTTCAGGGCGTAGTCCTCCTGGCTCAGAGTGGACGCCCCGGGGCTCGGGCTGCGGTTGGGCAGCTCCATGGAGATGGACTTCTTCAGGTTCTTCTTGCCGGACGCCTCCGGTTGGTCGCCCCCGGCCACGTCACCGCCCTCCTCCTCCGGGGCGATGTGAAGGAGCAGGGCCGAGTCTGCCGAGCTGCCCCTCCTCATGGTCGCCCGCCTGGCCTTGGTCTGAGAGTCGTCGGCCTCCACGCTCGACCCCTTTTGCAGGGGAGCTCGTTTCAGTTTACCCTCTTTGTGCTCCTCTGAGACATCGTCTCCTTCTCCTCCTTGGTCTTCTGTGCCCCTGTCATTGGTTCCTCCTCCCACTCTCCGTGTGGCCAACCTCCCACCATCGAGCCACCGGCTGCCCTCGCCGTTCCAGCCGGACCCCGCGCCGGCGTCCTCGTCTCCGGGGATCTCGTTCAGGGAAACCCTGGACCCGGAGAAGACCGTGGAGAGCGGCATGGGGATGAACGGGAGCTCGTCCACGTCTTCGTCCGAGTCGTCGGAGGACGAGGAGGCCGGCGGCGAGCCATCCCGGGGGTGCCGGCCGGTGGCGATGGAGACGTGGCTCGAGGAGTCATCGAGGAGCTCCGCGATGGTCCGCATGGACATCTTGGATTTGTAGCTGATCAGAGAACGCTGCAGAAGAAACGGGAAAGAAAATTGGAAGAAAATTCAATGAGTATGTGGCTGAATTGAGCTTGGGGATTTTGGTCAACATCTAAATACATCTGGGCAGCAATATATATTTATTGTGCATAGGAATGCACGATAGATACTGCTTTTTGTCATATTATTCTTCTTCACACCAAATTTGTGCAATTAATGGAAGCTAAATGACAAATTCAAACTGCATTGCAAAGGTTTACTTCCGTATGTGCTATGTGTTTTTCTTTTTTTGTAAACTTTATTCTTTTTTTTTTTTTAGATATTTGCGATTAAAAATGCACAAAATTCTCAAAGAGATAACAGTGAGCCTAGCTCAATGACTCCACTAATTGCTTTCCGGCTGTCAACTGCAGAGCATACCTCAGTGGATAGAGCCTGTGTTCCACAAAAGGGTCGGCGGTTTGATCCCCACCTCAACTAAACTTATCTCAACGATTACGGGCATTCCTGTGCACAAGTGATTCCTCGCGTGGAATTACATTTTGTAGTTTTTATATTCATATGCTAGCGAGTACACAACAAGCATCCTTTTAATCACTGTTAGCGCATCACTGATAAGCACCTTATATCGAACATGGTGACAGTTATCGTGTTATGCATCCTACCTGCCAGCGTCTCCGGGAGAGGACTTGTTTCAGCATCGCTGTGTTGATGCTCTTGTTGTTGGAGGACTGCGACACAGAAGAGAGAAGAAACTTAAGAGAAGTTAACGACAGCCCGGTCCAAAGAACTGAAGTGATTACAGGGAACCCACCGCACTCTGGCATCTCCTAAGATCAGAGAGTGAAATGCTTGGTGTGCCTGCTGTGAAAGTTACAACAGCGCCACTATTTTCCAACCCCGAGCAATAGAGAATGAATATGCCGGACCAATTGTTTCACACGATGCGTACAAAGCACTGCACTTGCTAATTAGATGGTAGCCGAGTGTGGCGGCTCCACTAAAAGCTAACTGGGTGTAGTTTCGTCTTAAACCCAAAATGTACCTTAAACCAAGGATGTCGCAGGCACTCCACTGCCGTGGGTCGTCTACCAGTTTGAGAAAGAAGAACATTGATATAACATCAGAACATTAATATACAGAACATTAGTATAACAGAACATTAATATAAACACGCAGAACAATATGAATGTGTGCTCTCTGCGGAATACAATACGTGTGAGGTATTTCCGCAAATCAAACAATATAAAACATTTTAAATATTATTACTATTTTCATTCCTAGATCTTTAACCAACTTATCCTTCAGCGCCCCGGAGGCTAATGTGTATTTTCTAAGGAATGCAATATCAGAGATATATTTCTTAGAACAGGAATATAAGATAAGAATAATCATGCCATTTTGTAACGAAAGAGTTGCAGTCATGCAAAATCCTAAATAAACCTACGTTTACTGTAACCTAGGCTCATCAAATCATTGTTTGGCGTCGTCTCATGACCATGAGAAATGCTGTGGCAGTGTCAAACACAACGTCTCCCCATAGTGAAAAAATAATCTCACTATTAATTAAAACAATCACCCAATTTAATTTACCCCATTAACATGACAGTGACTATCAAGACTCCCTTGTTCAGAGTTCACTTGAACCCTGCATGACATCCATCCTCAAAAAAACCAAAAAAAAAACCCTACCCTCATGCTCTTGTATGTTGTACGTCTTGGCTCTTTGTAACTCGGCACTTAGTCAGAGATGTTGTATACTAGCAATGGTTATTGAAATGCTTGAAACTTGTTCTTTCTTAAAAAAACTATTTTGATCAAGCGAGGGAAATTTGGTCTCTGCATTTCACCCAATCGTGAATTAGTGAAACACTCAGAACACAGTGATGGTGAGGCACACAGTGAGGTGAAGCACACACTTAAAGTGATGGTTCGGAGTAAAATTCACCCCGAGGTAATTTCCACCACTAATCCAGCCAAATACCCCCTCAGATGCATTTTTAGCGATGGTCAATATTTATCAAGTTTAGGGGTATCAGCCGAATGGCTTAGTACTGGAGTGAATGGTACAGTGTGTACATTTCGTAAATTACCCCACTAATAATGCATGGATTGTTACTGAACTTCTGTAGTAGTACATATATGGTTTGTACTCACAAAACGAGGCATTTTAAAGTTTGTAAATACACCAGGAGTTTATTTAAAAGAGCACTTTCCTGATAGCTTCAACTCTCTCTTGCTAAGGCCACCGCTGCGTCGACGTCACTTCCGTCTTTCCGGAAAAGTTCGTAAAAGTCCTCTTCAACTATATACAAATAAATGGGAATATAAAATCTAAACTATGGATTTGGGGACTGTCGTACACAACAAACAATGTACATAATATCAAGTATTCAATTATTTCAGTTGTCAATACATTTCGATGGAGTGTTGAATTCACTAACTTTTTCCTTACACTTGTGAGTTTTGAAGAGGACTTTTACAAACTTTTACGGAAAGACGGAAGTGACGTCGACGCAGCAGTAGCCTTAGCAACAGAGAGTTGAAGCTATCAGGAAAGTGCTCTTTTAAATAAACTCCTGGTGTACTTACAAACTTTAAAATGCCTCGTTTTGTGAGTACAGACCATATATGTACTACTACAGAAGTTGGGTAACAATCCATGCATTATTAGTGGGGTAATTTACGAGATGTACACACTGTACCATTCACTCCAGTACTAAGCCATTCGGCTGATATCCCTAAACTTGATATATATTGACCGTCGCTAAAAATGCATCTGAGGGGGTATTTGGCTGGATTATTGGTGGAAATTACCTCAGGGGGAATTTTACTCCGAACCATCACTTTAAACCCGATGCAGCGGCGCTCGGGGAGCAGTGAGGGGTTAGGTGCCTTGCTCAAGGGCACTTCAGCCGTTCGTACTGGTCGGGGTTCGAACCGGCTACCCTCCGGTTACAAGTCCGAAGCCCTAACCAGTAGGCCGTGGCTGCCCCTACTGGTGACTTTCTTACTGTATTAGCAGCGATGCAATGTTTCACCTTCTTCTGACAAATGTACCCTTTGTAAGTCGCTTTGGATAAAAGCGTCCGCTAAACGCCCCTCAACGTACAAGTAAATTAACATCCCACTGTGCCCAACAACCACGACCACGGCGATAACGGCGGCGGCGGCGGCACACAAGACACGTACAGCCGGTCCGCCACCAGCAGCTTGATGACGAATCCCTTGGCGTCTTTGCAGAAGCCGGAGAACATGCCCTCCTCGAACGCCACGTTGTAGCTGCGCACGTTGAGCGCCGAAGCGCGGTCGTTCTCGCCGGCGAAGGGCGACACGCCCGTCAGGCTGAAACACACGCAGGACGCGGTGAGATCTGGACTCGAATCTCACTGTTGTTGTTATTTATGCCTTCCCACATGTTCTTAGTTTACCTGTGAAATCCTGTACTTTTGCACATTTGCACATCCACTTGCACAATTTATATCTGCACATCTATTTCTATATTTACACCTCAGTCGGACTCATTGACCAATTGCACTGTTCATCTTCAATAGGATGATTACTATGTATGTATATAGGTTTTCATTTTTTCAATTGATCTGATTCTAAGAGTTCTCATATAATTTTTATCTTAATTTAGGTAAATCTATTTATTGTTTATTGTTTATACTTTGGTCTTTTAGTGCACTCCTTTATCCCTCTGCACTGCTGGTCAATGTGAATTTCTCCAAAGGGGGATTAAAAAAGGAATATCTTATCTTATCTTAAATGCATTCTGGGTCTGTGGGTCAAGCGTGAACTGTGGTACTGTTTGCCGACGGCTTTGTCTTAGGCAATCGACCATCACTTTGACACAGACTATGACGGTGTGCGGTGTGCTGTAGCGTGTTTCTCTACATGTTGTTTCTCTATAGTATGACTTTAGACGGTCATACATGGCGTGTAGGATTCACACTCACATGTTGGTTTAACCTCAACTGTTAACGATGTTCACCTTGACATTTCTGCAACTCTATACTACTACAGAGATATGTTTATAAATTGAATGGGTCTATTCTTTCTTATGTAAAACATTATTTACTCTTTAATTCTTTTTACTTATTCTTGTTGCTCCACTGTACTTCTGCCATGACACCAAAATTGAAAGATTTTCTTTAATTCTTTAAGATATACTTGTTTCGTCTTATGTCGAGTGACAATCGACACGCAGCCGTGAGTGATACATATTCAACACATCAAGTCAGACGTCAGAAGCATTTGTGTTTCATAAAACATGTGAACAACTTACCACAGATAGGTGATCACACCCACAGGCCTAGAGAGAGGGAGAGAGGGAGAGAGAGAGAGAGAGAGAGAGAGAGAGAGAGAGAGAGAGAGAGAGAGAGAGAGAGAGAGAGAGAGAGAGTGAGAGATGGCGTGAGTGTGTTTGAGAGAAACAGGGATAGGGAAAGAAAATGAGAGAGAGCAAGGGTAGATAGAGAGACACAGAGCAAGAGAAAGGGAGAGATATATGGAGAGAAAGAAATGCAATGGAGAAAAACAGTGAAAGACAGATAATAAAGAGGGATGGAGATAAAAAAAAGATAGGGATACAGATCAAGAGTGAAAAAAATGAGCAGAGACAAAATGAAAGCAAAAGGGGGATAGATGGAGAGGAGGGATAGAGAGGAGGGATAGAGAGAGGAGGAATAGAGAGAGGAAGGATAGAGAGAGGAGGGATAGAGAGAGGAAGGATAGAGAGAGGAAGGATAGAGAGGAGGAGGGATAGAGAGGAGGGATAGAGATAGGAAGGATAGAGAGAGGAAGGATAGAGAGAGGAAGGATAGAGAGGAGGAGGGATAGAGAGGAGGGATAGAGATAGGAAGGATAGAGAGAGGAAGGATAGAGAGAGGAAGGATAGAGAGAGGAGGGATAGAGAGAGGAGGGATAGAGAGGAGGAGGGATAGAGAGAGGAGGGATAGAGAGAGGAGGGATAGAGAGGAGGAGGGATAGAGAGAGGAGGGAGAGAGAGGAGGGAGAGAGAGAGGAGGGAGAGAGAGAGGAGGGATAGAGAGAGGAGGAGATAGAGAGGAGGGAGAGAGAGAGGAGGGATAGAGAGAGGAGGAGATAGAGAGAAGGGATAGAGAGGAGGGAGAGGGAGAGAGAAAGGGGAAGGACAGAGAGACAGGGGACACAGGAACAAAGGGGAACGACAAAACATTAAAGAAGGGCACGGTAAAAGCACATTAAAGGCCACATCTGACGTCTGCGCGCGCTGCCGCCGCCGCCCGCGTTCACAGCGGGCGGCCCCTGCGGCGCCGCGCCGACAGGACCACTCAGAGAGCGCCCGGGCGGCTCACCAGATGTCTGTTGCCGTGGAGACGGGGGTCTGGTTCACTATCTCCGGGGCGACGTACTCGGGCGTTCCGTAGCGGCAGTAGTGCTGCCCGGCGGCGCCCAGCCTCAGCGCGCTGCCGAAGTCACAGATGCGGACCTGCTGACTGCCCGGCGCCGCCATCAGGATGTTCTCCGGCTGCGGCCCGAGGCAAACGCACAAGGAAAACACGTCACTTGCGTCGCCTCCATTTTGCGTCGACGACGCTGCAAAGGTGTGTTGCATTTTACACGGCTAGAAGGTATCCGTTTTATTTTTTTTAAACTGGGATAAAGACATATTTAGGGCTCTGTATGAATGCTGTTTCACAGTTTGCGTCTTGCTACCATTCAGCCATCAAGCAGATGCTATTTATCCAACGTGACTTGAAGAGCACGTGGCTTTCGTTCTCGAGATCCGCGACATTAAGGCGCAGGCGGGGGTTCGAGGGCGTCTTGCTCAAGGGTTCCTACAGTGACACGGTGGCACGTGAACTGCCCCGTGACTCGGGGGTCGGGCGGGGCGGGTGGGGTACCTTCACATCCAGGTGGGCAATGTCTCTCTGGTGGAGATATGCCAGACCTTCCAGGACCTGCCGCACACTGGAACGGATCTGCAGGGGGAACAGAAAAATGCACAAAAAGTGTTTGTGTTCACGACTCTCGTGATGTAGCGGGCACTTTGATCACTACTCTGCTACTCACGGTGAGTTCAGAAACACGTCCTTAAGGTGCAGGCAGTGGTTAGGGGGCATCTTGCTCTGGAATGCCTACAGACTAGACGGCGGCCGTCGGGGAATCGAACCCAGTACCTTTTGGTTTGCAGTCAAATTTTCTCCGACTCTAACTTGTAATGCCGACAAACCACTCAGAGCTCAGGTGGCTAACCAGATATTATATGGATCACCTTATATTAATGATCATAATCCTCATAATAATAACTAATTGACTCGATTTATGTCGTGCTTCCAATACACCAGAGCGCTGTGAGACAGTGAATGTGTGGGGGATGTGTCACACCTCACAGGATGCCAGTGTGTGTGTGTGTGTGTGTGTTGTAACCCAGGGGTAACCAGGGCCAGCACAGCGACACGTCCTCACACTCACCTCGGACTCTGTGACCGTGGTCTTCTTGGCCATCCTCTCCAGAAGTTCTTCATCACAGCTTTTTTATGGCCAACAAAAAATAAATTGAGTTCAGGAAAAAAAAAAAAAAAAAAAAACGGAAAAAAAAAACGATCTCCGGAAAAAATATTTCAGGAAATGTGATTTAACATCTCCCACGCTTGGGGCAGGTGAGGCGTAGGCGACCCCGCCTCCCCCTCTCCTCCCTCCCTCCCTCCCTCCCCTGCTCCCCTCCTGCCGCTTTGAATTATACACAGGAGGAGAAGGAGGACTCGCCTACGCGCCTCTCTCTCTCTCTCTCCCACTCGATCACTCTCACCCCCCTCCCTCTCTCTCTCCCACTCTATCCATACTGCTCTCTCCCTCCCACCCCCCTCTCTCTCTTTACCACTTTACCATACTGCTCTCTCTCTCTCTCTCTCTCTCTCACCCCCCCTCCCCTCCTTCTCTCCCTCACCCGCTCAGAGCTAAGATGAGTCAGAGCTCCTCACTCTCCCCCGCCTCCTGAGGCAGTAGGACATGTCAGAGATTATGAAATGGACATCTTTTTTTGGGGGGTTTTCTGAGAGGCAGAAACTGTCCTTGGTTCAGCAGCTAGTTTGCCGGATTTTATGGTTTTTTTTGGTTGGTCGACTGGGACTTTCCCGAATATGTTTTGCCAAGTCTGCTGTTAAAATGTCAGGCCCACAGGGTAGATTAGACTGGATGTTAATGGATGCGTTTGTTGATTTGTTGTTTGTTTTTCGGTCGCAACTAAGTATTTACCCTTTGGAATAGCGAGATTAGTTCAACTGTAGTTGGGGATTATTTAATATGTTTCTATTGTTTGATGAATTTTTATCAAGTCTACAGACAGATGGCACAGGCACCACAAACTCCCCAGAGAATAATCTGATTAGTTCAGGACTATGAAACACTGTTTGTATTCTGTGCATGGGAGGACGACAAAGTGACATCCTCGCCTTTTCCAGCAGCCCGGTCGCGTCACTCGTCCGATCCTCCGCAGAACCAAACGAATATCTAGCAGACGACATTTCTCTCTATGAGAGGTGGGCGGCTTGCAGTCAGTGGAGATCAAACCCTCAAACTCTGAGAGGAGACCCAGCCCTCTGGCAGCGAGCCCTGATGTACGCCCGTGCGTTCGGTTGAGTCGTGTGCCACACTGGGCTGGGCTTATTTCATCAGGAGATGATCACTGCTACTGCTACTGCCCTGAGATCAAATGTGACATCAGTGGGGAGCTTAGCCAGCCACGTCCCACTATCACGCACTACATATCCCAGCATGCATCTCTTTGTCAGTGGAACATACTGGGACAGTGTTACAGACAGAACAAACAACAAATATAGTTAAAATATTCTCTGTGTATATATATATATCATATATTTGATATATGTACTGCATAATATACATTATACAGCATATAACTTCAGTCAAGCCAAATAAATAAAGCTCTTTATCACAGCTACAGTCTCAAAGGGCTTGTTATATCTTATTATACATTATCATCATTATTTGGTAAGTCATTCCTTTATTGATTATCTCATTTATTTATTTAGTGTTGAGAGTTTAAGTTATTGTGGCCGTATCCTCATGATTTAATGGCGGCCTGAATTGCTATATTTTTTTAAATACAAAAAGGATGAAGTGTAGTTGGACTGCTAGACTCGTGGCTTGGTGGTGCAGCACTTCTACACTATTGATTGTCCACTTTAATTGTCTACCTCACTTACAGGAAGTTGCTTATGATGAAAGCTGAAACGTCAATATCACTCAGCCACGTGCGGGCATGATGTGAACGCTACCTCTGATCCCACCGCTCCTTCCTTAAAGGGGTTTTCCTTCCCACTACCAAACGGGCATTGAGGAGCATTTTCTATGGGATGTAGTGGGTGGTTGAATAGGCTTGACGGTGATTTCTCGTTATTGACATACGTATTATTTTTGCACCTTTGAGTGGGTATTCATCCAGAATCGTATCTTTTCAAGCGTCTTTGTTGTTTCGCTTTCCATTCAAGTGTTACGATGAATGCTTTCATTGTTGTTAAATATCCCGCTTGGTCACTTTAGAGTATTTTTTTTATATTTTATGTTCACATGTGTTCACGCATCAGCATGCCTCACGCGGAACCCGCTTGCCACTAAAGAACCCCATCCTCTGGGCTCAAGCGACACAACGAATGCATTTGTCCTCGAAATGTAAATGACAATAATGAACTGCACAAGCACGTGAAACAGATCATTCAACTCCATTCAAAGGATACAGCTCCAGCACCAGCACCAGCATGCTCCTCTTCTCAAAGGCGTCGTGGAAGAAGGCGATCCTCTCGTGGTCCAGCTCGGACAGCAGCGCCATCTCTGCCAGCGCCGCCGCTTTCCGCTTCCCCCGGGACGAGATGAACTTGGCCGCGAACTCGACCGTCTCGCCGCTGTTCTTCGTCTTCTCCGTCACCCTCTTCACGTACGAGAACGCCCCCCTGGGGAGAAGGAGCATGGGTCGGTGGGTGAAGAGGGGCGGCGCGGCCGACTCAGGCGGGCTCGGCTCGGCCCGAGTCAGGCCCATTGGACCCCCCGGGGGAGGGGGGGGGGGGCGCTGGGGGAGGCCGCGCACCTGCTGTGCGTTGGGCAGTCGACAGGTGGAAGCAGCCGCCCGTCACCACGCACGCACCCGGGGAGAACTTTGGCACGGGGAGTTTGGAACACCTGCCCCATGTGTCACGTTGCTCCAAACTCTGCAGTAAGCCCAGCTAAGCCTGCTAGGAGGAGCGTGGCAGACACCTAGCTGGCTAGGTTTGGAGCAGTTGGCAGAACATGTGTGTGTGTGTGTGTGTGTCCACAACACTGCATGCACAAACAGTGTGTATCTACCTTCCGATCTCCTTGTGGACATGGTAGTAATCGGTAAGCCGTCTCATCTTCCTCAAGATGCTGCCTTCATCTTCCACTGGAGCCACAGCCTGCTTCCTCTCTACACATACGCACACACACACACACACACACACACACACACACACACACACACACAGTCATGTGAGTGTAATGCATGTGGGTGTGTGAAAGCCTATGTACTATGTAGATGAGCATCTGTCTTTGTGCACGTATGTTTGGTGCTCTCATGTGTGTATGCGTGTAAGTGTGTGCTTGCTCGCGCGCGCGTGCGTGTGTGTGTGTGTAAATGCATGCATATGTGTGTGCATATATGCACACGCAAGCATATGCATGCACGAGTATGTGTGTGTGTGTGTGTGCGTATGTGTGTGTAAAGTGTGTGTGTGTGTGTAAGTGAATTAGTGACAGATGGTTTCACTGCAGTCTCAGAAGTCCTACAGTGTCAGCAATATGGGCCATCTAGATCCTAACAGAACTCCTCCTCCCAGTCCAGAGGGAACTACCATTTATGGTCATGTCTTCAGGGAACAAAACGGTTCCCTTTATTTCACTGACAGCTCAGTGGGAGAGTGGACCGGTAAGATTTCAGCCGGGGGGGGGGGGGGGGGCATTTAGAACACTACGGAGGGATTAGAATAGAAAAACATCAACTCTGCGCAACGAGAGAAAGGGGAATGTATATAATGTATAGGAAATGGCAGCCTAGCCTTCCACGGCCCTCAGTTTCCAACAAAAACTTTAATATTGGCAATATACTTTTTGCCGATACAGGGCAATAAAGAGCTCTAGGCAGTGAGGCAAAACAGGTTTCTTCAAGCCTATATTGGAACCACTATTATAAAAACATAAAAAAAGAAATGGCTGGCGGGTTATGGATTTTGGTGGGACAGCCTCCCTCAGACCAGTTCCTCGTCGGTGTGTTCTCCACAGTGGTGATGTGTTCATAGCGGTAGTGGTGCATTCATAGCGGTGGTGTTGTGTGGAATTGGTGGTGCGTTCATGACAACGGTGGCGTGTTCGTGACCATAGTGGTGCGTTCATAGCCCCAGTGGTGCGTTCGTGAGAGCGGCGTTGTACTCGTGACTGAAACGGTGTCAAAGGATTTGTTTTGCACCTGCGTGGACGGTGACCTCTGCCTTGCAGGAGACGGCGCCCGCTAGGTTCTTGGCGGTGCAGGTGTACACGCCGGAGTCCTCCGGACGGGCGTTCAGCACCACCAGGGAGTACTCTGGGTCGTCGTAGACGAACGTGCAATGGCTGCTCTCTGAGAGGCGGGACTCGTCCTGCAACCAACCAATCGGCTTTCGAGAATCAAAGTCCGGCAGGAAAAAAGTGAGCATCTTTCAGGGCATTTCTTTTCGTCAAAGCTTCGGGAAGTACCGGGATACCGTACCTTATACCACAGAATATCCGGGTCCGGTTTGCCCTCCACGACCACGGCCAGGCGAGACGTCTCCCCAGCGGCCACGTCCAGGTCCTCCATGATGGACTCAAACTTTGGCGGTGCTGAGCGGCGAGAAGGAGCGCGTTGGTGTAGATTTAAAGGGGCATTTAGCAGACGTTTTTGTCCCAAAGCGACTTACAATCAGTACATTTGTGGGGCTCAACATGTGGACAGTTGGAGGAGGAGGAGGGGGATCGAGGGGATCGAACTGCCGACCCTACGGTAAGTGGACGACCCGCTCTGTCCACCCACTCTACCCACTCAGCTACAGCTGCCCCGCCCCTTTAAGGTGGATGAACAGGTCTACGTTGCGAACCAAATGTGGGACAAAGAGCATGTTTGTGTGCGACCGTGTGGTGCACGGCACCAATGCTGAAGGGGTCGTGTTGTGATGTGTCTTTCCTACTTAAAAAATGTACATCCTCACATTGCTGTGTCACTTCATGTTACAGCCCTCCCCTCCTTGTGATTGAAAAACGATAAAAACTGATGCAAATTTATAAAACCCGAAGCACGTTTTTTTTTTTTTCGAGCGAAAGGGGAAAGGGTGAGACGCCCTGAGAATTCCCTCACTCCACCTCCAACCAGTTATAAGCAGTTTCCCAGTCTTTTTTGCAGCTGCATTTCCCTTTCTCTGTGGTGACCCGCCATTTTCCCCCTGTGGGCACGGCGTGGCAGGCAGCAAAGACGGTGCCCTCTCTGCTAAAGAACCTGTTAACCTGCACTTGGTCCACATCTGCGCCCTTTCATCGACATCAAACGCGGCTCAGCGATGACAGCCTGTACGGCTTTCTTCACAGCCGTTGGGTCACAGCCAGATCTCTGGATCTGGACAAGCATCTGCCCGGCAGTGGCTGTGCTTTTGAAAACTAGAGCCACTCTAATCAAATGCGGGACATCGTCTCAAAATTGCGGGATAAGGGATAAGGGATGTGCAGCTTGGGAGCACCTGGTCACCCCAGCTCCCCCTGCAGCATGGATAATTTATCATTTTTAAGATACAGTGTTCCCAGCTTTGAGGAAATTAAGCAGGGCTTCAGGCCACAACAATCCGGAGTCTCTCCTAGACTGACTTCAATCGCTGACCTTGATGTATGTAATATATGATGGATGTAATATATTTTTTATTTGTATATAAAAAAAGTTAGATTAATTTTGTATATGAATTTTGTATATTAATATAGCACATTTTCTTGACGAGATATTTGGTAGGTGCGTCGTGGATGAAACCCTCTGGGCAGGTTATCATTGCTTATTTTAGGGCATTTCACCTTAATGATCAAGGAAGCAAGCAAGGACCGTGGAAGGAACACAGGAAGAGGGATGTTGGTGGGGTGTCGTTGGGTTGTTTAACCGTACAGGCGCCACGGCGCTAGGCTGGTTACCTGCCAGGGCCAGCTGTAGGGTGCAGAGGTCGCTGCCATACTGGTTGTTCGCCATGACGACCAGCGCTCCCACGTCCATGCTCCTAACCCGCAGGAACTTCACGGTGTGCTGGTCGTCGTCCGGCATGCTCATCTCACACACCCCGGGTCGGTGCACCAGCGCTACCCCTCTCCTGGTGGGGGGGGCAAGAAAATAAACGCCCTGGTCGTGGATGGGCCTACGGGGGTATTAGCCTAGCCTAGTGCAGTCGCGTAGCGTAGCTGGATTGTGAATTAGCATGTTGCTAATGGCCACTGCCATTACATGCTTCGGAGGCTCTTGGGTAATATTCCAATTAGAAAAATAGAAAAATACTTAATAAATCCCAAGCTGGGAAATTGCACCTATTTGTGATAAAATGTAATAATACACTTAGTAAAGGGAGAAAAGTGAATGAGGTAAGGCAACACATTTCCCTGAACAACTCCATAAATTCATAACCCATTCCATTAACTAACAGTGGCAACTAATATAATGTCTACCTCAACTTGCAACACTCTATTTCATTCTCATCCGGCTGCGAGACCCGAGTTCCCCATCTTGAATTCATAAAACACACGATGGCGTGTAACTGAAGCTACGGCCCCAACATGAAAGCCACCAGCTCGGAGACGCTAACCTTTTCCACGAGACCACGGCGTGCACATGGTTCAGGGTGATGGTGACGCTCACTGATTGGTTCTCCACCACGTGCACGATGTCCGGCTTGTCCATGATGATGGGCGCTTTCCGCAGGTAGGGACCTATGAGAGGTTATAGGTTAAAAAAGGTCAAAAATAGTGATAGGTCAGTGATAGATACACAGCGACTGCAGAACGGCAAACATAGACACACGCACACACACGTGCACAAACATTACAAATACCCAGCCATTGCTTAGCTAATAATGCATAATGTACAAGTATAAAATCTGCACATACAAATGTACATAAGATATCCAAAAACATTAAATATGCATGTAAGCGGCTTGTGAAAGATATTGTAAATATTCATACCATAGTGTCGTTGAATACTCACTCCCGATCGGTCAATAAGGGTGTGCATTACATTTCAATCACGGTGCACCTCTGGGCGTTGACCGTTCAGAATCAACGCGCTACAAACCGAACAACGCCCAAACAGAACTACCGAACCGGATGTTTCCTTGATGACAAAAACAACATGCCCAACTTGGCAAAAACGATTTACATTTCAGCCGAGTTAAACGCATAAAAAGCCAGTAGCGCAGTAGACGAAAGAAATCTGGATCCTGCCATCGTCGCCCCCCCCCCCCCCCCCTCCTCCACCATCTTGTCTTCCTCGCGTATTCTCTGAGGAAGATGAAGGACCAACCAGGGGGCCTCTGTGTGCGGGGGACCGGTACCTCTGTCTAGGAGCTGCACCAGGTCGGTGGAGGGCGATGGTTTGCTGAAGGCCTTGCCCGTGGAGCTCAGCACCCGGAAGGCGTAGCGCACGCCCTTACACAGGGAGGTGACGGTGTGGCTGGTCTCCTTCAGGTTGGACGCCACGATGGACCACTGGATGGAGCCCAGCGCCTGCTGCTGCAGCGCGTACAGCAGAGAGACGGCCTCTGGAAACACACACACACACGCGCGCACACACACGCGCACGCGCACACGCACACGCACGCACACACACACGCACACACACACACACACTCTCAGTGACCCCACCTTTACCTCACTGGTTCTTATTGGATGGTGGATGACCCCACCTTTAGGACCGCGACCCCCAACTTCTTACATTTTTATGCATGTGCCCCCCCCCCAATTTCAATGTCCAATGTACTGAATATCAGTGTGCTAGTGAAGTAGTTAACAGTCATTTCATCATCATCCTGGAAATCAGCAGTTCACCGACTGGCAAAAGGGGTCGGTAATAAAAAGGGATTTCTGAGTCGTGCACATAATACCTCTGCGCGGCAAATATTTGCACTCACTCTGTTGACACTTTGGATAAAAGGTCTGCCAAATGGCATTTACATGTACTTGTTATTTAAATAAACAGAGAGGTATGGAAGGTGAATAACTAGTGGAAACCAAAAGCGAATACCTAAAGAGCCTTACCCCAATGTTTACCCATCTGCATTACTATGATAACATTTAATATAATATAATCTGCAATTTCATCTGTGCTATATGCCTGCCATGTAGCACACTTGATAATAAAAATACTTGAATCTTTAATCTTGAATAATAGTAATGCACAACTAATCAATCAATCAATATAATACAAAATGACTTCGTTAATCAATGAGTCATTCGCCACGACGGGCGCCATGATCTGGTCTACAGCTCCCCTACCCGAGGACTGTTCCATTCTCTTGGGCTTCTTCCAGCTCAGCGTTATGGTCTTCCCTGTGATGGACTCTACCACTGGAGGGCCTTCAGGGGGGTCAGGGACAATGTCTACATAAAATAAAGAAATACAACATACAAATAAAAACATGCACCAATGCATCAATAACAATCAACAACAAAAAAAAAGCTTTTTCGAAATCAGTTACATTTCACTTGCGTTGGGGATCTTGCTCAGTGTCCTGGCTGGCGAGTTACCTGCGACATAAAGGTGTGCGTAGCAGGCAGCCTTTCCCACGCGGTTGGAGATGACGCTCTTGTAGACGCCGCCATGCGCGTGACACGCACTCCGGATCACCAAACTGTGGACATCCCTTTCTGAAGGTCAAACGGCAGCAGTCAGTCTGTGTTCCCACGTGCTACGTTAGCATACACTTTGTTAAACCGGATGAAGCTTGCTAGCTAGCAGCACTCTCTTTTTAGCATTCGGATTGGGTGGTTGCTTGTTCATAAGTCCATTCGACTGGGCTATGAGGAGTTTTTTGGTTTACGGTCCTCTCTTACAAGGGCACAGAGTTTAGTTTGACATTTAAATACCATTGATTCTTCTGGTAAATGAAGGAAGCAGTACTGCCTCACATGAGGTGGCAGTATCTATAAATTGTGCAAATTAACTAGATGGGGTTTACTAGGACATGTGTTGGTTTACAAGGTCCTCGCTTATATAGGGACAGTTAAGTCTTGCATTACAGTGGGCATTGGCTTTCTGTAATACACAACAGAACTGCCGCGTTTGTGCAAGTCAAGGGTGAATTCAGAAGAGGTGTTTACGAGCGCTCTGGGCGGTTTACGGGGTCCGGACTCACGCTGGGTCATCTTGCGCTCCTCGCTGCTGTCGATGCGTTTGCCGTTGTGGTACCACGCGATGCTGGGGTACGGCAGGCCCGCGACCTTGCACTTCAACACCACCTCCTTCCCCTCGACCACCTCCACGTCCGCCAGGGGCTTCACAAAGTCCGGCATGGTCCTGCGCTCCACTTCGCTCTCCAGAACCTCAGGCTCCTCCGGTATGGACGGCATCTTCTCCAGCTTCGCCCTGGCGTGGCGGAGAAGCGCAAACGCAGAGACACATTCGAGGGTTTTTGCGTGTTTTTTTTTTTCTGTGCATTTTTGCATTGTTCACTTGATTTGATCTAACCAAACTTTACTGAATCCAATCCAACCAGTCTAATTCATTCTATTCTACTAATACAACATAATCTGATACAATGTCACATGTTTATCTAGTTTTATATGATGTCAACCTACTTTGATCGGATATAATCTGACCTAATCCAATCTAATAAAATGTCATGTGTTTCATCTAACTAAACCTAAAACCACCTAAATGGATCCAATCCAATCTAACGTAATCTAATGTTCATCTGGTGTAATCCAACCTAATCCAACCTCACTTTCCAACCTAATCCCCAACTCACATGTGCGAGGACGCGGCGGCGCGGGGCTCCTGCACATACAGCTCGGCGGTGGTCTCGGCGGTGCCATGGTGGTTCTTGGCCACGGCCGTGTAGAAGCCCTCTGTGTCAGTGCTGACGCGCGCGATGACCAGCGAGTGGCGCCCGCCTTCCTGGAGCACGTGCACGTTGTCGCTCTCCTCCACCACAGTGTCTGACGGACGCAAAACACACATAGGGGAGGGAACGGCGGTCTGGTGGTTAGGGGGCCCGACTACCAGTCGAAAGGGTCTTGGTTCGATGCACCTTAAAATGCACCTTAAAATCCACAGCCCGACCTCTAGGCACCCCGAGGGCCCCTCTCAACACACAGGGGAGGCAGGATGGACTTGTCGCTAGGGGGTTGCAATCCCAATCGAAAGGGGTCTGGGTTTGATGCCCCAAAGGTTTGCAGTCATCCCCCACAGCGAGAAGACTACTAAGCCGTACCTGCACCTTAACAAGACACTTTCCTATTTACTGTCATGAAGTTTGGATAATGTTATAAATGACAAATAGAAAAATGTCATGGGGTCCTTGAGTTTCAAACCAATTTCCCTATTTTATGGGAACCGGTATGTATATATACTGTATATGTAAGATAAGATAAGATATTCCTTTATTAATCCCCCTTAGGAGAAATCAACATTGACCAGCAGTACAAGGGGATAGAGGAGTGCCATAAAAACCTGTCTATAGACAACAAACAATAAATCGATTTACCTAAATTAAGATAATATTATATGCAAGCTCTTAGAATCAGATCAAATGAAAAAAATGAAAACCTATATACATATATATATATATATAATATGTATAATATTTTAAAAAATAACCACTTCTTTATACGGTTCTTCAAAAACGGTCCGCAACATCAACGCGGTTTCCGCAGGACGCGGTATCATTGATTAGTCTGGGATTTGTGTTCACCGTTGGTCCAATTTGGAGAAATGGTGCACAACATGCGCATAGGGCAGTACTCTCAGAGTGTGACGGTTTTCCCCTTTATGGGACAATAAAAATACTTCAACCCACGGAACCAAAAAACTCTGAAGACAAGGAAAGCACAGTTGGAGCTTGGGAGGGGTGGCTTGGGGACCTGCAAGCTCATGTCTCATTTGCTCTAGCGTGTCTAGCGTGTCTGGCCCCCCCTCCTGTCCGGACAGATTTCCAGCAGAACTGGCCCGGGTCGCGCGAATCATCAATAATGACAATGATCAATAATGACTCTTCTGAGGAGTGCCCTACGGGAGCTCCTTTGAGGCATTTTCATTAAAAGCCAAGATGGCTGCCGCTGATATGTGACACGTTTCGTTGCCCTGATTGGTTGTAAGTCTGTCCAATTGCGTCCAGAGGCATTTTGGGCTGCAGGAGGCGGGTATCAAACCGGCAACCTTGCCCTTCCGAGAGAAGACTCACCAAAGTGCATCCAGGTGACGCTGGGGGCGGGCGTGCCGCTGACCTTGCAGTCGAAGCGGGCGGTGCGCCCCTCGATGACCTCCAAGACGTCCAGCTGGCGGGTGAACAGGGGGTCCCGGGTGGGCGTGACCTTGAGCTGGCCGCTGGAGGTCAACTCCTCTGCAAAGACCAGCGAGAGTGAAACAACCAAAGCAACAACAGCAACACAAGACCTGGGCTGCATCCGAATACTCATACTTGACTGCTATATAGTATGCATTTTGTAGTACATGACAAATATAGTACGTCCGAATGCTTAGTACGCATTGTGTAGTAGGGAAAAAGTTTCCGAATGCATACTACCGCCACAGTCTACAACGGTAGGACACCATGCTATCCCTCAATTCAGCAGGAGTCTGGTAACCGAAGAAGAAGAACGCCGCGGAGAAAAAACAAAAACAAAACAGCAGCGATGTCAAGGGCCATTCACGCAGAAAGAGACATTTTTAGTTCACTAGCAACAACAACAAGATGGAAAACTATGAGGTAAATTATAGGAGGTGACATTTTAATTTTGCCGGCATCTGCTCTGCTGCGCACAGAGGGGAAATATGTCATCTCCAAACATCCGGTGGCGTTTTTGGTGGTGTTCGGGAGCGTTCGGAGGCGTTCTACGCACGGCTGTAGCACGTACTACATTAACGGTCAAGTAGTAGACACTGAACAGAAATAGTATATACTTAGTATTCGGATGCAGCACTAGTGTAATGTTATGCATTCGCTGCTATGATCGTTATGATGAAGAGGACAAAGATGATGACGACAAGGCTGTTGATGATGTCAATAATGATAATCGCTGCTTCTCATCATCATCGTTCTAATGCCTTTTAGTAAGTGTTAGGGTAGTATTTTTAGGGGTAATATTTTAGGGGTTGTTTACCTTTAGCAGTGGTCAGCTTGCAGGTATAACAGCCACTGTCATCTTCATGGACAGAGTTTAACAGGAGACGGCACCTGGGGAAAACATAACATAACATAACACAACACAACATAACATATGGTTCGACAATGACACATAACATGCAAAAAAATTTTTAATGTCCTTAAGAGAAGTGTTTCTTTTGTCGTTTCAATGTTTGTCGTGAATAATTGTAAAATAATTCCTCCTTCATAAAAATAAATTATGAGTCTGAGTACCTCCCACACACACATAATTAAATCAATAGTTCTGGAAATAAAAAGTTACTGCGACCTGGAGCCCTACCTTTTCCCATCAAAGTGCATCTTGCAGTTGAGCAGTGCCGGCTGAATCAGCTTCCCATTGGACAGCCAGTCCACCTCCACGTCAGGGGGGCCGGTCATGTGACACTCAAACATGGCCGCCTCTCCCGCCCTCGTGGATGCGTCCCGAACCTCTCTGGTGATTATGAGAGCTGTGGGCGCTGGAGAGGAGGATTGTGTTCATGTGTAATCAACTAATTATTTTTAACAGTGCACTATTACCTAAATGTATGTCTGTATATATATATATATATATATATATATATATATATATATATATATATATATATATATATATATATATATATATATATATATATATAAATATACACATAAACTTAAAAAATGTTTTCTAAGACATTAGATGGTTTAAGAGGAAATTTATGATAATTAATCTTTGTTGTGTGCTGTCCCTTTAAGGTAAAAAACCTTTTGTTTAGTTGCTCTGTATAAAGAACCCCAAACCAGAGGACGGGGTTCCCTGCTTAAGATAAGATATTCCTTTATTAATCCCCCTTAGGAGAAACTCACATTGACCACCAGTACAAGGGGATAGAGGAGTGCAATAAAAGACCTGAATATATATACACTAAACAATAAATAGATTTACCTAAATTAAGATAAAATTATATGCGAGCTCTTAGAATCAGGTCAGATGAAAAAATGAAAAGCTATATACATACATGGTAGTCATCATTGAGATGGACAGTGCAATTTGTAGATGAACAGTGCAATTGGTAACTGAGTCTGACTCAGGTGTAGATATAAAAATAAAAATACATGTGCAGATATAAATTGTGCAAAGTAGATGTGCAAATGTGCCAAATGTGCAAAATGCTAAATGTGCAAATGTACAGGATTTTTCCGGTAAAGTAAGAAAGACATGTGAGAAGACATAAGTAACAGCGGCCTTGGAAAACAGTCCTGAGGTGTGTGGTGTGGTGTTCAGTCCATTATCTGGAGGTGTTGGGGCTATCGAGACGTTGGGAGCGGGTGGTTGAGGTGTTGTAGAGTCTGATAGCTGACGGGATGAAAGAGCCCCCCAAGCGCCTTGAGGCGCGTGGCTGAGTGAGCCTGTGGCTCACCATTAGACAGCCTCTCACCTTTGACCTCCAGTTTGAAGTCCACCTGCTTGGTTCCGAACTCATTGACGATCTTGCAGGCGTAGAGTCCCGTGTCCGACCTCTGGGCGGCGCTGATCCTCAGCTCGCCGGTGCCCTCGCCGGTCTGCCTCACCGCCAGGCGGCCGGCGGACTTCAGCGTCAGCCTCTCCTTCAACCTGGCTCCGCACAAAATGGCCGCCAAAAATAGCAGTTGGTCTTTGTTTTGAAACAGGAAAGGCTCGTTGAGCTTAATAATCTGTTTTCCAAGAGCGATAGTCCTCATTGTAAAGTGTGTTATTTTTGTCGTTTGTGTTGTATGTTAATAACGTTACACCATTTAATCATACACATTTTATTTATGTATTTGTTGTATTTATTGTTGTATTCATTTAGTTGTGTGAATGCTTGAACAAAACTGCACATTGTTGCATTTGGCAGGTAAAACATTGTCTATCATCAAGTTCTGTGAGATGGCGCACAGACTACTTGGAGTGTTTTTCGTCGTGTCACAACTTGAGGGTGAATAACTATGTGTGTTCCCCATGGAGGTGACAGGGGGGGAGTGTTTCACCAGTATATGGAGGGATGCCCTCTTGCTCTCACGGACAGGAAGACATCTTGTCCCTCGCCCACCGCTTGATCATATGGGGCCACCTTCACACAGAATGACAATAAATAATCTAATCATCATGAAGAGGCATCAAGAAGAGTAAAGGGGGAGTACAAAAAACTGCCATGGCGCAAATAAGGGTGAGTCACGTTCTTAGATGTTCTGCTATATCGGTCAATATTTTTCAACAGCGGCTAATTTGTTGCATTGTTTTTGCTAGGTAAATGTTTTTCTGTGATCATTACCTCATTTAACTACTAACTACGAACTACGAACTACGAACTACGAACTTTCCATTCATGCCTGTTTTTCCTTTGTGTGTTTTGCCATTGTATATTTTCATTTGCAAATATCTGTATCTGGATTGAGTTCATGTTATTTTTCAACACACATTTAATTTTTGGTTAATTCTCGGTTCTTAATGAGCCATCTAATTAAGACGGGTTTGAATGGGATTGTTACCTGAAACGAGGGTGGCTCTTTGAAGTGGACTTGTTTGCCTCGAGTGGGCGGGACTTCGAGCTCCATGGCTTCCTCTTGTAGTGTCAGGCTGCCCTCTTCTGGTTGGCTGGTACTGCTGGCATTCCTGGCTCTGGTTGGTCTCCCACGATGCCTGTAGGCGGGCCCTGGAACAGACCACAAAACGGTGTTCTCTTTGGTACTGTATTGTATTGTACATTGTATCGTTTTGTAGCGTAGTGTATTGTTAAGTCTTTCTGTTTCAAGATTCAAAGAACTTTACTGTCATGGAAACGTACATTTACATTACAAGCCAAATGTGATATGCAATAATAATGCAATAATCACAATTTTTATCATAATATTTTTTCTAAATATATATATATTTTTAAATTGTTATAAATATAATACAACACAAACCTAAACATGTATATACAGCAAAAAAAATATGACTATAACTATAACTCTCTTTCAGTCTCGCTCACACACACAGACACACACACACACACACACACACACACACACACACACACACACACACACACACACACACACACACACACACACACACACACACACACACACACACACACACACACACACACACACACACACACATCCTTCTGAGTTGATTTAACAGATGAATCTCTTAATCTCTTCATACAAACTCTCTCTTCCTCTTGTCTTAATCATCTAATTTCGATTTATTCCCAGCGACTCAGTCTGGGACCACAGCAGTTAAATGAATCCAAACGAATTAGCATTCAGTGAATTGAAACTGTAGTGTTTCTTACTCTTACTTTCTTACTCTCTCGCTCTGTCTTTTGTCTCTCTCTCTCCGTCATCAATGACCCTCTCAATCTCTCTCTCTCTCTCTCTCTCTCTCTCTCTTGCTCTTTCTCTCTATCACATATTTGCATGAATACTCTCTGTCTCTCTGTAAAGTCTCTCCAAAAAGACCTATACAAAGCTGGTAATAATTACCTGTCAGCAATATAAAAAAGAAGACATTGATATAAAGTCCCTGAAATACATTTTCCTGTGCAGTGGTCCATACTGGCCCGCAGTGGTCCACATTCACAGTAAAGTACAACAGCGTCAGCAAACCATGAAATAAAACGGGGGAAAAGTGAACAAGCAGAAGCGGAAGTCAGTGAGAGGCACCTTTGTGTTCCTGGGAACAGCCAGCAGAACGACTTTATTAACATATCTGCATCCGTTCATAACGCCTTCATTCACACTCTGCCTGACAGCATATCAACGTGTTGCTTTCATAACGAACCTTTCCTGCGGCGGGGGGGGGGGGGGGGGGGGGCGCCCCCAGGAACACGCCAACAAAGGCGGGAGCCACAACACGCACTTAACTTTACAATACCGTGAAGAACAAACGAAGACAATCCAAATAGGGCCGTGAAAAACAAGCCAACACACCCGTTACTCACTTCTGCAGGCTGGGGTCTCCTCCAAACTCTTATCCACCCCCCCCCCCGCCGCCCCCCCACACACCTCCACACTCACGTGAACCTGCCGACTCTCACGCAGCCGCCACTGCCACGCCAAAGTTGAACATGACATATCTCCCTCTCTTCGTCCCCATCCGACACCTCTTCCTCTGTGCTTTTGTCCCCCCCCCCCTCCCTCCCTCCCTCCCTCCCTCCCTCCCTCCTCCTTCCCACCACCCCTCCCGAGACTTCCTGTTCCCAAAATTGAGTGTGGTGCCTCTCTCTCTCTCTCTCTCTCTCTCTCTCTCTCTCTCTCTCTCTCTCTCTCTCTCTCTCTCTCTCTCTCTCTCTCTCTCTCTCTCTCTCTCTCTCTCTCTCTCTCTCTCTCTCTCTCTCTCTCTCTCTCTCTCTCTCTCTCTCTCTCTCTCTCTCTCTCTCTCCCTCTCTCTCTCTCTCTCTCTCACCCTCTCTCTTCCTCTCTCTCTCTCTCAACTAATGAACAGAATGATGAACAGAATTTCTGTTCATCATTTGCGTTGTTTTTAAAGCTGCTGCCTGACAGTTTGAACCGAAGCAGGCGGAGCAAGACTTTTTGGCAGAGCTGAGATCTGCGCTGTTGTCTTTCAATGTCATGAGGCGGAGAGTCACGTTTTTGTTTTTTTGATTTAATAATGTCTCAGCGAGGTGTTGACGTAATTTCCTTTTCTGTGGTCTGATAGCTGCTCTACCCCCCCAACCTGCTCCCGTGCCATCTGGCTAAGAGAACACAACAAAGGTTTGACAACTCTGACCTCAAACCTTCATCAGAGAAGAATCCACAGGGGACTTGAGGCGGATGGACACAAGATTAAACATTTCTAAAGATGTTAACGCACGCACACACACACACACGCACGTGTTGAATCCACCACCCTTGACAGGGGGAACGGGGAGAGGAGACTTCAGGCGACTACCAGGAACGCAGGGAAGCCGTTGGCTATAAATACTGGAGCCTATGTGGAGACGCGATGGCCTAATAAGGCCAGACCAAGACGAGAGCTTTGCAGACCCAACACTGTCTCAACGCTGTCTCTTTGCTGCAGAAAGCCGGGAGGTGGAGGATGTGCTGACGGCAGATAAACCGTGTCGCGTGCGGAGAACAACATAAATCCTCCCACACACACACACACACACACCCGTATGTGTCGTATGTAAATCTGCATTGAAATAACTTTTACTCATGTGCATATGTGCATGCTTACAAATGTAAACATGCACACACGCACAAATCATCATGGGAATCCCTTGTCCCAACACCGGCACACACACTCATACAAGCACACAATCCCACTTGTGCACTCACACACACACACACACACATTTACATACCACTCACACTGGGACACTCACAAACACAAAGGAACCCTTATTCCCTTATTTGCACACTAGCACACACACGTGTGTGTGTGTGTGTGTGTGTGTGTGTGTGTGTGTGTGTGTGTGTGTGTGTGTGTGTGTATGTGTTCGTGCAGGGGGTTGGATAGGGACTGTGATCTTCACTCTTCACCCACCAGTGGGGGTGCACTTAAGAATTAACGGAGGTTGCCGTGGTAACCGACACAGGGGGGTGGATGAGTCCGTTAGTGAGTTTATGGATGTGGATGTGTACAGTGTATAAGAGGCTTCAATGTTTAGGTGTGTGTGCGTGTGTGTGTGTGCGTGCGTGTGTGCCTGTATGTGTTTTGTAGAATGTGTGAACAGGGAATTCCAATGAGTGTGTGTGTGTGTGTGTGTGTGTGTGTATGTGCATGTTTTATAGAATGTGTGAACAGGGAATTCCAACATGCGCGTGTGTGTGTGTGTGTGTGTGTTCCAACGTGTGTGTGTGTATGTGTTCCAACGCGCGTGTGTGTGTGTGTGTGTGTGTGTGTGTGTTACAACATTAATCTTACCACATAACTTTTTGACCAGCACATCACATCGGCCTCACCCTAACTCTCACATCTCACCGCCCACCTCCACAAAGCGAGACACAACACGCATCAGGGCTCCTCAACAGAAGGTAGCCGACACGACAGGATCATCTCACTACGTTAATGTCCACAATGCTCCCCCTGCTTGATTGGGATGCATGGCCAGCGTTGTGGCCAACAAGGGGTCATGTCCCCCAAAGACCTTCTTGTCAGAGGAGTCATTGGAGGTAAAAGCACAGGTCTGAACAGCTCATGTAGGCGTGAAGATCGTCACTTGTTTAGTCAACCGCGTAAAAGTAACAGAGGCATCGCTAGGGTGATGAGCAACTCCTGTGTTTATCCTCAGATGGCGCCTCAGCGAAAAGGGGCTTTATTCCAGCAAAGCTCACGCGCAACGCTCGAGTTTATGTATGATGTAAATACTGACATGCTTTCATGCACTTTATATTTCGCCAGCGCTGCTCCATATCGTTCTCCATTGCTGCTTAATTTTCATTTGTCATTTTTCATTCTCCATTGCTGCTGTTACTCATGTCCTTATTTTACTGTTTTACTGTAGTTTTTTGTATTTTATGTTATTTTATCTAAATGTTTTCAGGGCCTCGTCCAATACATTTCATTGCACAGTATGACTGTAAGTGATCCTGCACATTTGACAATAAAGGACTTGAGTCTTGAATCTTGAAAATATATTACTTCGCACCAACAAGTCTAACCGTGGGCAAAATACGAGATTGGAAGCCGCCGTAACAGAATGTTTTGGTTCGAATGTTCCACCTGTCTGGCTCTATAGCCCCGTCTAAACGCTGCGTTGGTTTGGGGTTTAGAGTCATGAAACAACGCAAACACACTGGAGGAACATACTGTTCAGAAAGTAATTAGCGAAGCCCTGCCATAGGCCACAATGACAGTGTAATGCATAATAAATGTAATAAAGTTGATAGAATGACATCTACAAAGACAACTTTATAGCCCCAAGTTGACGTAAGTGCACTACACCCCTACAAGAAGAACGGACTGTTAGGATAGGAGTGAGCATGCTCCAATCAACTAAATGCATCTTAATGCAGTGAATGTCACATACAGTACAGTTTCTGTACAGTTTGGAGTTGCTGGCAAAGTACAGCAAATCCTTAACGGAGGACGTTCCTGTGACTGTTTTTCAGTTTTATGTGACAGTGATGAATAAGCTAAATAAAAAGCTTTCGTGGCAAACAAAATATGAACGAAATCCATCAAATTCCAAATCCACTCCTAAGGAAATACAACGCAGTTAAATCTGTGACTGAGATCCATCCCTGGATATTGTATGTGCATAAGCTCTTTTTTCTCTGAAAAGTGGCGTTCAGAAGAAAAACCTAGAGCAACAACTAGAGCAACAACCAAACAGTTTTTCAGTACTTCTTTCGACAACTTTTGACGGGACACATTACAGAGCCTACCTTCCTTTCCCGCCTCCTCCGCCATCTCCTCCTCCACCTCCTCCACCAAGATTTGGGGAATGGGCGAGGGTCCCTTCCTCCTCTTCAGCAGGGGGCTGATGGAGGGGGAGGGCGACCGCGTGGGCCACGCCGGCCGCGAGGGTGACGCCGGCTGGTCCCGGCCAACGGCGGTGGCGGGCTGGGAGGGGAGCCTCTTCTCCCTGGCGTCGGGCGGTCCGCGAGCCGCGCCGGCTCCGGGCTCCGGACCGGCTCCGGGGGCTTCAGGTTGTCGAGGTGAGGGCGGTGTCGGCGCCATGGCCGAGGGCGAGAGACATGGCGGCTGGTTGGAAGATTGAGGCTTGGCTGCCGGGGATTCACTGCGATGGCAAAAACATTTGCTCAAGTGAAACACGGTTTATATAAGAACAAGAAGAACAAGTTTACATTAATATAGGTTTTGGCGGTTGGTCAGACAGACAGACAAACTATACTATACGTCAACATTTGCTCATGCCATAATAGTGTATTAACTTGTGTTTACACAGGTTTAGCTTTCGCACAACCAGCAACTCGTCACAATAAATGGAAAATGGAGGCTGAAGGAAGCATCACACTTGGCTTTGTTCTAGTATAAGGGAGTACAGCTTCATGCACGTGTTCAACATCAACTCAGCTGCGCCGGAAGAATTTGGACATTTTGCATAGGTTTCAAATCGGACCAATGGAGAACACAAATCCCAGTTGTACCAACGACGTTGGCCCAACTGTCCAGAGTTTGTTTTCATGAGATCAGCGTTGATGTAGACTGTGGGGTAAATGTTTCCACAACACGCCTATGGAGCAGCACTGTCTTAAATTAGAAAATAGCCAAGCGTGGCGATGCATGTTGTGATGGGCACAGAAAAACCCGTCTTACATATTTTTTATACACACTTCTCCCCCAGTGCCCCCTTTAAAGGGTTGCTCAAGAGAACTGTGTTTGGGTGGCATAAATCCTTGTCCTACAAAATATAATATAATACAGGCATTGTTTTTATCGATGCACACACTCAATGGAAAATAAAGATATCCAACCTTGCCGTTCTGACTGTTGTCACCGGGCCTGCTGGCAGCTGGCCAACTGCTTCTGTTTTCCATGGCAACAGAAGAGCTCTCCTCCGAGCCGCGCGGCGCCGGCTGCCGCGGCGACGTGACCCTCCCTCGCGGAGCCTCGGCCGCACGATCTCCCGAGGCGCCCCCCGCTTGCCTCCGGGGCGGCGGAGGGCCCTTCCCCTTCCCATCCTCCCCCCCGCCCCCTGCTACCCCCCTCCGCTCCTCCAGCGCCCGCTCCCTGGCCTCCAGCTTCTTCACCACCTGGGGCGGGATGGGCTCCAGCTTTCCCGCCGTGGACCCTCCTCCTCCGCCGGGCCCTCTCGGCTGCTGCGCCTCCCTCTGGGCCAGCTGCTCCGTGGAGTAGGCCTTCTTCAGCCCGGGCTTCCCCACCAGCCTCTTGATGCGCTGCAGCTCCTCCGTGAACTTGTTCTGGAAGCTCTGCACCCGCTGGGCGTAGCCGGCGGCGTCCTCCAGCGACGACGCACGCTGCTTGAACGCCGAGCGCCGCTGCGCCGCGCCCTGCAGTGTGCGGCCGTCCCGTTCGGCGGCGGCACCACCGCCGCCGCCGCCGGCCGCCGCCCGTCCTCCGCTGGGCGCCATCCGAGTCGCCGAACGAGGACGCCCGCGCCAGCCGGGGCCCCCGCGGCGCCACCGGCCCCGTGCGCAGACGCCTCGGCGCGCTCCTCGAACGACCGCACCTTGTCAAAGATCTTGGGCGCCGTTCGGGCGAGTTTGGGGGTCATGGCGCCGGCGCTGCAGGCGTTGTCCGCGGTCTGAGCCCGCGCGTCGATCCCGTTTTTTTGCGCGCCGGGGGCCGGTGGGCCGGGCGTTGCCGAGGGAGGGTGCGGATTGGGCGGGGAGGTTCGGGGACAGGTCCCTGGAGAGAGGATCTTGGATTCGGCCGTCTTCCTGCGAGACGTTGAAGATTGAGCGGGCGAGATTGTTAGATGTTGGAGTGCATTAAGTTAGTGACGCAGAGGACTCGCAGAGACTTGTTGCGTAATGAGCGTGAGGGCTTAGAGTGTTAAATGTTCCAGTAGATGTCTTTCACACACATCTCTTGTGGATGCGTGACTTGTGTTCTGCGTGTGCGTGTGTGTGTGTTGCGTGTTGACGCACTGAAGCTTATTGTTCAAAGGCTGAAAAACTGACAAAGCGGGAAATGAATTGGCGCCACTATGGGATGAACCAAATATTGTTCCTCATATTCTATTGTCAGGGCATACGTTGGCATATGTTGATGTGCGGCAGAACAGAATCTATCGGAAGGCAATAAGTCATTCGTAAAATAACATCCCGAAAAATCCAGACAAACAGATTTCTTAACTACAAAAGCCAAACACATGCCATTGAAAGAATCCGTGAAACACACAATGCACTTTTGTCTCCACTCTACTACCAATATATCTTTTTTTTTTTAACAAATATTCCGAAAAAACCGTTGAAAATGTTCAGAAAACGATCATGCTAATATTAGCTTCAGTTTCAAAAGCTCGCAACCCATGCAAGATGTTATTCCAAAGGGTGGGGGCAGGAGCCATACAAAATGCGCAAGGGGCCGTAAAAAGTGTCGTAATAGTAATAAAGTGGTGTGCGTTGACATCAGTGGGAACACTGGATCTCCAAGTTGAGAGAAATACAACAGGCCAGATGAGAAACCACGAGGAGACATTAGTGGTGTCAGTGACAAACGTAAGAGGGTTGCGTCACATTTCAAACCAGACAAAAAAAAAAATTCCACACCGCCCAAACACCAAACCAAAGCAAAATGGAGTCAAAGGAAAGTGTGAAGGTTGAACAACAATGGAGCATATCTAGGATGGGATGGGAAGGCCTCGTATTGTATGAAATACAACAAATTAATTAATAAAAAGTAAACATATTAAAAAATCCGCAAAAAATATGGAAAGTCTACGCGGGACTCGTTTGGTATGATCCTTAATGACTCAGGTCTTGACAAATTTTTCATGTTGGCCGGTGGCTTTTTTCGTTTTCGTTTTTTTTTTTTTTTTTTTTTCTGTCGCCGTTGAATCTGACAAAAAAGAGCCGTGATCAGCGCTATAGCGGCATAGAAAATGTCCTCCCACGGTACAGGCTGAACATGCTGCCGTAGTAGTCGCTCCCCACACACACACTTTCCTCTGATCCCTGCGCGGGCAGCGCTAGGTTAGCGTGGGACGCACGCATCAGAGGCTCCACCCCCCAGGTGGCGGACGGGGGGCAGGCATCCCCTCGCGAGGGGCGCTTGCCTGGCTGGATGCGAGGGGTCCAGGTGGGTGTGGTTGGTGGAGGCGGAGGTGGTCGCGGCGGCGGCGGCGGAGGAGGAGGCGGTGCTGCCAGGGGGCCGCGACCCCAGGGCCCTCAGTTCCCGCTCCACGATGGGGTCAAAGCCCCCGGGGAGGGCGGCGGTCCTGCGATGGTCCTCGCCTCCCATCGCCGCCCCCACCCTGCCCCCTTCCTCACCTGGGGGGGGAGGAAGAGGAGTGGAGGAGAGTTAAGTGGAAGAGGAGGACAGGCGGGGCAGAGGGAGAGGGGCGGGAAGGGACAGAGAGAAGAGGGGGGAGAGAAGGAGAAGTGGAGACTCCGGTAAATGACTCCTCATCAAAATGACCACTCATTTCCCTGGAGTCAACAGAGGTTGTTAATTATGACATCGGGGCCATACCTATTTCTCAATTTTACTATTCCTTCTCCGGTAAAGTCTTTCTCCCGAATACTTTCCGGCTAGAATCGAGCCGGTGTGACAATAATTCACTCTAATAGTTCATTCCGTACTTTCGTACATGGCTGCTCCCAATGAACCATCAGAATGGCACACACAGTTGGAGTGAAAGGCGAAGAGACACTTGGAACGTCACCGTAGCAACCGCCAGTCGGAGGCAACACCGTCACGCGTGTTGCCCTGCCAGTCACGCGCCAGAGCCAGTGATCGTTGTTCACCGGGCTGCCAGGTTCACCTTCCCACTGGATCGCGACCACCCCCCCCCCCCCCCCCTCCCCCAGTTTAAGAAACGCTGCAGCATCACCGCTGAATCCCTCCCTCATCTTCTGCCTCCCCCGTCTCTCTCCCCCCCAACCCCCCCCACCCCCACCCCCCTCCCACCATCCCATCGCAATTTAAGAGATGAGTGACATTTATTGATGAATGAGAGGGAAAGACGTGAGGCTTGCTTTGGGCAGCGGAAAAAAGAAATGGAAGTCAGCATCTTCCTTTTAACGACACAAACGTTTGAATGGGATGGAGAGAGAGAGAGAGAGAGAGAGAGAGAGAGAGAGAGGAGAGAGAGAGAGAGAGAGAGAGAGAGAGAGAGGAGAGAGAGAGAGAGAGAGAGAGAGAGAGAGAGAGAGAGAGAGAGAGAGGGCCAGAGAGAGAGAGAGAGAGAGAGAGAGAGAGAGAGAGAGAGAGAGAGACACAGAGAGAGAGAGAGAGAGAGAGAGAGAGAGAGACATTTATATACAGCCTTAATCACAACCAAAAGACACAGATTCAGCGCTGCGATCAGCAAACGCAAGAGAGAGGGGAAAAAAAAACGCCAAACGTCCGAGGCCTCTGGTAAATAAATTAAAAATAACCCCACTCAGGCTCTTTCGTTGTGGAGCGTTGAGTAAACAATTTTAAGGAAATAATCTTCCAGCAGCAATTTTCATTTTCGCACGAGTGCACATCGCAGAAAAGCTCAATTGTGATTCTTTTTTTGGCTGAAATGTTTTGCTAATAAAACTAAATGATTCACAATGATTCAGTAGCTACAAACAAAAGTCTACAAAGCCAAAGGGAAAAAGCAACTTGAATAGAATGCTTCTTTTTGAGTGGTCATGACAATCAGGAGCAGTGGCAGCATTGTGTCCCTTATCATTTAGCTCGGGAAGTGGAAGCTGCCCAGTGGAAACTCGAAGCGTGTTTCTGAACAAGCATCGGGGAAACAAGATAACAACGGAGTTGAACAAATGAGTGACACTTCTATATTTAGAAGTGATGAGAGGCAACAGTGTCTCACCAATGACGTCCATGTTTGAAGTCACCAGCACTGGGGCAGATTTCAATTACAGCCTATGATGTCCTTCGATTGTCACCCAACATACAATACATTTCTTCACAGAAACCACCATAACTTCTAAGTATTAGACGGCAGCATCCTCACCTGTTCTCTGAAAGGGCTTTACATTTTATCTTCGGAGCTTTGAGGTATTTATACACAATTGTATGTACAACATGCAACCTAAGCAAGGTGCACATTCTCCCGGACTGATAGTGAAACATTTGAGCTATTTTTGCAATTCCTGCAGTTTTTGTCATTTTTGACATTTCAGCTACGGAAACAGATCTTGGGTGTGGGGCGGTTCTGCTGTTTCTCCTCGGGTCCTCGGAGGAGTGTCATAGCCAGGCATCCATGAGGTAGGGTACCGGCGGAAACTAGGTCAGTGTGTCTAACACTACCTGAACCGCTGTGTAAGCGTTCACGCCACCATATCGGAGTGTCACGGACTCCAAACGACCCTTAACCATTCCAACTGACTCATTATTTCAGAATCGTAATTTAAATAGTCTAACTGAAAATACTCAGACTGGTTTTTTGGCAGTTTGATTGAGATTTGGCAGGGGTGTTGGAACCCATTTGAGATACCAACTAATGTGTCACTTCACTTTTCAATCCACATTTGTAACTACATTTGAGTGTTGCTGCACTGTGTTGATACTGATTAATGGCTGACAGCATTTATTTATGTTTCTTTGATTTTCTCCTGAATTAAAATCGTTTTAATTCTGGAAATAAGGACATTGTTGCTGGAGTTGCGGATGTGGATAATAAATCATGGCAGGCAAGTTAAGGATGTGGGAGAAAAAAGCCTCAGAGCAATACAAGCAGTATTTGTGTTTTGGGGTCTTACCTGGGGGTCCTTTAAAGGTTGCCTTGGGGCCTCCCAGGCCCTGCCTTGGGTCTCCATGGGGCCTTGAGGCTCAGTGGCCTCGTCTTCGGTGGTCTCAGAATCTGAAGGGAGGGCAAACAAACAAACCCAGTCAGCCGCCGCGAAGACATGGTAACACAGGCGACGGACCGAGGAAGAGGAGGAGGCGGGAGGGCGAAATAGAACCGAAAAATGACGTCAAGTGCAAAATGCTAAATGAAAACCAACAACGTAAGTTTTGGTCTTGTCTTGTTTGTTGTCGTGGCGTTTCTTTGTTTGTCATTTGTCCAAAAGGTCCTTGTGAAACGTCAAGGTAGCCCTCTGTTCCAAGGAGCGAGATGCGTTGACACTTTAACCATGACACACAGTCTGCAGAGTGCGGGGAACATGAATCGTGAAACGTTCTGTCGATTCAGTTCCCCGCGGGCAAAGACAACCCAGGGGATTCACCGGTTCTTTGTCCTCAAGAGTTCACCGAGACAATGTCAGAAAGAGCTAGGTGTAATCCTTTTAAATGTTTTATTTGACAAGAGCGTGTATGCCCAATTTTCTCCATTTTCTCCACATTTTCGGTTGGTTTTTAACACAATTATTAACAGATTATTATGAGCTTCTAATAGCAGCTTTTCCCCTTAAACCTTCAATTAAACATCTTCAAAAAGAATTGTGATGAGCAGAGGTCAGCACTGTTTTCGTAACTTTGCCTGTTGTGTTCAGCCCCGCCAACTTTGAAAACAAGTTTAAAAAAAAAAAAACCTAAAGTTATAAACATGTAGGCGTAGATCTGGCAACCGTGGTTTTCCCTCATTGGGTTCTAAAGGAAGACATATTGCATGTCCTCTTGAGATCACGTTTTGGCACGTTTCACCAACGAAACAAGACCGGGCAGCAAAAAGAACATTTAGACAAGTGCAATAAAAAAAGAAAAAAGACCAAACACTGAAACTCATGAACCACAAAATAAACGACAAATGTAAAATCGGGGGGGGGGAAAGAAAAATCCAGCGCACAAACGACACCAGGGGACTGCCGTCACCGGAGATGAAGGCGAGGACAATGATGGCTACCGCGTCACACGACACACATGGAGACAGAGTAGGGGGGAAGGTGATGGTGGTTGGGGTGGTGGTGGGGTGGTGGTGGTGGGGGGGGCGCAGACGGACAGGTGACGGCCGGGTTTCTTCAAGCGTCTCTTTACCATAGCTTTGCTTTCGGCAGGAGCGGAAAACTTCGCTTCCATAGTGACAGCAAGAGAGGGCAGACGGGGAGAGCAGCGTTACTATGGAAACCAGCATCCCTCTCACCCACACGACCAGCGGGCCTCCTCTCGGTACCATTAGAGTCTAAGAAGAATCCCTCTGCGGGGGGAGGGGGGGGTAGGCCTGGCGGATAACGTTTAGTGGTTAGACAGCTCTGTGAGAGAGGCTGATGGGGGTGATGGGGGAGTGAGGTGGAGGTGGGGTTGAGTTGTTTTTTTTTCTGTGTGTGTGTGTGTGTGTGTGTGTGGGGGGGGGGGGGGGGGGGGGTGAGTGTGACACAAGCTACAAACAGGTTTGTCTTACTGTGATGTGTGATGTGTAGCTGGGTTTGTGTGTTTGTTCCTCTGTGCACGCGCATCTGTGTTTGTCTGTGTTTTTCGGCGCATTTCAGTGTGTGTCTGTGCATGTGCATCTTTGTTTTGCGTGTGTTTACCTGTGTGTGTGTCGGTGTCTTTGTGAGTGTATCTGTGTGTGTCTGTGTGTTTGCGCAGACATAACCATATCCAATGCAGCTAAACAGCTTGCACACCAGGCCCAGCGGAATCTACTCTACAATTTAATTACCCCAAGTTATAACTCAAAATGTCACACTGTGATGTACTGCATATAGGAAATTAGGATAGCAGTTGCTGTGGGGAAATATGATTTACAGTTATGTAAGTATCCACATTTGCAATGTCAGATATAAGGTAAATCACTACAGAGGCCAGAGATGAATTACTGTAGCCAAAGGGAAAAACATGACACTATGACTACCACTGAGGGATTGTAAAAACTGGTAAAACCCAACATGGCGTCACCGTGCGTGAACTCTGTGTGCCAGCGTGAACCAAAGAACACACAGTAAACATCACGCGAGGGGCGTGATTATCGCGCACCCTTAAGCCGTTTCGTTTATGGGTGCGCAAACAACAATAACATTAATATGGTCGTGAGCTGCCAAAGACCTGAAAGCTGGGCCGAATACACAGCAACGGAGCCTTCTACGACGGAAATTACAGCGCAGAAACAAGGAGCAAATTGAAAAAGCCTTGCAGCTAAAAAAATACGGACAGCAGTGAACTGGGGTGCCAACAATGTGTGCCTTTAAATATCATTAACATGACTTATTACTCGTGCAGTTATGCTGGCATAATGTACTGGAATAGGCATCAGACTGGAAATGAGCAGGACTAGAATAGAATCCTGTATGATGGATTACCATAGCACAGAACTCCAGTGGAGTGGAGTAGAATACAGTAGAACAGCAGAATATAGGAAAGCAGAGTAGAATATAACAGGACACATAGCATGTAGTCTAGCAGTCTAGACTAGAAAAGAACCGAGTAGATCAGAATAGAAGAGAAATGCATAGAATAGAACAGAAAATAGATAATGTCTGTAATCAAATCGAAAAGAAGAGAATAGAACCAAACAGCATAGAATAGCAAACACTATATTGTATAGAATAATATAGGGCAGGATAGAACAGAAGAGAATACAAACGGAATGGAACAGAAGAGCGTAGAATAGAATTGAACAGAACCAAGGCAGAGATGTCGTCCTGACAACACACCATGAGTAAATCTTCCAAAAGTCCGCGTTGAGTGTCCCGTCCTCTGAAACAAAGTGTACAACACCACAGGTTATTAGAAAATGACCACCGCCAGCAGACCGCCACTCTGAAACACAGTAGCGGCCCGGTCGGTTTCAACCACAGGAAAAAAAAAAAAAAGGTATTTGTGGATTTCCTAATTTGGTCTTTCTGTGTTTTAAGATTCGTCTCGTTGTGCCTCCTGTGTAAACATAACGCTGCAACGACCGTCACTTTACGTAAAAACACAGTTGTGCATGGGATTCATCCAGACATTTGAGCTAAAGGCACTGTTGTGGTCGTCAACACAACCCACACAGGATACCTTGCGTGTTACAATGAAGAAAACATGGTGGCTGTGGCCCCACTGTAACACACAACCCTCACCATGTGTTGCACCCTGGGACACATTCATCCAACGAAATAACCACAATGTCGTTAATGTGACTTGAAAGTGGACGTACGGACTTTAAAGCAGGGGGGGCAGAAGGTCAAAGAGGAAAGAGTGATTTTCGGGGAATTTCTCCGCATCCAGTAATTCCCCCCACTCTATTGAGGCTAACAGTTTGATAAAGAATCGACTGGTGGTGGTGGTGGTGGTGGTGGTGGTGGTGGTGGTGGTGGTGGAGGGGGGGGGGGGGGGGGGTTTATTCGTGCTGTGTAACAGAATTTTCCAGAAGCTTCCATTCTTGCTTTTCCTATTGTATTCCACGCTGCAGCCGCCCGAGGCCATCATATCAGCTAATCCCGGACCCAAACCCAGAATCAAGCACCCTTTCACAAGCCTTGTCAACAGAATTAATCTTTTTTTTTTTTTCCCCCAAACGAGTTTAATCCAGCCAAAAGATAAAACGAAGCACACCAGAAATACAAGACAAAGAAACAATAATCGCTGTCATCCAATCACAGGAGCGGAAAATCGCATATTAAGAGGAAACAGGGTTGATGTCGGAAAAAATAAACAAATGGTTGGAAAGGGGCTTCATACATTT
>JAXIVH010000035.1:3113753-3129952 GCA_036785325.1 Urophycis tenuis | reverse complement strand
AAATTAAGAAAGAAATAAAGAAAGTTTATCAAGTGTTTTTATTTATTGAATGCACAATATAACACATGGTCATTCAGAAACAGAATGTGTAGAAAGTGTAGGATGGACACAGAAAGAAAGAGAAAGATAGAAGGAGTAATTAGAGAAATTGGAGGGTTTGAATGAGGAGAGGAGTGGGAAAACAAAGGACCAGAAATGACAAAAGGATTGATAAAACGGTGACAGTAAGACAAATAGACATAAAATAACGACCGACTGAAATTAACCCAAATGTACAAATACATAAAGTGAACAACTGGACCAACGAGGCGAGCAGCGACATCATACCAGAAAGAACATCCTCTGTTGGAGGCCCTTCCCCGAGAGCTTGCTGAGACAACCAGCCTGATGAACTCCTGTTGGGACATGCAAACATGACAGCTGTCACTCACACACACACACACACATCAGTACTGTGGAGAGACAGTGGACGTGCTCAACTGTTGATGTTGATGAACTGTTCAGATGTTACACTCTATTGCAATAATGTTAGACTTGGCTGCTACAAACAGGAAGTTACAGCTGATAATAAGGCATTTATTCTTTTAACTGTAGTTTAACTGTTAGTTTAATTATTGCCCAAATACGACAACTCTATGTTTTTGCATGTTTACAAAAAACGATTTTAGACAATTCAATCTGAACTGAAAACAACAAAAAAGCAGTGGTCACAAAAATGTTTTATGTGATACATCTATCATACCCTGGTCCTTAATTTATTATTTGTATGTTGTCATTGCATTGTATTCTTGTCTTTCCCATTTATTTGTACGCACTGTTGTATAATTCTTTTTAGCTTTGTTTTTGTATGCTGTATTGAAAAAATAAAGATTTATAAGGAAGAAAAAAACATCTCTTTCTCTCTATGTCTCTGTCTGTCTGTCTGTCTGTCTGTCTGTCTGTCTGTCTGTCTGTCTGTCTGTCTGTCTGTCTCTCCCTCCCTCCACGTTTGTCTCTCTCTTCCTCCTTCTCCTCGTCTCTCACCCGCCCAGGGATGGCCAGGTTGTCGATGCCAGTGAGGTCCTTCCTGAGCTCCAGAAGCTTCTGGAAGTTCTCCATCTTCATCATGGTTCCCTGTAGCTGGAGCACCATCTCAGAGATATCAGCCAGGGCAGCTGGAGAGGAGGGGGGGACGAAGAAGAAAGGAAATAACACGTTTAGATGTATTTTGTTGTCTAAAAAACAACAACAACAACAACAACAACAACAAGACACAAACACCCTGAGGTCCTTAACTGAACCAAAACGGGCGGTTTCAGCAGTTACTTCTATAATGCCGCACATTGAGACCAGGGCGCCGAATGCCTCGCCACACCACACGGCGGCCATCAACAGCCCAAATGCAGCGCCTCCATTTTGTAGTGAGCTGGAGCGTTTTGTCAGTCCGAGCGCCTAGAATTACGGTTCTGTATCAAGTACGGCCATCGGGAGGACCTGGCGCCCTCACGGGGTCAGCGACCGCTGGGAGATGGAGGATCATGGCGGGGCCCGGCGTGCGTGCAGGGTGCAGAAGTGTAACCTGGCCCCAACACCCGACCCTCCACTGACACCTATTGACAGTCTCCGACACCCATCCTCCACGCCTGTCGGCACCCAGCCAGCGATACACCAGGCGCACCACCACACCCACCACCCCCACCACCACCACCATCACCCCCACCCCCACCACCCCCACCACCACCACCATCACCCCCACCCCCACCACCACACCCACCACCACCACCATCACCCCCCACCACCACCACCATCACCCCCACCCCCACCACCCCCACCACCACCACCATCACCCCCACCCCCACCACCACCACACCCACCACCCCCACCACCACCACCATCACCCCCACCCCCACCACCACCACACCCACCACTCCCACCCCCACCACCACCCCCCCCCCCCCCATCACCACCACCACCACCACCACCACCACCACCACCATCACCCCCACCCCCACCACCACCACACCCACCACTCCCACCCCCACCACCAACCCCCCCCCCCCATCACCACCACCACCCCCACCACCACACCCACCACCCCCACCACCACCCCCACCCCCACCACCACCACACCCACCACTCCCACCCCCACCACCACCCCCCCCCCACCCATCACCACCACCACCCCCACCACCACACCCACCACCCCCACCACCACCACCATCACCCCCACCCCCACCACCACCACCACCACCCCCACCACCACCACACCACCTACCCCGGGAGTCCCTGAAGTCCTGGTGGGTGGGGGGGGTAGTGTTTGCAGAGGCGTTCCAGCAGAAGCTTGTAGTGCAGCAGGCGGTGCAGTGGGCGGAGCAGGAAGACGTTTAGGGGCAGGTAGCAGGCCTTCTGCAGCTCAAAGTCCCCACACACACACTCCAGCCTGCGACTGGACCTGGGGGGGTTGGGAGAGAGGGAATGACGAGTTATATTGAGAGAGAGAGAGAGAGAGAGAGAGAGAGAGAGAGAGGGAGATGGAGAGAGAGAGAGAGAGAGAGAGAGAGAGAGAGAGAGAGAGAGAGAGAGAGAGAGAGAGAGAGAGAGAGAGAGAGAGAGAGAGAGAGAGACAGACAGAGACAGAGACAGAGAGAGACAGACAGACAGAGAATGAGGGAAGAGGGAGGGGAGATGAAAGGGGGGAGAGAAAGGGAAAGGGAAAGACAGTTAAATGCAGAGAGACAGATAGACAGAGATGGGGGAGAGAGAGGAGAGGGAAGAGAGGGGGAGGGAGGAGGAGAGATGGGAGGGAGAGATGGATGGATCAGGAGATGGGGAGACGTGGAAGAGGGAGAGAGATGAAGTTGAAGTAGATGGGAGAGAGAGAGAGAGAGGCGACAGACGGACAGAAAACAGAGCGACATAAAGACAAAGGACGGCAATTTGTACACCTCCAGAGTGCTGTTTGTCTGATGTGTGTTCAGCACATTAAACAGAATAGAAACTCAAACGGAGAGACAAATGACACTACGCGTGTGTTCTCACCTGCAGGCCCTCTCCAGCTCCACCAGACACTCTGGGTGCTTCTGGAGTTGTACCGACAACTGCTGTCAGGGCAGGAAGACACAGGGAAATAAACAAACAACGCAGAATGAACACTGCCAGTTCGGGGATAAATTCCCTGTCTGGCTCAATGGGTGGAGCAAGGCATTAACACCGCCAGGGTTAGGGGATCAATTCCCTGTCTGGCTCAATTGGGTGGAGCAAGGCATTAACACCGCCAGGGTTAGGGGTTTGATTTCCATCGGGGGTTACCCATGATATTAGGGTATAGTCAGACACTTTGAATGTGAGGAGTGGAGTTACCTTCAGACCCTGGATATTCTTGAGGAGAATGTCTCCGATTCTCTGGTAGTCTCCCTTAATGTGGGCGTTGGAGCGACCCTCCCTGTCCAAGAGAAACCCACACACATGAATTATTGCCCGGGTCAGCCTGCAGTACCAGAGATCCACCACAAGGTGTCAGGAAAGCGCAAGGGTGCTGCTACACTTGTCCGATGCAGTCAATTTAATGGGTCAGTCCCTGAGGAACGCTCTCAAAACGGTTATGGTTATTGGTTCAGATATTGTGTGTGTGTGTGTGTGTGAAAGAGAGAGTGAGCATGAGTGTGTCTACAAGCCCACGAGAGGACTGAAACATTTTGTTTTATTCCCGTAGCCATAGCAATAACAGTAATATGGCATCCATAAAGGGTGGGAGTGTGTGTGTGTGTGTGCGTGTGCGTGGCACTGTCTGGGTTTAATGGAGCTTATGTGTGAAAACATCTCAATCATTTCCAGAGGGAATAAGGAGCAGGGATTGTATTCAGTCTCATTAAGCAGACTTTGAGAGACGGACTCCATTTGAACACTACAGCGAACGGAAACCGGAGCTCATTCAGACAAACTAATCTGGCGGATCTGGCACCCCGAAGCAGCTACCTTTAATTTGTTGAATGAATTCAGCATTTCCCCACCGTGCCGTCTCCTGCCTTCAGTTCCCAGACAAAGGGTGAAGGTAGGAGAACAAAAGACATCCAGAGATAGCCGACCTAGACTCAAGAGGCCATTAGCAAACCTCCCAGCGAAGTGAATAACAAGACCTTTTGTACGACAGGAACTCTGGCTGCATCGCTTTCTGGACTGGGTGCATCAGTCGATACAGAGCTGCTTCTATGCTTTAGCCCACCTGCTTTAATTCTGGAGGGTCCATTAGGGTCGAGAACTTAATGGGTTTGATTGCTGACGAGCTGTTTTGGTGGCTCTATGTGTAGTGGATATTTAAATTTTTCTGTAATTGGAATAATATTCAAAGCCGGCAGCACTAGAGACGTGCTCCTGACCAACGGATATTTTGAAGGCACATACTGTCAACTTACATTTAGATTTACATTTAGCAGACGCTTCTATCCAAAGGCGACTTAAAACAAGTACATTTGTCAGAAGAAGGTGAAACATTTAATTGCTGCTAACACAGTAAGAAAGTCAACCAGAACAAGTTTTAAGCATTTCAATTGCGAGGTTAACCATCACTAGTACACAACATTTTTATTTTTTATTTTTTATTTTTTTACTGGGACCTTGTGGTCTTCATTTGTCATTCCCATGTTTTTTAGACATGGGAACGAAATTCGTTCTCTCCATTTGACCCATCCTCTTGTACATACGAGCAGTGGGCTGCTATGATCAGCGCCCGGGGAGCAAGTTGGGGTTCAGGGTTCAGTGTCTTGCTCAAGGACACTTCGACATGCAGACAGTTTTAGGAAGTGAGGTTCGAGGGGATCAAACCGCCGACCCTACAGTTAGTGGACGACCCGCTCTGTCCACCCTCCTCTACTCACTGAGCTACTGCCGCCAACACCTCTGACTTTGCCTTTCCGCGGACATTACAAGCCTTCCGTGTAACTCTGATCGACAGCCTTGAAACGACGCGCCCCGCAGGTGAGCTTAGAGAGGCTTTCTGGCCGGTCGCATGTCCAATAAACCAACAAAGAAACCGTTTGACCTTTCACCATGCAAGACACTCCTCAGTGCTGCGGTGACCTTAAAAACTGTGCTAGGTAAGTAACAGAACGGGGGGGGGGGGGGGGGAGGGATAGCAACGGTTGGTTGTTTAGGCCCCAGGGTCCCCCCCCCCCCCCCAAACGAATGCACCCCACCTCCGCTGTGTAATATCGAAAATAGTCGTAAACTTGCGTCTTTGTTTGATCCTGACCCCTGGCACATTTCTTGTGTCTCACGCACACTGTGTGCACACATGGTGGACTATGAACTAGTCTCAATAAAACATGAGCACAGTGAGTCTACGCCTGTCCGATGCCACTGTGATGTATAAATACACTTGACTTAATGTCAAGTTGGGTCTCATAAAGGAAGGGCATTGTGGGCTCCACGCAGCAGCCTCGGCCTCTAATTTCATACTGCCAAGTTGCGTGCTTGTGTATAAAACAAATACATTGGTTTAATGATTCTACAATGATTTCGCCCCATCTGTCCACCAGTGTCAACTAAATTGTCGGCTGAATTTCTATTGATTGACGACAAGCTGAAAAAAGACCATTGTTAAGACTGAATAATAAAGGAACGAGGGCAACTCCTTCAGAATAATTCCACATGCTCCCCGAGTCTGTATAAACCACAGTGCAGATGTCCGACAGCTGCTTTTTGCCTCCATGTTTGACAGGTTTTTCAAGAAAAGCTTTGAGTCACAGGACGTAATGAGAAGCACAGTCTTCATTCCGGGAAACACTCCTGATTTTCCCCTTCTCCTCTCTGCGGCCTTGTCCAAAACATGCCTTTTTGGCCAACATTTCTGTCCTGTGGCAAATATGTACCAACTGGGTGGACATGGGGAAGAAACAGACAAGTCTTACACTTCTTACCCTGAACCGGCACTTGTTTTTGTTCCGTTTTCCACTGCAGCCCCTGCTTTTGGCTTAATTAATCCATTTAAAATGCTGTATAATAAGAGCCTTGACATCTTCTGACATAACGCTCTCCGCAATGATGCCGGGTGGAGACCGCTTCTGGGAAAGTTCCAAAATTAAATCATAACTCAATTTGGAAAGCTAAATTACATTCCGGAGAATCATGGTTCTTCCCTGACGAAATCATTTGAAATGAGAGAAAACTTAAATAATATGTCAATGTAACTCATTTTTGGGCCATCATACTAATACTAGTCTGTGCTTTGGGCCGAAGGCGTTCTGGTTCTTCTGACTGATGAGGGTACTCCTGAAGGTACTGACCACTGCGCCAGCCTCTGCTCCACCTCTCGGAGGAAGCCCTGGTGGAACTTGAGGAGCGGCTCGTAGTTGGCAGAGATGAGGTTCCTCACGTTCTCCGGCAGCACCTCCTCTTTCCCCACAACCTCCTGGAACGACTGGAGAGAGAACCGTTCGGACACGCAGGGTTAACTCACAGGTTAGCACAGGGTTAACTCACGGGTTAGCACAGGGTTAACTCACAGGTTAGCACAGGGTTAACTCACGGGTTAGCATGGGCTTAACTCACAGGTTAGCACAGGGTTAACTCACGGGTTAACACAGGGTTAACTCACGGGTTAGCACAGGGTTAACTCACGGGTTAACACAGGGTTAACTCACGGGTTAGCACAGGGTTAACTCACGGGTTAGCATGGGCTTAACTCACAGGTTAGCACAGGTTAACTCACGGGTTAACACAGGGTTAACTCACGGGTTAACACAGGGTTAACTCACGGGTTAGCACAGGGTTAACTCACGGGTTAGCATGGGCTTAACTCACAGGTTAGCACAGGGTTAACTCACGGGTTAGCATGGGCTTAACTCACAGGTTAGCACAGGGTTAACTCACAGGTTAGCACAGGGTTAACTCACGGGTTAGCACAGGGTTAACTCACGGGTTAGCACAGGGTTAACTCACAAGTTAGCACAGGGTTAACTCACAGGGTTAACTCAAAGGTTAGCACAGGGTTAACTCACAGGTTAGCACAGGGTGTGCAGTGTTTCACACAGGCTCAATCCATGCCCATCCAGGGTTAATCCAGGTTCAAACAGATCAACACAGGTTGAAAAAATGTTTCTAAGGGCGTGTGGCAGGTTTATACAGGTATATACAAGTTTATTTGCGTTTGAAGATGAGCACTTGATTCCCTGGTGGTGAGTAAGATTCTATGACTAGGTTATTTGAACTGGTGTTAACAATTGGTGGCACACACACACACAAACTGGCTCAGCGAGGTTAGTTAGCACTAGTGACAGATCTCTTTGTGGGTGGTTGATGGTAAAGCTGTGTGTGTTTAGGGGATAAACACACACACACACACTCATTCGCAACACACACTGCAATTTGTTTGCAATCACACACACACACCTTTGAAGCCCCAAGGACAGATGTTCAACAACACCATGACAGAGGGGTGATAAATTCCACACACAACTCCTTTCTCACACACACACACGTACACACACACACACACACACACAACCTCTCTCACACGCACGCACGTACGTACACACACACACAACCTCTCTCACACGCACACAACCTTTCTCACACGCACACACACACACAACCTCTCTCACACGCCCGCACATGCACACACACACACACACACACACACACACACACACACACACACACACACACACACACACACACACACACACACACACACACACACACACACACACACACACACACACACACACACACACACACACACACACACAACCTCTCTCTCACACACGCACGTACACACACACACACACAACCTCTTTCTCACACACACGCCACGTACGTACACACACACACACACAACACACACGGTGGCCAAAGAGTCAGGCAGCTGGTCCAAAAAGAAGGCTAGAGAAGGGCAGACATACACACTCCCTCCCCCCCACACACAAACACGCACACCATTGCACACAAACTCACACAAAATAACAAGAAAGTGTGATGGACAGACACGGATGGACGGACAGACAGACAGACAGACGGACAGACAGACAGACAGACAGACAGAAGGGCGCGGTATCACAGAGCAAACATTGAAAGAGTTTTGTTCTTTAAAGGGCAGCACCAGACCTTCCTCCCCACATCAAACAGTATAGAAAAACACAGCTGGAGGGAGAGAGACAGAAAGAGAGAGAGAGAGAGAGAGAGAGAGAGAGAGAGAGAGAGAGAGAGAGAGAGAGGAGAGAGAGAGAGAGAGAGAGAGAGAGAGAGAGAGAGAGAGAGAGAGAGAGAGAGAGAGAGAGAGAGAGAGAGACAGAGAGAGAGAGAGAGAGAGAGAGAGAGAGAGAGAGAGAGAGAGAGAGAGAGAGAGACAGACACAGAGAGAGAGAGAGAGAGAGAGAGAGAGAGAGACACACACAGAGAGAGACAAACAGACAGACAGACAGACAGACAGGCCAACAGACAGATAGGCCAACAGACACACACACACACACGCACACCATGTAAAGCGGCCTTAACTACAACTACAGCCTATGAAAACCTAAATCAACAGAGCGCGGGTGACATCAGCAGTTAGGTCTGTGTGTTCCTCACCGTGGTAACAACGTGCAGGTCTTTGAGGTAGGTGCGTTCAGTGGTCAGAAGCTCCTTGGCCAGGAAGTATGCTTTGTCTGTAGGGAACTTCTGCACACACACACACACGAGTCAAACACATTATGACAATCATCCATGGCACTAATAGCAGTGATCGATAACATCCACAATACTAGTAATCTATAACACCACCAATACTCCCTAACCCCTCCCCTAATACTTCCCATCTATAATCTATTGTGTAACCAATAGCAATGAAAACTTGATCAACTGTTGCAAACAACAAGATCAAATGTTGATGATCCTAGAGGGACACACAGCGAGAGGAGTTGTACTCAAAGTTTAGCGTATCATGAAGCTTGAGGTTCAACTGCCGCGCACTGGTGAAGGTTCCTGTGTTCATCCATCCATCCACTCATCTCTCAGCTCCCAACTATCCATCCCAATCAGGTGCTTGTAGAAGACGACTCTCAACCAGCTCCACCAGTCACGCTCTCCTCCTGTCCCACAGACACTTCACCACCAGCCTGCCGTCACACCTCAGAAACCCACCTTCCTCCTGGCCTCGTCTTCGTCGTCCGTGCGTACGTAGCCCGCCTCCATCAGCAGGGGGCTGGTGAGCGGCGAGGGCTGCGGGTCGGTGGGACTCAAACCCGCACACGGCTCCGTGGTCACGGGCGCCACGGGAGGCGCCAGCGCCGCGACCTCGGCCGCCACCGCCGCCGCCGCTGCCGTCGTCACGGTGACCACCGCCTGCCCGTTGACCGGACCGTCGCCGGGGGAGACCATGGTCTGAGGGGCGGCTGTCGGGGACGGGGGGTCGCCGGACCCGGGGCTGTCTGGATGATGAAGGGGACACGGGGAACAAATTGAGGATTTGACCTCACGCCAAACCGACCGTCTCGCCAGCTTTGAGGGCGCGACTGCACACATAGGGGGCGACGTTTGGACAGGGCTAGGATTAAAGGGTTGGATCCGAAACGTATACGACATTTTAAAAAGAATGCATCCATGCATGATTGTCTCTATTACGTACCCAATTCCGCATGTTTAACAAACATGAGACGCCACATAAGGTTAGTCGGTTGATCTGATCCCATAAAGTATGAATACATGTTAATTTACGCATATAGTACAGCATAAGCATTACAGTCGCTAATCACTGCATATGAATGCATTTTAGAATTGACAACTTCTAAACACAGAATAGGTTGTTGATAAATTGGTTGATTGTGTTAGTCAATGTTAGAAATCAATTGGTCAACATTAACTCGTCTTTGTAATCAATCAAATGTCTCGAACGCAGTGAATCAATGATTTGACGATCAATTCCCCTTCCAGAAGGAAATTTGATCAGGAGGATTGCAGCCTATGACTACTACTTCTAGAAAACTACAAAGAAAAAAAAACAGACCAAAAAAAAACAACTACAAACAGACAACAAAAAAAAAACTACAAAAGAGGGGACTAGGTAGTTGTCGGGCACTACGACTAGACCAGCATACCTGCCCAGGTATTCCCCACCGAGAGTCCACTGACTGGTGTGTATGCACCACACTGGATCGTTACCATGGCAACCAGTCCAGATCTGGGACCAATGAGCGTGAGGAAACAACAGCAACAAATCGAATCGATCTACTCTACACACAAAGGGAGCGCTAGGGTCTACTGCTACTACCAAGACGACTACACAACACAACACAACACCACAATAACAACAACAACAACAACACAATAAGGGCTGGACGAGTACCATGACAACTAAACACAATCACTGGCAATGATACACTATTTCACACTTTCAGCACAGATCAGCGTGTGTGTGTGTGTGTGTGTGTGTACTTCTGTCCAGGTAAAGCATATATCCTCTCTAGTCTACAGTGTGTGCGTGTGTGTGTGTGTGCCTGTGTGTAAGGCCTGTATTTTCTCTAATCTACAGTGTGTGTGTGTGTACGGCATCAGTGAGTGTGCTAGTGCATGTGTACACATAGCACATAGTCTCTCGAGTCTATGTTGCGTGTGTGTGTGTGTGTGTGTGTGTGTGTGTGCGTGTGTGTGTGTGTCTGTGTGTGTGTGTGTGTGTGTGTGTGTGTGTGTGTGTGCGTGTAGGTGAGCCAGTGTGTGCGTGCGTGCGTGTGTGTGTGCATGTGTGTGTGTATGTGTGCGTGCATGTGCGTGTGTGTGCGTGTAGGTGAGCCAGTGTGTGCGTAAGACAGATGGTCTCTAGTCTACACAAAAGCTCCACAGTCTCTTGTCTTGGAGCGCAAGGCGCTTCCTTTATTGACTCTAGTGCAACACAGGTTACAGGTGGTTAAGGTGAGGTCAAGGAGGAAAAGAATGCATTCCAAACGCGGAAACCAAAATCAAAACACAGTAGAGACTTCGGACGCAGGCTGTGAGGTCATTCACAGTGACGTGAGTGAGTTGCAGAGGTACAGACAGCAGAGCGGTGCAGACAGAGATACAGCGTTACAGAATCAACAGTGTTTTAAGGGGGTGAGATTCAAGGGGAGATTAGGGGGTTTAAATTAGAGCAGGGAAATTTTGTGAAAAAGAACAAATAAAATAGCCATGCAGGATTCTCCAACACAGAACAATGCAAGAGTTTCAGAAAAGTTGAAAAGTACCAAGTTTGCAGTGCTTAAAACCGCCAGCAATAACAGGTATAATATTATTAGCGAGCTACATCAAAAATGTTGCATAAAGTTAGCCTGCGCAGTGCTATTTTTATGTACCTCATAAAAACCCTACGATGTATATCAGTAATATACTGCTGCCTGTCCACGACCCTACAGCGTATACAAAATCCAGCAGCCAGAAATACAATCACACCTCAGTTAGCATTGTACAAAGTTCTGATTGCTGAAATATTATTATAAAATATTATCAAATAAATCTAGATAAGGATCTCTGATTAACGCCCATACAAATTACAATGTGAAATCGAATAAGAAAACCACAATCTTTAAATCTGGTATGTACATAGTTTTAAGAAACAACATGTGTGTGGCCTTGCTTTTGGTAACAGACAGTGAAAACAGGAACCACGACAGGGCAGACTCAACGCAAACGGTCAATCGCGTGTGCGCACACATGCCTACAAACGGTCCAGCGTCTCGCTATACTCGGACATTCACACTTTACGACGACAAACGCCAGACAGTCCACGGAAAACCGTAAAATTCACTCGATTTCATCACGGAGCTTCACTTTGCTTTCCCCTGCTACAACTTCCTCTCGCCCACCCGAACATCCCGGTTAATCAAACCGTTGGCTGTGAGTCTGCCCCGTCTGGTTTCGTGTGTACAACGAGGAAGCCAAGTACAAAAAAGGCATGGTTGTGAAAAATACGAGGCGCCGTGCGTAAAAGAATACGGTAAACCGCGATGTGCGGCGAGAGAGAACGGGGCTGTGGCGTCTCATTCAGAAATGTCACAGAGACGTTTTTTATGAACATTTTGGGGAATTTACGAAAAAGAAACTACAAAAAAAGCGTTAAAAAATTGTTTGCACCTCGCATTTTTCAAAACTCATGGAACAATTTTCAGCCCACATTGACAAAAGCTGCATGAGAGAGAGAGAGAGGGGGAGAGGGAGAGAGGGAGAGAGGGAGAGAGGGAGAGAGGGAGAGAGAGAGAGAGAGAGAGAGAGAGAGAGAGAGAGAGAGAGAGAGAGAGCAGGCCCATGACAAACGTGATAGAGCAGTGACAGTGTGACAGCAAAGCATGATATTGTTTGACAGGTCAGACATGCATTTGGAGCAAAAGAAAAAAAAGCAGACACATAATTGTGGTGAGTTTTATATCGACAGATATCGTGCTCAGTCAACATTTTTGTTTTACAGACGGTGTGCTCTATTCAAGGAAGGAAAAGGTGTAGGTTTGTCTTTAAAAAGAGTAAAACGACACAAGAAAGGTATTATATGTGGTCCTTAATCACACTATAAAAATGTATAAAATACTTTCACAGGAACCCTCAGATTTGCCTTTCACAATAAAGAAGGGCTGGGGAAAATGCCACAGAATCACAAGTGGAATCTTGCTACAAAACAAACTCCTGAATTTTATCGAATGCAAGATTCACTTTTTTTTTTGTAGAATTCAGAGTTTAGCTTCAGGGCTTGAAATGGGATTGGCAGCTAGCTCACTAGCTCAAGTCAACACACCTCTCCCAAAAACGACTCATTCAAACAAATCTGGTCCCAAATCGCAACAAATTTGGTCCCGATTCAGCCGGGCTCCCTGCAGCCAGACTCGGCCTACATCCCGTGGCATGTCGGTGGCCCGTGAGCATGGCAGCGGGAACCCGAAGGCCGTGGCAAACGACAGCGATGCGGAGGGAAGAAGCGAAAGTGAGACGAACAGCGGAGCCAAAATGGTGCCCGTGAAATGCCAGGGGGAGTGTGAGTGTGAGTGTGAGTGTGAGTGTGAGTGTATGTGAGTGTGTGTGTGTGTGTGGTTTGTTTTGCATGTAAGCGGGTCCAAGCCAAGTGGAGGGGCTGTGGGGATGCAGTGGCGACATCTGGGATCACACTTCCTGTTGTGGTCTCTCTCAATGTGAGAACACAAAGAGAGAGAGAGACAGAGAGAGAGCGAGCAAGCGAGCGCACAAGCCTTGTAGGGAGAGAGAGTGTGAAGACAACAAGGAAAATGACGGCTGAACAGCATCCAGCAATCAGCCGTAACCAACGAGCTCAAGCACACGACAACAACAACAACAACGTCGACGCCGTCAGAGGTGTTTTGTGTGCTGAGATGTCAACAGCGTGCTACCAGACATTTTGGCGGTTTGGCGGAACCACACACGCTCACATGCCTGCTGGTCGGAACAGGCTTTTCGTCGCAGGCGTCAGACCCGAAAGCAGAGCGGCATATCCGCGGGGTAAAGGGGGGAAAGATTTAAAAAGTGCTGTGGAAAAGGAGGAGAGTGAACGATGCTTGGCCTCTTCCACTGACCACAAGAGAAGGCAGAGCGGTCAGTAGCTTTACAACATTACACCTGCTTGTTATAACTTAAAGAGCTGGGACGACAACAACAACAATCTATCCAATAAGTTAAGTCCTCGTAGCACAATCCTCTGTAGGTCGCTCTAAAGGGTTCCAATTCAAAGGTACCAACAGCACGTCCAGCTCGCGGAATCCCGCCTCTTCGTGAGAAACTCCACGCAACCTCGGCAACACCGAAAAACAAATTAATCCATCTGCAGACCCATTTATGGATCTGCAACTCTACATCTCTTAAAGACCTACCTGACAAAACCCATGTCGACGTTTTGGACATAGAGGCTCTTTCTATTGCACTAGACAACACAGTCACTTCATTACAAAAGATTATACAAAAGACGGGGGGGATTATTAGAGGTGACGACTTACAACACGTACTAAAACATACAGTGCCTCTGACGACGGTACAAAAAGACGAACCTCGGACACAACGGGTTTACTTGCCTATCAACCAACTGACTTCCCGCCTTTGAACACCTGGGGTCATCGGTATCTATTTAGCCCCAAACAAAACGCCATTTCAAATTTCACTCCGTACGGACACCTCTACCACTACTACTGTATATACACAACAAAGTTATGGCACTTTGTAAGAAAACGCTCTCCCTCTCCAAACATCCTGTGCCGACACTGAAACAAACATCCACAGAGTTCCTGGGGCCCTTTATCTTCCACGGAGCAACGCAGCTCTGGTTCAAACAGCAAGGCTGATGTTCTATCCTCAGCTCATGCAAGGATAGACTCGTCAGCAATTCACGTGTCCTCAATGAAACAGGGACGGCGGCTGTGGGTTGGAAAACAATTAAAAAAGATCCTGGGGCGTTGACTAATGTTTTTACCTCAAAGTAGGGCATGCCTCTCAGGTTTCAAAAGCCCTAGAATCATCCAAAAGGCCAACTTGTTTAGGAGTTGCCATGAACACAATGTCCTTGTGTCGTTATCAGAAAAGCACTACCAAAACCTGCATTCTGGTTACTGTACGCTAAAAAAATTATACCATAAATCCTACCATTTGGATCTTACCCAATTCAGTCTTAATGTACGCAGTAAGCTGCTTAGTTGGTCTTACACTAATCTACACTTCTCTGAAAACGCTCAGATCATTTTCCACCACAATGCCTTGCTTGGGCCAAACGTAGGCTGAGCATCTCAATGCACAAACCTCGCCACTCCCCCTCAGCAGCTGAAAACACGCCCCCCGATATCTTCCTCAGTGAAGCGATAGCACCCCTCCTCCTCCTCCTCCTCCTCCTCCCCCTCTTCATCCCCCACCCCCTCCCCTTCCTCCAGTTGGAGGCTCCCAAAAGAGAACTTGCTGCGGTGAAGCGGGGGCGACTTGGCGCCGTTTGCGTTCCCAGAATGCACCGCGGCCGGGTTGCCGTACATCAGCGGCTGGCCGTAGGCACAGCCGCTGCTGCCGGTGTCTGACTCCGTGTCACTGGTGTCCGTGCCGCTGCTGGTTGACCCGTCAATCATCTGCACGGGCAGCTGGTTCAGGTTGTTGTTGTTGTTGCCGGGGGCGACGCTGGCGGGCTTGCCCCGGCGGCCGTACAGCCGCTGCACCGCGTTGGGCCGCGCTTTGCCCGGGACCATCAGGCTCCCTCCCCCCCCCGCCACCGCGGAGTGGTTGCCGTTGGTGATCAGCCCCCTGCGCTCCATGGGGGCGGAGGCGGGCGTCGGGGTCGAGGTCCCCCTGATGCCGACGCCGAGCGGGTCGCGCTGGCGGATCGGCGTGGACGAGATCTGGCTCAGGATGAAGGGGTCGGTGTCGGAGCGGTTCCGCGCGCCGTTGTTGTTGTTCAGCGGCCTGTGCGCCAGGTGCACCGGAGTGCGGTTCGCCATGATGGGCGAGAAGCTGCCGTAGAGGCTCAGCGCCGGCGGCGTGGGCGGCGGGCCCTGGCCCAGGGACGGGGCGGCCGCGGCGTCGACCGCCGCCATGCCGGGGCGCTTGCTGAAGTAGTGCCCGCCGTCGTCCCAGTGCGGGCTGGTCTGCCCGTTGCCGTTGGCCACCGCCTCGCCGTGGCTCAGCGAGTTGGTCCTGTGGTGGAAGCTGCTGAGCACGGGGCTCGAGCACTGGCTCTGGGTCCCGTTGCCCAGGGGACGGCCGGCGACGCCCCGGCCGCGCCCACCCCGGCCCTGCAGGATCTCCTCCAGCAGGGTGCTGTGGAAGGGCAGCTGGCCCTGGAACGACCCCTCCACCTCCTCCTGGTCCCGCACCGCCTGGCTCACGTTGAAGCCACCGTGCGGGGAACCCTCAACCAGCCTGCCCCTGTTGCCCGCCACGCCTTGTGGTGGCTGCTGCTGCTGCATCTGCAGCCCCATCAGAACCTGCCGCTGCTGCTGCAGCGTCCCCTGCGCACTGGAGTGGTGAAACCCGTTCACCGCCCCAAACAAACCCCTGCCCCGACCCAGAACACCACCGTTGCCCGAAGCCGCGAGACCGTTACTCCCCTGCCGGACCGTAGGAACCTCATCCTGCACATTGCTGTCATTTGCGTTGCCTTGGCCCCGCGCGACGGCCCTATGGCTCTTAGCCGCGTCGTACTCGCTGTCTATGTCGCTGCAGTCTATGTAAGGAATGGAAGAGGTGCTGCCTTTGTTTGCCCTGCCGGCTGAACCTGGGTTGAGGAGGTGCGGGTCGGCCGCCGTGCC
>JAXIVH010000035.1:3106253-3111253 GCA_036785325.1 Urophycis tenuis | reverse complement strand
AGGTGGGAGAACAATGGATGGGGAGGGGGGTTCAGAAAAATGAAGGACAGGGAGATGGAAAGGTGGGAGGACGGAGGGTAGAATGGAACAGGGAGGTGGGGGGAAAGGGATGAATAGTTTAGACGTTCAGAAGAATAGTCCAGGAAGGAAATGGTTATTTATAAACACTCAACCCTATTATAGAAATGTCTCTTCAATACAAAAATAAAAGTAAGGAAAATGAAATTTAAAAAAGGTAAGGCAACGGTTCAAGTACAGAAATACAAAGTACTGTATGAACGAACTAGCCTTGTGAATGTAGCTTAAAAAGGACAGACGGTATGGAAGGGGAGGTACACTCACAGTGGGGTCGGCCCGAAGTTTGATGAGGAACCTCTTGCGCTTGAAGCTCAGCTTGCGGATCTTGGACCAGTTGAAGGCATTTATCTTAGTGTAGCCCTGTGCAGACGTGGGGTAAAAACATCAACCGGCTGAGTTTTGTGGCAACTGGACATGAAAAGTTGACTGACTGGAGGGACCATTTGAAAACTGGCACAAAAGACTGGCACAAAAATTGTTTTTTTATCCATTTTGTGGCGCAAAACGCAACCACATTGCAAAGGAGCAAGTTCGAGGGAAGGGGAATAAAGGGGCATTTAGCAGACGGTTCTGTCCAAAGTGACTTACAATCAGTACATGTGTGGGGTTCAACATGTGGACAGTTGGAGGAGGAGGATCAAACCACCGACCCTACGGTTAGTGGACGACCTGCTCTGTCCACCCGCTCTACACACTGGATACTGCCACCCTGGGAATGATGCTCAAGGATGCTTACAGAGGACATGGGGGATCAAACCCACAACTCTTTGCACTCCTTGCACTGTACACTCTTTGCACTCCTTGCACCATTCACTTTATAAGACTTACTGTTGCTTGTGTTTGTATTGTCTTTTGTTGGTATTGTTTTGTTGTTTGTTTACTTCACTGTATTGTTGACTGTTGCACATGAACCACCAGGACAAATTCCTTGTAGGTGCAAACCTACTTGGCAATACAGTTCTTCTGAGTGCTGAGTTCTGAACCTTGTTTTCTTCGAATCAGACCCGTAACCACTACACCACCCATCCCAACATTGCAGAGTATTGCCATAAACCTCATTCACCTAGCAGCCATATGGCTCACCGGAAATGCGTTCTTAGCTCTTACCTGGGCCTGAGAAATGGAACGCAGAGCTAGCTCTATTTTACACGTCTCCACCAAATAATTCTACAACACATGGCGTCTCCAGGGCCCTGCGTACCTGAAACACCAGCACGCCGGTGTGGGCGCTGCGTACCTGAAACACCAGCACGCCGGTGTGGGCCACAGACAGGCTGAGCTTGGTGCCCTCTCGGTCCTTGGCTGGGTGGAGCCGGATGCCGTACATCTCCAGGCGACGGGCGATCTCAAGCAGCTGGTAGTCTGACTCGGCCGGCGTCTGGCCCCTGGAGGAGGGGTAGCAAAACCATCGGCCAGTTCAGTTCAGTCACTCGATTGGTTGCGCTGGTTAATTTGAATAAGTAGTTAAAAGCGATGTTGGTGACGTTTCCTTTGGATGGTCAAATAGAATAGAATAGAATAGAATAGAAAATACTTTATTAATCCCAAACTGGGAAATTGCAATGTAGCAGCAGCATTTGAATACACAGAATGAATGCAAAAAGTGTATGTATGTATATAAAAAATAAAATATATATATATATTAAAAATATAAATATAAACATAAAATACAAACTAATATAAACTAAAAATGTAAACTAAATATAATCTAACTAAATATTAGTGCAAGTAAAAAACAGTGTACAAAACATAATGAAATGAAATGAAATATAAGGTGCTATAAAGGACCATAATACAGCGCCTTGCAAATTATCATACTTTTTTTTTTTCTCTGATGTTCCTAAATTGTTGATGCAAATGACAGTCAGTATAGTTTCTTCTTTTTTGTACCATGGAAGAAAGTGTTCAGTCAAAAACTCTATATACTTTGCTGAGGTCAATTTCACACCTTGTAGGACCCTAAATGGGCCTACCGGCTGTCTCCCCACCATCCCGGCCCAAAACACGACTCGTTGGGACACGGTGGCCATCCACCAGCCATCCCTCTGGACCATCCAGGGTTGCACAGCACTCACCAGTAAAGAAGACTGTAGACTGAAAATTAGTCTTCATGTATTTCTGGGCCCACTGCAACCGTTTCTGCTTGTGAGCAGTGGTCAGGGTTGGCCCAATAGTAGGTTTATATGCACAACTGCAAACATCTGGAGGATCCTGCACCTTGAGGATTGCAGGACTCCAGAGGCACCAGCAGCTTCAAAAACCTGTTTCTGTTGCTCTGTAATGGCATTTTAGCAGCTGCTCTCTTAATCCAATGAATTTGTCTGGCAGAAACCTTCCTCGTTATGCCTTTATCTGCACTGCCTTTATCTGTGGAGCGTCCTACTTAAGTGTTTTCCCTTTAGGCAAACTAATTATCACAGGTGTCCGAGATTGATTTCCGTGATCCAAAGAGCCCTGAGACAAAATGCCATCCATGAGTTAAATTGAAAAAATTAAAAAAAAAAATGAAAAAAAGTTTAGGACACATCCTTCCGTTACCCATCATTGTTTATGACACTTTATGACACTAATTACTTACATCCAATTAGCAAAATAATTTGGAATGCGGTGTAAATCCATGAACTGAATCCACCCATGTAATGGAGTTTACAACAAATGCATTGTTTCAGTGAGGCATAATGACCTTGGGGCTGTGTCCTTGAGGTGTGATTGACTGACGAACCAATCAATTGAATCGTGACTCTGACAAAGCAACCTATTCTGTGTCATGTTATCTTGAACAAACACATTGATGAAACAGGGTGAGGGGTATAACGGCTGGCCTTCCTTGCAGTCAATGCCAGATCCAGGCATTTCCAACATTGGTGAAGGCGTAGAGATGGCGGTTGGTAGATAAACGCGATGTATTCGTGGATTCCTGTAATACTCATGTTGCCAGTCTAGCACCGTGACATACCGGCAGGCATGTCTTGGTAGAAGGGCAGGGCGACAACGTTGCCTATATGGGACACGTCGTCATCGTCTGTGAGCCATCTAATGCCAGCAGGTGGAACCACAACCCAAACCGCCTCCCCCTCTGAGTCGCTGGCTGCTGATGTTCACCCCCACCATCTGCTCGGCCGCGAAGACAATAACCTACATATTCCTCGTATACTGTTGCCATAGCAACCCCCCCGTGGACATTGAAGAGGAGACACGCTGTGATGGGGGGAAGTCAGAGACAGAGCAGTCGCTTGATTTCCTTTCTCCTTGTCCGTCACCGTTGGTGGTGGGTCCCCGGAAGGTTGATGTTTTAGGGTCAAGGTGAGTGTAACCATCTGGAGCCTGGTCCCCGCAAAGCAGCACGGCTCTGAACCATTTGTATTTATGTTACGCCGAGTCCCGAGAAGGATATGGTTTTAGGTCAAGGTGAATGTAACTGGCATCTGGGTCAGGGCCCCACAAAGCAGCAGGCTGTTTAACAGTTTGGATTTGTGTTGATGTGAGCATCCCAAACCAGCTGGGCTATTTGTACTGTGCTCGTATTGAGGTATAAACTCTTCCATGAGCAACTATGAATATAAAATAAAAGAAATCGCCCACACCAACTCCAATCTCAAATCAAAGTCCAATGTTAAATCAGCGCAGTCTCATCATCCCATTTCCTGAGCCTAGAGCACAGGGAAGATGGTGGGCGGTGACATGATCCTCATCCGTTGTAACACGCCAGCATTACATCAAAGAGCACGGCCCGTCGCAGGCACCGCATCAACCGCAGAAACGTGTGGCCGCTCCACGACATGCGCTTCCTGACCTCCACCTCACCCACAAGAGCCTCTTGTCTGCGTCACAAAAATTCCTCTTCTTCGTATTCCGATTGGTCGTTGCCGTGATTTACCCCGTAAGCTACCACTGATCAGCAGGCTCTCTCATATGTATCACCATTCATTTGGTGCTTCGCGTTGACCATTTGTGGTTTAACTAGGGCTTGTAGAGGGTGATACACACACACAAGGCTGGTCCACATGCGCACATTTCCGTGATTTAAAAAGGGGAGATTGCCTGTAGGTGTGCATACGCAAGGTTTTATAAGTCAGATTTATTCCAATTTTTTTTTGGGTAAAGTGAGTGTCACCAACCGTTCGGGGCCACGTCCGTACAAAAAGGACGATTTTAACAAGTTGTATTTGTGTTATAATGAGTCCCCAGAAGGCGAAAAATATTAGCTCAACGTGAGTGCAATCCACCACCTGGGCCACCTGGTGCCCACAAAGCGGCGCGGCTTTGAATATTTTGTATTTGTCTTAAAGCAAGTCCCCAAGAAGGCTTAGATTTTTGATTGGAACCAGGTCCCTACAAAAAACATGATTTTAACAACTTGTACTTGTGTGATGGTGAGTCCCCAGAAGGCTTAATATATTAGGTCAAGCTGAGTGTAAACAACAACTTGGGCCAGGTCCCCACTAGACGTATTTTAACAATTTGTGGGGACCTGTGGAGGCAGCCACATTGCACAAACTAGTGGGCAACGCAGGTCCTCAGGTAAGCCGGCGTTAAAGGCTACACATAAGATCTTTTTTGGTGTCATTCTGGCTCTTAAGTTATCGCTACTGATAGCCAGTCCCCATTTCAATTCCACACACACACACACACACACACACACACACACAGACACAGACACACACACACACACACACACACACACACACACACACACACACACACACACACACACACACACACACACACACACACACGCAAACACACAATAACAGTCCACTCAACCACACAATATCCAACGTGATGTTTCGTCTCTGGTAGTGACGAAAAACAAAACTGTTCTGCCGTCCATGAGCCATGAGTCTGTGACACCGTGTACCTACTGATGCATTGCATGCATGTTTAAGTGTCCTAAAATGTCAAGGAAAGGATGGAAGACGTGC
>JAXIVH010000035.1:3096253-3101253 GCA_036785325.1 Urophycis tenuis | reverse complement strand
TTGCAGATGAGGCGACCGCAGGCCAAATCATGCTTTATCTGGAGGGCAAACAGATACCTGCACAGAGAGAAGAGAGACATAGACACAGGATGGAAGGAGAGGGACAGAGAGATAGAGACAGAGACAGAGAGGGAAACACACAAACAAGACAGACAACTTATTTATTACTGTCCATACTGCACCTCATACTGTTTACACTGTTCATATCATTTGTATATACCCCATTTTTTAAATTAATATTTATATATATATATATATATATATATATATATATATATATATATATATATATATATATATATTTATTTATATTTGCATGCGGGGATCGAGGGAAACGGCATTTAGGTTTTTGTGTATGTCCTGTACGTTCATGAAAACTGACAATAAAGTTTACTTGACTACTTGACTACTTGACTTGAAAGAGAGAGTTGTCATGTCAGACACTGGGGGTCATAGATGGATCATGGGCGGTTCATGGAGGCTAATGCTTAGTCTGCACACAGACTTACAACTTACCGAATGCCTTTAATTTACGCCCAGCCGGCTAGCACGTGTACCCAGCATGATTCATGTGCACACACAGACACATAAACACCAACAGGCTAACCACGCGCAGAGACACGGCCATTAAGATATAACAATGGCTCCCCCTCAGAGAAGATTCCAGACCAAGACGGCTCTTGTTCGGGGAGAGGAATGTTCCAGTCATCTCAGTCTACCATCACGACAATAACTAATGATGAGTCAAAACACACACGCATGCGCACACACGTGCACGCTCACACGCCTTTCCAAACAGACATGACTCTGTATGTTATGGATGTACATGTATTGATTTAAGTTCTTCTTCTTCAGGATTCTCCCATTGCGTCTTCCCATGACATACATTTTTCATTAGATATTTTTCGATTTTATAACACAGTGTTTTAATTAAAGGTGAGTTTTCCCCCCACTTGTTAGGTCGTTTGCATTTGCGTCATGGAGACTCACCTATTTATCTGTCTCCCTGTGTGGGAGACCAGAAGTTGCTGGTAAAATGACAATGATGTCAGTAGAGATTACGGTAACATATGTCAATAGAGATTACGGTTACATGATATGTCAATAGAGATTAAGGTGACGTGACATGTCAATAGAGATTAAGATAGCATGCCAAGTCAAACCCCTGGCTTCACTGAGGACAATGCTACAGCTAGTACGGTCTCCTTTGAAATGTCCAACCTGGGTCAGAACGTTTGCTTTGGTTTTGGCCGTGGTGTGTTGTGACTCACTATACCCCAATACCAACCTGGGCTGGTATGGGAGTATTGGGCTGTAAAGACAGCGTGTTTATAATCTGCATGCACTAACCTACATCACAAACGTATACATTCATCGATCACCGTACGGTGTGGGACTCATCGTCCCTCGTCATCGTCAAATAATAAACGATTTAGCTCGTCCCAAAACACAACGTGTGCTGTGCTCGGCTCGTCTTGTGCTCGCGATTGTTCGTTCAGACAGACAGACAGACAGACAGACAGACAGACAGACAGACAGACAGAAATACTTCAATAATCCCAGAGGGAAATTGCTTTAGTTACAAAAATACTCCAGTGGAACGGTAAGATGGTAAAAGGGAAAATGAAAAACATTATAAATATAAAATATAACAATATGTAAAAATATACATAAATCTAGGCATAAATCAGTCTCCTCAACATGGCGACACATGTGAACTCTGCGGGGGCACTGGAGTCAACTCTGTCCAACATTGTACGTTTGGACAGCAGTGGCCATTTTAAACGCTCAAGTGTCAATATCACTTATTGGAACAAAAGTACAAGCGTATGTGTTGGCAATGTTTTGATTGAATTGCACCTTCCCCGTCTATAATTGGCTAAAGGCTATTAGGGAGGACGTTGATATATTGTGGTTCTTGGCTTGGGTGACGGTTTGCAATGTTTAAAACAATAGGTGGCTGGACTGTGCACACAGCTGCATTCCTGGATAACGACCCATACACACAGACACACGCACACACATAGACACACACACTAACATAGACACACACACACACAGACACACACACACACACTAACAGACACACGCACTAACATAGACACACGCACTGACATAGACACACGCACACTCACATAGACACACACACTCACATAGACACACACACACTAACATAGACACAAACACTAACATAGACACACACACTAACATAGACACACACACTAACAGACACACGCACTCACATAGACACACACACTAACAGACACACGCACTCACATAGACACACAGGCACGCGTGGCTCATCTTGCAACATTCATTTTTTACACCAATAATTGCCTCTCCTCTCTCTCCAACACAGTTGGTGAGACCTCAACTCTGCTGCAGAAGTCACAACACAACCTTCACTTCACCAGCACAAGCGGATTCCCAACAGCCAATCAGGAACAGGCAAACAGAATCGCATGTGCATTTAAATTATTCAGCAGTTGCTATGCTGATTTAGCGTCAGGGTCATATGTTGCTCTGTCTTTACTGGGGAGGAGAAGACCATTGTTATCGCCACAGAGTACCACGACGTCGGTTGAAAACTGAACCCTTGAGCAAACTCCCTTCTGCTCATCCACCCATCTATCCTTCAGTCTCCAACTTGTGTGTTATCACTATAAGTTTATTATCATTAACTTAACTTATCATTATTAAATTCCATTTTAACCAGAGTGGAGTGAAGTGAGGTACACTGGGGTAAACTTCTTTCACATATCAGCACTGTGTGTTTGTGTCTGTGTGTACTGTCTGGCCAGAGGAAACACTGTGCAGCAGTATAACCCTCACAAATCAACCCCGAACAAAGAGGAAGTCAGGCTCGGTGCCCACTTCCTGTTTAGCTTCGCCTGTCAGCGGGAGCCTCCGCCAGAGAGAGAAAGAAACAGGGAGAGAGGGAGAGAGAGCTGATGATAGAGAGAGCAAGACAGAGACAGAGAGAGAGAGAAAGCTGATGATGGAGAGCAAGCTGATAAAATAGAAAGTGAGAGCTGATGAGAGAGAGAGAGAGAGAGAGAGAGAGAGAGAGAGAGAGAGAGAGAGAGAGAGAGAGAGAGAGAGAGAGAGGGAGAGAGAACGAGAGATGGAGAGAGACAGGCAGAGAGAGAGAGAACGAGAGATGGAGAGAGACAGGCAGAGAGAGAGAGAGAGAGAGAAAGAGAACAAGAGATGGAGAGAGACAGGCAGAGAGAGAGAGAAAGAGAAAGAGATGGAGCAAGACAGGCAGAGAGAGAGAGAAAGGCAGACAGACAGAAAGACAGACAACACTGCTCCAACAGCAGCCATGGAAAACACAATCTGTTAATAACATTTTGTTGATGGGGCAATGGGGGGGGGGGGGGGTCGTTTTGGAATATTTTGTGTTTTTTTCTTTTTGGTTGCCATGATCCTTTTTGGGTTGTCGCTGACATTTCGGGGACGCTATTTGGGAACCAGAAAAAAACTGTTTGGAAATACAGAAGAAGAACGAGGAGAGCTGCAAAGTCGCAGGAAAATCAATTTCCATAATCCATACACCATATCGGTTAATCATCAACCGTATCAAGACGTGAAGAGAGGTGAGGAGGCGACACAACCACGACCCCGGGCAGAACATGACCCCGGGCAGAACACGGATCACTCTTAAACAGAAACACACATGGCGTGTCGTCCGCCGACGAGAACAGGAAAATGAATGCAGAACACGAGCACAAGGTAATGTTGTTTAACGAGAACCGAGGAGCTGGAACCGGGGTTCCCGTGTGGTTCCTTTGGCCTTCCTTTTTTAAACCATCCATGGAAAAGTAAAGAACTGAGATGAACGGGGCGGGATGGCAACGGTTGTTGACCTACCTCGTTAGCTCCTCCATGAGCTGAGTGTGGTCCGGGGGGAAGAACTTCACCACGAAGCGAAGGATGGTGTTTTTAGGCCCTGAGAGAGACAGAGACAGATAGAGATATATATAGCGGGAGAGTGAGACAGACAGAACAGACAGACACAGAAAGGAGGGAGGAGAAGAGAGAGACAGAGAGAGAGAGAGAGAGAGAGAGAGAGAGAGAGAGAGAGAGAGAGAGAGGAGAGAGAGAGAGAGAGAGAGACAGACACAGAAAGGAGGGAGAGGGAGAGAGAGACAGAGAGAGAGAGAGAGAGAGAGAGAGAGAGACAGACACAGAAAGGAGGGAGAGGAGAGAGAGAGAGAGAGAGAGAGAGAGAGAGAGAGAGAGAGAGAGAGAGAGAGAGAGAGACAAACATAGAAAGGAGGGAGAGGGAGAGAGAGAGACAGACACAGAAAGGAGGGAGAGGGAGACAGAGACAGAGAGAGAGAGAGAGAGAGAGAGAGAGAGAGAGAGAGAGAGAGAGAGAGAGAGAGAGGAAGGGAGAAACAGACACAGAAAGGAGGGAGAGGGAGAGAGAGAGAGATAAGAAAAGAGGAGAGGGGAGAAGAACAGCGGTGAACAAGGGTGGATTGAGATACTCAGCATCTGGTACAGTTTGTCACATATTTTAGTTTCAAGGCCAAAAGTTGAACCTCAAAGTTCAGGCTGCATCTTAAGTTAGTGTCTATGACAAAGATGAATGTCATTCAAAAGGTTTCCATCTGGCAACTACAGCAGAACAAGACATATATTGAATTAGGAAGTTCAATATTGTCTTCAACATTGTCTTCAATTCAAAGGAAGTGAATTTTATGAGCTTACTCCTTATCTGTTTCAGGATTGGCTTCAGGAGATCAAGCCAGACCTGGAGGAGGAAGAAAACATTAATGAGACGTCTTTGTTCTTTGAATATCATAACAGCTTGAAGTGGCAGAGTGTGTCTTCAAAATGCCGCCGGCCGTGTTTATATTTTTACAGCTGCAGGAATCTCAATCCGCCAAATCTCAGAGCGCCAAAGAAATGACTAATAACAATGATGAATTATATCCATGGCCTAATGATTGGCAAACAAAGTTAAATAGCCCAGCAAACAGCATTGCAAT
>JAXIVH010000035.1:3078753-3093753 GCA_036785325.1 Urophycis tenuis | reverse complement strand
ACACACACACACACACACACACACACACACACACACACACACACACACACACACACACACACACACACACACACACACACACACACACACACACACACACACACACACCCTCAACAGTCAGTCGTTAAAAAAAAAAATCTGATGTGTGATGCAATGGTCTTGTTTGTACCTTTACATAACGGTATAAGCATCAATACGCTCAATATAAATGGTTAAGGGACTTAGAGGCACATTCCAGCACAGTGAATACATGTTTCAGAAAAGGGATATATAAACGTTGGACACTGTTCCTGCTGAATGGAAAACATTGTGTCGGTTAAAATGAGACACTATGGTATCTATGCACCGTCAATGTTACGCAAAGATTATACACATCATAAATACATAAAAAAAGCACAAATCCAATCGCCATTCCTCCCAAATATGTCAACGGGTCATTTCCTGTTTACCCTGAAAGACGCAAGAGGTTTGGGTTGGGGGTTGAAATACCAAAAAAAACAAAAACAACACAAAATGAAAGTTCAAAAGATGAGACGTGGGGTTAACGTTGCCGTCCCACGCGGAAACGCCCCCCCCCCCCCCCCCCCCCCCCCCCAAAAAAAAAACAACCGAATGTGAAGCAAAATCCCACCACCCCTGCACTGTAAACCAGCCGACAGCCGCAGAGCAATTTCCTCTAATTAGCTAGCTAGCTCTTCCCAGCTAGCCACGACGCGCTGGTGTGCCGGCCACCGGGAGGAGACGAAAGATAATTGCATTCCTCACCAAAGCAAACCCAAGATGGTGGAATGCACGGCGCTGTGAAGTGGCTGAGCGATCGCTGGCCATTGAGTGCAGTCTCTCACACCAGCCCCCTCACCGCCAACCGGGTCCCCGTATTTTGTATGTCTAACGTGTCATGACAACACACAAGATAAAAACATACACACCTCCCGGAAGTCTAGGAGGCGGCCAACGTGGAGATGAACCCACTGTGATGGATGACTATACTGTAATCCAACGCGGCGATGAACCCACTGTGATGGATGACTATACTGTAATCCAAGTGGACGCACCGCGCAAATCCACCCGTGTCTTACAGAGGTTAAGATCCTTGTCATTCAGAGATAAGTCCTCGAGGTTTCCACACCGCGACCTCTGCGTATGACCCCCCCCCCCCCCCTCCTCCTCCCCACACCCCGCCCCCCCCCCCTAATCCTCCCCCTACTCCTCCTCTGTGCATTTGATCGCCCTTGACATGCAAAGGTCAAACTTTCACCTGGGAAAGGTCACGTCTCGGTAGGCCGCCGTCACGATGCTGACCTGCGTGGGAAAACCCGGAGCTCAGAGCCAACGAGGGGCGCAGCTTTTAACAATGTCCAGAAGACCTCCTGATAAGAGGATCCTGTCAACAAGCAACAGTAGGAGATGTGTGTGTGTGTGTATCTGTATGTGTGTGTGAGCGTGTGTGTGTATGTGTATGTGTGTGTGTGTGTGTGTGTGTGTGTGTATGTGTGTGTGTGTGTGTGTGTGTGTGTCTGTATGTGTGTGTGTGTGTGTGTCTGTATGTGTCTGTGTGTGTGTGTGTGTGTGTGTGTGTGTGTGTGTGTGTGTGTGTGTGTGTGTGTGTGTGTGTGTGTGTGTGTGTGTGCGCGCGTGTGTGTGCGTGCGTGTGCACAGCAGGAGGCTATGTGATAACATGTGGCCCTCAACAGTTTTGGAGCCTTTAAGCAACGCATTTTCAAACCTGAATGCAAGTATATAAGTTACCATTTACCATTTAGTCATCACCCAAGGACACCAATACAGTTTTGGCCGCGGACATGGGATCGAACCCAGTAACTTCTGTCTAGGAGCCGGACATCCTGGCACAGTGGCGCCCCTGAACGTGGGCATCAGCGGTGTGATTGAGAGTTATCTGGATAAACTAAGTTTGAAAATAGGGTAGTGTTCCTAATTTGGGTAGTGTTCTTAATTTGCTTTGGCAGCCCAAGAGTGGTTCAACCCATGGTAGGAATGGCAGTTCTCATGTTGCCAAAAAAGGTTTTGGCTTAAAAAAAAAAAAATCAACCTAATTTTGTCTTGGATTTCATTTTGTCATTCAATCATATCAGGTTGCAAGTTGGAAGAGTAATGTCTGCTTATGTTACACTGAGGAACACATTATTGGTATTTTAAGATAAACTTATAAATAAACCAATGATGAAGTAATGAGACTAGACATTAGCCCAGTCGGTGATGTTGAGTGTGGAAATAGTGTTGAGCTGTCACAAGCTCTCTTGACTGGAAGGATTTGGCCATCACGCAGGTTAGCAAGGCAAAGCTTGGTTTTAGACTCTTGTCGCACCTAGAGCATTACAAAGGATTAGCAAATCACGCTAGCCCGAAGTGCCACCACTGCAGGTATAACAACCAAGCTGAGAGTGTTCACCTCCCATTTACAATACAACACAATAGACGAGTCCCCAATTTTACCAACAGCTCTTGACTTATTCCTATTTAAATACTAACGCAGAGTAAAAGTAAGCATGTCACACAAAAGGGCCTTACAGGGTTCTTCGCTCTTCACAGAACAGACATCCACTCTCCAGGCAAATCTGCGACCAGTGGGCTGACTGACTTTTTGGGACGGCCAAGCAGACGCTATGCATACGTGGCTGGGATCCCACGCAGAATAAAAAACACACTCTGTTCTCGTACGCTCTCATGCCCTCTGACGGCCTGTGTCAAGGGTAATGTTTATGAGGAGGACGGTTTGTGTAAATAAACATGGTTCTCATGGGGACCGAGTGAGGGGGACCGTATCCGTGCTGCAAACCACCACCCAGCCATTGATATTACGAATTAATGCTACCAAAACTGGCTGGTGCCTATGAATACACAGAGATATCCGCTGTTAATGTAAGTAGCAGAGAGCTCCCTTAGGCCTCACGAATAACTTAAATCGTGAAAAAGTGAGTGTGCAACTGATGAACCCCTGTGTGTGTGTGAGTATGAGTGTGTGTGTGTGTGAGTATGAGTGTGTGTGTGTGTGTGAGTATGAGTGTGCGTGTGTGTGTGAGTATGAATGTGTGTGTGTGTGAGTATGAGTGTGTGTGTGCGTGTGCGTGTGCGTGTTGCGTGTGTGTGAGTATGAGTGTGCGTGTGTGTGTGAGTATGAGTGTGTATGTGTGTGTGAGTATGAGTGTGTGTGTGTGTGTGTGTGTGTGAGTATGAGTGTGTGTGTGTGTATGTGAGTATGAGTGTGCGTGTGTGTGTGCGTGCGTGTGTCAGCAGGAAAATGTTGAACATTCAAGGCAGCACGATTCCAGACTTTGAGAGTTAGTTTCTGTCAAAGTCACAATCGCTTAATTCATAGCCTTCAATCAATGGGTCGTATTTTAGTAGACGGGGAACACACACACACGCACACACACGCACGCACACACACACTTCCGCCCATTTCCGTGATCAATGCAACTGCATTTCTTCTGTCAAAACGACTGCAATTCTTATGCCTTTAAGACTGCTGGGACCACTCAGTTAAGAATCGTGCAACTGTTATTGCCCAAATTCAGAACCACAAAGAAGTAAGGTTCAACGAGACCGAGACACAGAATAACATTGAAAAATAACAGTGAAAAGAAAAACTAAAATTAGATTCAAACGGGGGAAAAAGGAGTCGCTCAGCCGCGCTGCCACGAGTCACAAGGACCTGGGAGCCACGGCCTTAAAAGGCACGGGGCCCGGTCATAACCAGCTGTCGCTGTGGGAGCCTAGGGAGTCGGCACAGCACCTCCCCCTTTAAAAATGATAATTAAAGAGCTTTTCCCCCCGTCGGCGTGCACAGGAGACACAGCAGTGCACTTTAACAACCACCCACCGCTGCTACGGCCACCGGTGGTAGAAGCTACTGGCTACTGAGCCCGTGTTTTGGCCGGCAGTTGGCCCCTTGCTGTGACGTTTTCCCAAAGTTCGGACCGTTTCCCAGTACGACGAAAGAAAACGGCCCCCACGCCACGCTTGCCACGTGTTCGGAATACGTCGATCGCCGTTGCCCGGCCACCGCCAATCTTCATCGTCCAGGACGTCGCGTGACTTGTGATGCTGAAATCGGCGCTGTTTTCAGTTCCTCCCAACAGTCCTCAAGTTAGCTTGCAGCTAAATGGCAGAAACTCACCAGACACCAGATCTGTCCACTCGCAAACAAACATCTTGTTTTCTGAACCGCATTTCATCCCTTATAAAATAGATAATTGTACAATGAACTTAGGATCCTCTTTCTCTATTTCGGTCACAGCCCTGATACCGTTGAATGGTTTTCACATGCATGTGTGACGAGGAGCCAGATATATATTTAGCACGTCTAGCCTGATATATATTTTAGTAATCCCTCCTTCCCCCTTTAGTTCACTCAACTTTCAAAAGCAAAGCCGGCGTATGTATTTAAAGTCGCTCACTCTCTCTTACTCTGTGTGGATCTCTGTCAACTGTGTTGCTAGAGCAAGCATGGTAATTATAGTCACGCATAACATTCCGTCCAACACACACATTCATGCACACCCACACACACACACACACACACATTCATATACACACACATTCATGCACCCACACACACTCTCCCAATGGGGTCTGATGTCAGTGATAACAAACACGCAGTCTGTCAAACCTATTTTGTCGAAGGTGTGGAAGTTTGTTTTTCTTTATCGCACGCACGCACACACGCATGCACGCACACGCACACGCACACGCACACACACACACACAATTTAACTTTAACCTATTATGGCCTTTCAAAGGTCGGGTGTTCTGTTTTTAAATACGTTTCTGCTGCAGTGTGGCTGTGAAATGTGCATTTTTTCATACTTCCTGTTCCATACTGATATTCACTATCACCTCCTTCTCTATTCTCAGTCGTGATCCAGACAGTTTTCCAGCCACATACTCATTGTTACAGGCTTATCGCCAAACTCATTCCAACAATTCGTCCATTATTTCTTTGCATTTATCTGCTTCAACACTATTTCAAATTGTGGTCAGTGGGTCTGTGAAATCTCTCTTTTGTAATCGCTGTCTAAAAACAGGTCCGTTGGTTTGTTTAGTTTCTTTTGCTTGAGCGGCTGTTCCGAGCCGTTAACTTGAGCTTTGACCCCAGGACAAAACCAGCCAAATGTGTGTCTGGGGAGAAGGTTACCTTAGGCATACAATAGTTTTTTTTACATTTTGCATAAGTCACAAGCACAAAAAGGGCAGAATTACTCAACAATGTTCATCGTCCACTTCAGCATTTAACTGAAAATGTTAGATATGTAAAACAAAGAGTAGGTTTTCAATGTTTTGAAAACTAATGCAGTTTGTTTGAGAGTGCTTGCTGCCTGGAGGTTAACTGAAACCACGGGTCTCAATTATACACGTTTGACAATTACATGTTTCACACGGTTCAGTTTCTCTGCGTCACATTTACGGAAGTTTAATGCAAATCCCCGTCAGTGTCGTCAACGTCCTCACAAAAATCTTAAAGGTGACAATCTAAAAGCTCCGAAGACGACGAAAAAACTTGCCAAAAGCCAGACCCCTCCCCACCAACCCCCCCCCACCCACCGCTGAAGTTTAACCAGTACCGACCAACGTTGTCGTGGATACAAACCAGATGGACGCAGCGACCGATAAGAGGCAGTGGAAAAATGGGGTGGGGGGGGGGGGGGGAACGTAAACAACGTTCTCGAACCCTGCTGCTCTTACCCCGCCGCTGAGAGAAGAACTCATTTAACAGAGAAGGTTGTGCCATGAATATTACTGATAGGACGAGGTGTAGACTTACCGTCACCGCCAGCCAATACTGACTGCAATGTAGCCATCGTTAGCTAGCACAATCATTGTTGGACTGGCAATTACTATATACAGACCAAACACAAGACACAGAGGGCACAGAGATAGAGTTAAAGAGGAAAAAGGTGCAGGAGAGGACATAACGAAAGACACAGACAGAAAGAAAGACAAAGACAGAAGAGGAGAGAGGCCATTAGTCTGCATGCTACCCAGCAGTTACAGGCTGAGTTACAGGCTGGGAATGACATGACCCCGTACTCAACCCTCTCTCACAGTGTGTGTGTGTGTGTGTGTGTGTGTGTGTGTGTGTGTGTGTGTGTAGGCGCTCATCTGTGAATGTACAAAAACAACCCTTTCTGCAGGCGGCTGATAGGGAAGGGGGGATAAAATGTGTTCCTGCATTTTAGTTTTTGTTTCTGTTTTAAAATCCTCCATTCCTGGTAAACCCTAAGAGCCAGTGATTTGAACGGTGACACCAGGAAGTAAATTCAGTCTGTATACGTTGGAGAATAAAGGGTGAAATCCCCTGTGGCACACATCGGAGAGTGAGTGGGGAGTACTTCCTAGAAATCCACCAATCGCGTCGCTCGCATCGGATTAGGTCACAAACGGCTTAACCCCGAAGGCAGGACGCCAGAGAGTATTTCCTCTGTTACAAGAAGGATTCAGGTTCACGCTCACATGCACACACACACACACACGTATGTATGTCATGTCCACGCACGCACGCACGCACGCACTAACCCACGCATGCATGTCTATGCTGCTCCACTTTTTTTTTTTTTTGTGTATATCCGATAGGACAGTTGAGTAAACAGCTTCCTGGCGACATCGTCAGCAGCCATGCGAAGTGGGGCGCTGTGGGAAATCAAACCAGCAACCCCCACCACATACACACACACACACACATTCCCAGCCCCCACACGCACACACACACGAGTAGCAGCGTTGGAAACCGCCTAGGGGCGTGCAGGCGGTGTGTGAGACGGCTTGGTGTGTGTGTGTGTGTGTGTGTGTGTGTGTGTCTGTGTGTGTGTGTGTCTGTGTATGTGTGTGTGTAAGTGTGTGTGTCCATGTGTGTGTATGTCCGTGTCTGTGTGTGTGTGTGTGTGTATGTCCGTGTCCGTGTGTGTCCGTGTGTGTGTGTGTGTGTGTGTGTCTGTGTGTGTGTCCCTGTGTGTGTGTGTGTGTGTGGGGGGGGGGGGGGGGAGGGTTTACAATTAAAACGCGCTCCATGCACCGCATCAAAGAAACACGGCCGCAGGCACCTCTCGTAGAATACCCTCCATAGATGTGGTTAGCATGTGGCTACCGGGCCCCCGTGCGCTAACAGAGTGGGGGGGGGGGGGGCCCACACACCGAACGCACCGCAGACACTTACACCCCGTCACAGAATGGAAAAAAACCACATGGGGTCAGAGGCCACTCCGACCCCATGTGTCCAAACACAGAAGTACACACAGTAGGCCTCCTGGGTTCACCGGCTTGGGTCACACACACACACACACACACACACACACACACACACACACACACACACACACACACACACACACACACACACACACACACACACACACACACACACACACACACACACACACACACACACTGTTGAAGCATCAGCAAACCCTGTGTCAGTCGGAGAGCTTCCACCCAAAATACTGCATCGGGTTCCAATACTCAACTACTGCCCTGGAAAGGTTTGCTGTTTGTTTGTTTTTTGGAGTTGCTCGTTCACTCCCCCTCTAAACTCCCCCGGGGCCAGAAAACTAAAACCTAATTGGGGGGGGGGGGGGGGGGGGGAAGTAGGCAGAAGATGGAGAAATGGGGAAGTGACACACACGGCTGCTGCCATTTGGTGGCGATGATTGTGGTCAGGTTTACTTCCCGGGGCTCGGGAATAGAACCGCTCTGTTGTTGACAGAGTACAGAACCACCCCCTCCCGTCCTCCTCCCATAACCCACCAGTTTGTAATCTCAACACCCCTTCGGCCGTCACAAAGAAGGCCGTTCACATGCACCTGAATGCTCAATGGGCCGGCTGAATTGCGGGCCGAGTGAGTAATGGACCTGTTTTTGTGTCGCTGAAACGTGAAGCAAACACGAGGGCCGGCGCCACGGCCCCAGAGCGCAGGTTCAAGGCACCGCTTGTGCGCGCCGTGTGAAGTTGAGCGTGTGACACGCCGCAGATAAACACGCCTTCCTTCGCAATACTCACACCGCCGCTTCCAATCCAACTTAAAAACTGTAGGAAAGGGACAAAATCTAAAATGGTGGCCAAATGATCCACGGTTACCATTTACCTGTTTTTTTTCGAGGGTACTGAATTGAACCGAGCGGCTGAACTAATTTGTCCCGGCGCTGAGCTGTGAGTTACACGTTGGAGGTCACGTAGGCATCGGCGCGTTGCCCCGACAACCGTAAAAGCATGGCCGCATGCTCGCTCGCAAGGTGTGTGGACACACGCGATGTCCACAGCAGCCATAAATAAACCTTGATGGTCCGATCGCCCAGTTCCACGAAAACACGCGCGTGCGTGAGTGCGAGTTTGTGGAACGTGTGTGTGACGAGTTTATGTGTGTGTGTGTGAAGTGTGTGTGTGTGGGTTTGTGAAGCGTGTATGCATGTGTGTGACACATTTATGTATGTCTGTGACACGTGTGTATCGGACACGTGTGTGTGTGACACGTGTGTGTGTATAGATGATGATTTACAAGTGAAGAAAACACATGGCTACCAGCCTAGTAATTAGAGTAACAACTGTTGTAAATATACATCTGTGTGTGTGTGTGTGCATACGTGTTAATATCAACAGCTTCTGTTACAACAGAATTGACAATTAAAGCAGAACTCAACAATTGGAAGCCATTCAACGTGAGGCCCACTGTTGGATCGGACACACAATGGGCCAGAGAGGACACACAATGGGCCAGAGAGGACACACAATTGGCAAGAGAGGACACACAATGGGCCAGAGAGGACACACAATGGGCAAGAGAGGACACACAATGGGCCAGAGAGGACACACAATGGGCAAGAGAGGACACACAATGGGCCAGAGAGGACAGAGAGGACACACGATGGGCCAGAGAGGACACACAATGGGCCAGAGAGGACACACAATGGGCAAGAGAGGACACACAATGGGCCAGAGAGGACACACGATGGGCCAGAGAGGACACACGATGGGCCAGAGAGGACACACAATGGGCAAGAGAGGACACACAATGGGCAAGAGAGGACACACAATGGGCCAAAGAGGACAGAGAGGACACACAATGGGCCAGAGAGGACACACAATGGGCCAGAGAGGACACACAATGGGTCAGAGAGGACACACAATGGGCCAAAGAGGACACACAATGGGCCAGAGAGGACAGAGAGGACACACAATGGGCCAAAGAGGACACACAATGGGCCAGAGAGGACAGAGAGGACACACAATGGGCCAAAGAGGACACACAATGGGCCAGAGAGGACAGAGAGGACACACAATGGGCCAAAGAGGACACACAATGGGCCAGAGAGGACAGAGAGGACACACAATGGGCCAAAGAGGACACACAATGGGCCAGAGAGGACAGAGAGGACACACAATGGGTCAGAGAGGACACACAATGGGCCAGAGAGGACACACAATGGGTCAGAGAGGACAGAGAGGACACACAATGGGTCAGAGAGGACACACAATGGGTCAGAGAGGACACACAATGGGAAAGAGAGGACAGAGAGGACACACAATGGGCCAGAGAGGACAGAGAGGACACACAATGGGCCAGAGAGGACACACAATGGGAAAGAGAGGACAGAGAGGACACACAATGGGCCAGAGAGGACAGAGAGGACACACAATGGGCCAGAGAGGACACACAATGGGTCAGAGAGGACACACAATGGGTCAGAGAGGACACAAAATGGGTCAGAGAGGACACACAATGGACCAGAGAGGACACACAATGGGCAAGAGAGGACAGAGAGGACACACAATGGGTCAGAGAGGACAGAGAGGACACACAATGGGCCAGAGAGGACACACAATGGGTCAGAGAGGACAGAGAGGACACACAATGGGCCAGAGAGGACACACAATGGGTCAGAGAGGACACACAATGGGCCAGAGAGGACACACAATGGGTCAGAGAGGACACACAATGGACCAGAGAGGACAGAGAGGACACACAATGGACCAGAGAGGACACACAATGGACCAGAGAGGACACACAATGGGTCAGAGAGGACACACAATGGACCAGAGAGGACAGAGAGGACACACAATGGGTCAGAGAGGACACACAATGGGCCAGAGAGGACACACAATGGGTCAGAGAGGACAGACAATGGGTCAGAGAGGACACACAATGGGCCAGAGAGGACAGAGAGGACACACAATGGGTCAGAGAGGACACACAATGGGCCAGAGAGGACACACAATGGGCCAGAGAGGACACACAATGGGTCAGAGAGGACACACAATGGGCAAGAGAGGACACACAATGGGCCAGAGAGGACAGAGAGGACACACAATGGGCCAGAGAGGACACACAATGGGCCAGAGAGGACACACAATGGGCAAGAGAGGACAGAGAGGACACACAATGGGCCAGAGAGGACAGAGAGGACACACAATGGGCCAGAGAGGACACACAATGGGTCAGAGAGGACACACAATGGGCCAGAGAGGACACACAATGGGTCAGAGAGGACACACAATGGGTCAGAGAGGACACACAATGGGTCAGAGAGGACACACAATGGGCCAGAGAGGCTTACTGGCAACGGCATGACCCAACGAGGAAGAGACGCTGAAAGAGAGAAAGAGGGAAGGATGGGTGAGACAGGGATGGGTGAGATGAATGGGTGAGAGAGACCAGAGGGAGAAAGGACAGGAGAAGAGGTACGATTTGCTGGAAAGAAAGAAAGCAAGGTGTTTTGAACGAAAAGTGTGGACAGACAGACAGAGAGACAGACAGTAAATGCAGGAACAGGGGAAGAACGCAATAAAGTTGAAACACACAGTCAGCATCAGGAGTGTAGGTGGAGGAGGAGGAGGAGGAGGAAGAGTGTGTTATACTAAAGTGCTGTCAGCCAGACTCTCGCACTTCAAGACACATTCCTCCACAGGGTTTTCTCAGAGTGGAGAGCTGTAGGAGACCCCTGCTCACAGCGGGGGGGCCTAGAGAGGCTTAGCGGGGCTGTGGACACACACACACACACACACACACACACACACACACACACACACACACACACACACACACACACACACACACACACACACACACACACACACACACACACACACACACACACGCACACACGCACACGCACGCATGCGTAGTCCTTCCATTTTGCTTCTCCAACACCCACATTCCCATCTGGGATTAATAAAGTTTATCACATATACATGCGTGGCCATGCACACATAGTCACTCTGCCCTTGCAGATAATGCAGTACTTTAATTATCTGTGGTTTAATGTACTGGGCAACCTAGGGGCCCCTATAGTGACAGTGATACCCTACACAAGGATGTTTTCGACTCTCCACACGGCAACCACGGCTACCAGATTCCGGGGATGGTGTCGAGTTGAGTTTTTTTTTTTTGTTTTCGTCTCCTTCCATTGGGTTTTAATTAACAGGTGGAGCCGGCGGGACCTCCTCCATCCCTTCCCTCGCACTCCATCGTGCACCACCCTCCCAACCAAAGACAGACAGCAGCCCCAGAACACAGCAGGGGGGGGGGCGACCCATCCATCTCCCGAATAACAGCGGCGTCACGATAGAATGAGGCCACGAATTGAGATCCAATTTCACTTTGGGTTGTTTTTTGCACGGCCGGCTTTTAAATCCACTCCTCCTTCGCGGTGGACATCTTGTTGAGTGGGAGCAGGTGGACAAGAGTCCCCCTAAAGTGTGAGGTGGGGAATAGCCACAGCCAAATTCCCACAGCCCATAAATTAGTTTTCATTAAAGACAATTTTAAAGTCTGTCACCTGGATAGTAAGGCATGGACCTAATATACAGAAAATGCAGGCCCCTTAAGTGCAGGGAAGGGTTATACGTATCTTTCTCTAGGATGCCGGTATGGACAATGACGATTTCAGTGGTCTGAAAATAAATTACAATTATGAGAGAAATGTGTTTATGTTTGGGCATGCCAGCAGGCAAGAGTGACTGAACCCACTAAACTTCTGCAAACACAAACTTTACAGAAACTTCTGTTAAAGACGGGGAGGGTTTTTCAATAACGGTGATTATTTCAAAATGACACCCCAGGTTGTCCTAAAGTATGACGCGGGGAAAACGAAAACTGTGAAACGTATAATTGTCAAACATGTAACATCGGGACCCACAGTTCCAGTCAACCTCCAGACAGCAAGCACTAGCAAACAAAATGCATTCGTTTTCAATTTCGCCCGCCCCTCCCTCTCACCTCAGCTCGCGCAAAAAAAAAAAAAAACGTTTCCAAGACACGCGCCTCTGTGCACTTACGCAAGGCCGTAAACACCCAGCTTCAGCACTTCTACTTATCTGGAACTACGTGAACCCGACACAAATGCAAAAACAGATGCGGCACACTCGCATTCCAACCAAAAGTTGGGTTTCAGCACATAAACACCAACCAGGAGTAGACACCCAATGACACGGAGAATGGCGTTGGCTTGTGGTGCAGCCAACAACGTAGGCGATGCTGAGAGGCGACCGCAGGTTTGAGTCCCACCTGCGGTTCCAATTCCACAAGTCACTCTCTCTCGCTTTCCGGACTTTCACTGACGTCCTGTCGATGAAGGGCACCAAAATAAAATAAATACCCCATGAAAAATACAAATTTAGAAAAAAGATTGGAGTTGGTTCGGGACACAGTCAACCGAAAAAGAATAACAATGACTGTCACTGACCACAAAAACAGTGCAACAATGCAGGATCCCCCAAAATAACACAAAGCTAACACACACACAGAAGCAAAACAAACCAACAGAATTGAAGAGCAACACAAAGAGAGAGAACAAAGTTAACGAAGGACAGATAAAAAATGGAGCAGAAAGATGCGGTGTGGTACACCAGATGTTTAAAGGCTAAGACACGCCACAGTCCCAATCAGAAGCACTCAAGGCATGCTAACTTAATGTTGTAGGGAACCATTATGAAATGGCAGGGAACCACGACCGAAGTTGCGCAACAATAAAACCAAATGCATTCCGATGACTGAGAACGCGGGTCCGCCTTTACGCATCCCACCACCGCACGACCCCCTATAGGCCACGGGCGGAACTGCACGCAAGTTTCGCTTTCACGGCACACTTGGTCGCATTCTAGCCGGGCAGCCAGGCACCGTTGCGCTGGGCTGCCGAGTTTTAGCCCCGCTCCCGGCTGACGGCGTGTGTTGTTTGGTTATCCGGGAGCCGGGTGGGTTCCACGGTTACGACTTACGAGTCCCGAGACTGCAGTTACCCACGCCGCCCTCCGCCGCCACAGGAATGAGCGGCTGCACGCCCACCGCTGGCAAACACACAGCGCTCTGTGTGTCCCACACACAGCTTGAGCACATGTGTGTGTGTGTGTGTGTGGTTTGATCACTTCCTATCTCTTCCTCATATATATATATATATATGCAACATTAGCGACGTGCGCTATAAAACATATTTTACAATGAATGGTGCCACGCACACATGCGTATGCAGTGCCTCTTGAAGGACACGCACCCGCAGGTTTAGCGTGGCCCGTGTGAGATCATGTGAACAGCGCTGATATTGTTTTACTGCCCAGGGGATGGATTTGAAGAGCCAACACTAGTATTAGTGCTGAAACATTTCCAATAGGGATATGTGTGCGTGTCGTGCGTGTGTGTGCGTGCGTTCGTGCGTGAGTTTGTATATGTGTGTGTGTGTGTGTGTGTGTGTGTGTGTGTGCGTGCGTGTGTTTGTATGTGTGTGTGTCTGTGTGTGTTCGTGCGTGCGTGAGTGTGTGTTTGTGTGTGTGTGGGGGGGGTTTGTGCGTGTGTGTATGCGTGTGTGTGAAAGAAAGAGAGAGACTGGGCAAATTCAAACAAAGAGCATTTGACATTTAGCTATGATTGATTGGTAAAATGAGGTTAAACAAATGAGTATTGCACAGAGAAAAAAAAACAGAAGATGAGGAACGAGAGACAAAGTGAGAGAAGACAGGAAGCATGTTAGGCCGGGAAAAGGAGTACTTAATCTTCTTAGCACAAAAACCTGACCCTGCCCGATACATCAACGTCATACAGAAAAAGCAGGATTTCTTAAAACGTGAACTCTGAACCCAACTTTCGCTGACCCCTGTGAAAGGAAAAACATACTGAAAAGAAAAACTTAAATTAATTCAGAGTACGAGAGTCACACAGGGATCACGTTAACGTCGCCATGCCATGACAGCGCTTGGGACCAAAATGGACGCTGCGTCTCTGCTTACTAATCCCAGGGAGGCAGCCGGCGGTTCACCTCCTGAACCGCTCCTCCGGCTTCTGTGCACCCTGGAGCAGCAGAGACCCAAGTGCAGGGCGGTGCACTTCAAAACAATACGCTTCTCTCTCGGCTGGCCAAGAACAAGCACTTGGTCGCCGAGAAACCCCAAGAAGCTTCGTAGCGCACGAGGTTCTGGTACGAGCGCTGATCGCTCCGGTCACCGATACCGTGGAGATTTAACGCACATCTGAACCAAGATGGTGGACATGGAAACGGCGGCGAAGGCCAGAAGCACCCTCTCACTGGAAAGGGATCGGTGCGGTCATTGCTCGGACGCACTCGATACTAAATGTTCACCAAAAATGAATCCCGAAGCCTGCGGCTTTCCCCTGGCCACCGGGTACGGCGGCGTGTCCCTTCGCCGGCGCCCATGTGAGTTCCAGACCGATGGGGAGGCGTGGCGGGAGCAGGAAGCCAGGACGCCACGCCGCGAGCCTGCGTCTGCAGCGCTGATGAATGAGTCCTCCACCACCAGCGTTTCCCTTTCCTCAGATCCCCCCCCCCCCGCCCCCCCGGTGGAAAGCATCAATGACTTCCATTCAAAACCAGACCAGAGAACGGGATGAATGCGAGGAGAAGGAAGAAGCCTGAAAAATCGCATTCGGCGAGCGGCATTGACTGGCGTATAACTCGACGCACGCCCGGCCCCTTCACTCCATCTTCCTTCTGAGCCCGCCTCTCTCGGTTACGGCCGTTTCTAACAAATGAGCGAAAAGCGGCTAC
>JAXIVH010000035.1:2868753-3076253 GCA_036785325.1 Urophycis tenuis | reverse complement strand
CTGCCTAGAGACATAGATATAGACTAGACATAGATAGGCATATATAGCTGGGGGGGGCGGCAGTAGCTCAGTGGATAGAGTGGGTGGACAGAGTGGGTCGTCCTACTAACCGTAGGGTCGGCGGTTCGATCCCCTTGATCCCCCTTCACCTCCAACTGTCCACATATCGAACCCCACAAAATGTGCTGATTGTAAGTCGCTTTGGACAAAAAGGCTAAATGCCCCTTTACACTTATATATATATATATATATTCTTATATATATATCTGTTAACTGTTAACTCAATTGAATTACTCTTGATGCATCCAGGAGTCCTGCAGTGCGTTCATTGGATTCCCACCACAATACAATGCCGTCATCAAGTCATGGTGGATGTGCAAGGACTGTAACATAAGTGTGGATAGTTGTACTGTTTAACTGTTTGACCCTAACGTGTCACCGTACTGTGAGTGGGTCTCACAGGCTTGAAGTCATGTGACTTGAATGCATCCTAGCAGGACCTCCGTGCACATCATCTCTCTCTGTTAGACTGTGGACGTTAATAAAGAAGAATGAAACTTTCATTGTGATTCTTCATTGTACAAAGTACAATGCGGATGTTTTATTCATTTTTGTACAGCCATCCCCGCAAATGCAGTTTGAGGGATAAAGCGATGCCAGCGCTTTTAAATCATAAGAAGACTTTGTTCTGCAGCGCGTGTGAAAGTGAACACCTCAAGCATTTCTGCGGCAATACTGAGCAGCCTCTTGTATCAGTGACTTTTTTGCTTGACTTAACAGCTAAATCCTTCCTACCCAGCCCTGATCCTGGGAGGAGAGGTTGGGCCGTTTGGGATTTAAAACCGTATATTCCCACTTTGAGCAGAATCTAAATCAAACCCTGGAAGCCATCTTGTTAATCTGATTGGGTTCCAGCAGAGCACTCCGGGTGACGGAATGCATTTGCAATTCCCATTTTCAATCTGTATTCCAAAGTAGCCACTGTGCAGGAACACATGGCACAGAAGACAAGGCCCTTCCATTGAACCACTGGAATAGCATCTATTGTTGAATTGTTATTCTTCGCCTATGGCTAGTAAATAGGGGCCATATTGAACAAAAACCAAAACAAGGGTCACTGGGCAAGACTAGAATGTCCCATTTCTTCCAACAGTAGTTACTTTGGACTAGCCCTGAGCTAACACGTTAGCCGAATATTATTATTGTAAATTCCCACATGATTTTCAGGTGGCCACCTAAATATGATATTTACTAGCCTGTTTTTTCATTTAGCTTTTATCCAAAGCACCTTACAATTTAGGACAGAGTCAATGTTCAATATGCAACTTTAGCGTGCAACCGAGAATAGCATTGTAATCCTCTTTAATCTCTCCAATGCCAGAAAGGCCTGACCAAACCTGAACATTTTTCTCAAATGTTCAGGAACAGGCAGTTCTCTTAGGAATTTTTGTCAGCTCAACTGACATTTTGCAGAAGTTCTCTCTCCTTTCCTTGCCCCTCCTGGACCATAATTAACAGTATCAGATAGCACTGGCTTTAAACGTCTGAGCCGCCAAATGGAGGGCGAAGGTTTGGCTGAAGTGCAGGCCACATTAGACAACGCCTAGCGCACAAATACACTGCCGGCTCTTTATTAAAACAGGGAGGACTCAAGGTGAGGGAACATGGGAACACAATGGCTCACTTGTCTAAACCTAGCCTGTTATTAGCTCCTTTTTAGCTCCTTTTTTTCTTTACCGTATCTCGACTTTCACTGTCTTCCCGTATCACTTTCAATTTTCTAGTTTCTCAGTTTATCTCTTTGGTGCCGCTCTTACAACCTTCCCACTGTTTTGGTCTTTTCTTTTTCACTTGACTAAATCCACCCCTTTTACTTTCTATGTCTTTTTTCATCTCATGTCCATCCTCAGAACTTCACCTTTATTTTAATTTCATCTTCTCTCTGTCCTACATCTGTTTGCCCAGATTCAGTGCCTCTCCATCTCAGACAAGTTCTGTTCTCCATTGTCTTTGTAAAAGTACTGTTTAGTGTGTTTTGTTTCTTCAGAGTGGACATCGTGAATGATAAACCAGCTGCATTTGTCTTGGGTGTTTGTCTTCATGCGTTACTGTGTGTATTTTTGGTCAGTGTCTTGCGGCCTGTGGTTTCGGAGTAATGTTCAGCTTGTTTCAAGCTAATTCGGTCCGTTTTCCACCAGCCTGTACTGTGACGTCCACAGATGTTCTACAGAGATATGACCCGTTTTGTGTGTCCACTCCAGGGAGGAGGTGGAAAGATAACATTGCCAAAACGTTTTTTTGTTGGTATCCCAGGAGCAAGTTTAATTAAATATTGGACTTTCATGGACTTCATAAGGTATATTGCCCTAAAGGATGAATATTGTTGTGATTTTCTATTTTTTTTAACATGGTTTGGATTCACATTTGTCAACATTATGGTTGGCAAAAAGTTAAATAGCAGAAGACGTAACAATTGACATGGATGTTCGATTTAATCATCATTTCCCAGGCTCAACACAGAACATGCTGCTGGACTAACCCTACCCTCAACAACACACACCCACCATTCTTCAGAGAGAGAGACAGACAGACAGAGAGACACAGAGACAGACAGCTACATCCCAAGGCTACAACAAAACCACCACCACATACATTCTTGGCATTTTCCTGAAGAAGAGAGGGCCTGGAAATTCTATGAGATAGCAACATTCCTTCTTAATGATAATCACTAAGTGTCTGAAAAAGATGTATAATTTGGCCAAAACACCAAAGACTCCAGAAGCATGTTTTTGTTCTCTTTGTAGGCCATAAAAAACAACTTGCTGCAGCTCCCCATCTTAGTGAACTGGTACTAAACACAGCGACACCCAGAATATACCAAAACATCCCAAAACACACCACAGCAAAGCCCTCATTACATCAACTTTAGGGACTTTCTTCACAGCTTTAAAATTCCCTTTTTCACCCTCTTGAACAACGACAGGAAATTAGGAGCCCTTGAATACACAATCAACACGAAGAGCAACGAATGCCCGCCCCCCCCCCCCACACACACACACACACACACACACACACACACACACACACACACACACACACACACACACACACACACACACACACACACACACACACACACACACACACACACACACACACACACAGAAGTAGATCTAAGCCCCCCCACGTTCCGACACTATCTCACACCTCAGACACAACTCAACTAAATTGAGAACATAATTATATCAAAAGCTCTTACACTCAAGGGGCTGAGAGTGTGTGTGAGGTGAGTCGGGCAGCCACTGATTCTACATAAACTGATCATGCATCCGAGAATGTTCTAGAGAGACACTGCAAAGAATGGATGGAGACAATGAATGGCTTATGCACTGTAAAAAAAACTAAAAAAAACCAAACTCACAACACTTCGAATTACCAGAGTGTCACATGACACATTATGCAAGGCAATCCATGGAAAACCGAAACCACAGACAGGTAGAATACCAAACAGTACGAGGCTGTGCACAGTACAGCTGGAACACAGCTCAGCTGTTGGACTAGAACCTTCTATTCATCAGTGTTATCTCTGATTCCTGGGGCCCTTGGGTGTTGGGTATAGATTTGGGCTGGGTTCATGTGGTGTGGTGTATTTGGACAGGAAACTGGAATCTTTCTCATTTCCTGTATGTGCCCTCCAGAGAGTCCAACCCCCCAAAAATTTAACCCTTTGGGCAAAACCAGCCACCAACCACTACAAAAGTACAGTGAGTAGCTTTTTTCCGCCAACAAACAAATTGCTTCGCATTTTCCACTCTGAAAATCTAAATTTCGGTAAAAATTCAGCAATAATTGTGGCGCCATATTACTGTTAGTCTACGTTGCTTTGTAGTTTAGGCAGAAACTAGGCTACATACAGAAAAAACTACGCTAAATAAAGACAACACTGGGCTGAATAAAAGACAAACAGTACTCCCATTTATGATGTTGGAAAAGGGTTGATTTTTAATTGCCGTTTCATTGTGGGGAGGCATCGCTCCTTGGTTAGAGCGGGTCGACCACTAACCGGAGGGTTGGTGGTTTGATTCTCCACCTCCAACTGACCCACATGTCGAACTCCACAAATGTACTGATTGTAAGTCGGTTTGGACAAAAGGGCCTGATAAATGCCCTTCTTCTTCAATTGGAAAATCAAGAGCACAACTGGTGGTAAAATGGAGGCCCTTTAAGGTCTGGGTCTCGGCCCAGGAATCATTACCTAATTGATTTGGTAGTAACATGTACTAACTACAAACAAATACATGGTGAGTACACACTTTGTTTTCGTCACAATCCTTCACAGTAATTTTAACAGTCTCTTTTGGTTCAACGTGAACCGTGTCCTCGCTTCATTCCTCTTCCTCAACAACGCACCGATATTTGCACGAGGTAACGTCAGACTCCGCCGAAATGCAAACACAACCCACCCACACAAACACGTCGTGTGCAAACACACCGCGCGCAAACACAAACACAAACACTGCACTGACTCACCGATATCTGGAAGACCTCCTGGGTGTCGTCCAGAAGCTGGACCCTGATGGGCACCTGCCGGCCCCCCATGGACTGGGCGGTGGGGGGTCGCAGGCCGGGCTCAAGGGTGGAGACTCCGTAGCTGTCTGGGGCGCCCAGCCTCTGGGCTGCGGTGGCAGGCCTGTCGGATGGTTCCACCATGGCGAATGGAATAGAAAAGGCCTCTCTCTCTCTCTCTCACTCTGGATTCAAGCTGTGGAATCGTCTGTAGACGAGAGAGGGGAAAAGGGGGATTGTGTTAAAAGTGACAGGCGACAGGATCCAGAAACTCAAACTGACACATAACACATCCCAGAGGGGCGAACAACTACCATGTATCGTGTCAGGAAAATGTCCAAACAGTATCTTAATATATACACCTCAAAGTCATCTAATAGCAAAGACGCAACATAGTATGTTTACATTTGATTATTTAGCAGGTGCAGGGAACTCGCAGTACACAATATACTGTATATAATCTCAACACTTTCAAAACAAGACTCGTTTACACGATTATGAAATCCATCAGGTTTTTGGATCCGACTGCATATCGCATTAAATGGCGTTTATGGACTAGCATTTATATCCATTCCATTCCAGGAAGCCTGAGAGGCTGTGTATCCCTGATCAATTACCTTCTAAACAAAACAATTATCACCATTTAAATATCACCATATGATTCATTTTGTAATCCCCTTCCGTAATACAGGAGGTTCTTTTTTTAATTAGGTTTTGTGGGGCTTTAGGGGATGGTGGTGTTGGAGCAGTCAAAACACAGGGGCCAATTTACACGCTTTTATTCATAAATACCTAGCCTACGGTTTTGTCTGGCGAGCATCTCGGTTTAATGTACGACGGCAACGGTGCAGGTCGCAACAGAACACAGACAGGGGGAATACCCACACGTCACCACTACTGAACTTCCTCAATGGCTGCAGTCCATGTGCCCCTGGGCAAGACAATTACAGAGATTGATCATGTGGTGTCGCTAACAACCACCAGTAAGTGGACTGCCTCTTAAATAAAGACACAGAACAAAAAAAAACCCGCTTCCCTTTCTGATGGATGCCATGGCACTGCGCTGGAAATAAGTTATAAGTTACAAAATACAGCCTTGCAGTGCATCGGATATGAAACTGCCCCTGGTGTGTTTAAAAAAATAAATAAATGCTCTCATCCCCAAAGGCCGTCAAGCGAAAAGGTGGGTTGTCATAGTGAACCTTGGCCGAGGTATAATCTGGGCAGTACGTTTCATCAGTTCACGTTTCACACAGCTTGCCATCAAGCACACATTCATGCTAGTCCGTGGCTTTCGCTTGGCTCAGCATTTCTCCACGCGCGCACAATACTGACGTGGTTGAATTGCTGGCTGTCTGTCTGTCTGTCATTGGTGTGCGTGTGTGCGTGTGTCTGTGCAAATCCAGACAAAAGTGTCTAGATTTGCAGGTGGGCCGAACTGTACACAAAGCGATCCTCTTTCACATCTTCACATACACACGCTAACACACACAGACCTGCACACAAACTTTGATGTCAACACAGACACGCACGCGCGCGCACACACACACACACACACACACACACACACACACACACACACACACACACACACACACACACACACACACACACACACACACACACACACACACACACACACACACACACACACACACACACACACACACACACACACACACACACTTCTGAAGGTGGTGTGCTGGGGCTTCTAAAACCAGTCCAGACGTGTGACCGGGCCCACGTAAGGTGGAACAGATGAGATGCCGTCTGGGGGGGGGTTATCTCACACCCCCTCTTTCCCCTCCCCCTCTCTCACCTCACCCCCACCCCCACCCCACTCCCCCCTCCCTCTCGCCCGTCTGGGGGCCGATGCCAGACGACAGCCTTCATCCAACCACCAGGAGAGATAAGAAGAAGCAGAAGAAGAAGAAGAAGAAGAAGAAGAAGGGGGAATAGGAAAGCCCAAAGCCCAAAAGCCTGAGACAACAAACGAACGCAGACGGTTGGTGACATCACCGCTGAGGAATGTTTCGGGCGCTGACGGAGGAGGGCACGCTGGGTTACACACCGCTGCACGGGCCTCTCACGCACACGCACACGCACACACACTAAACAGCTCCTCACCCAGTGCTTCATTGCGAGTGTGTGTGTGTGTGTGTGTGTGTGTGTTAAAGTTAGTCAAGTTAAGACTGATGTGTTTCCTATCAGTTCATGCGTAATCCTCTTCCTTTTGCTTAAGCCCTAAAAGAAATGGGCCTCATGTACAATCTGGTCTTCTTACAATAGAGTGAACAAATGCATTCACACACAACACATTGAAGAACACAGTTCATTGATCCATGTGCTTCTAGCGCACGCACGCGCACACACACGCGCACACACACACACGCACACGCACACGCACACACCGTGCTAGACACAAATCTGTGCTGTCCGCCTCCGCCCCAAGAACGGTTTAGCGCGCCGCGGCTGAAGGGCACGTAGGTGGAGATGAACGACAGACTTGACCTGCCAAACACAGTAAGACCTGCCATGCAGGTTATTCATTCAACCTGCGGGGCAGCCAGTCAGCTCCAACAACCCCTCTGCTTTTGCTTCGTCACACACGCGCTGTTGTCTTCACATTTTTTCCGGGAAGGGTTGGGGTTGGGGTTGGGGGGGGGGGGGGGGGGGTGACTAAAGGTTGCCAGGTTTTGGTTTGACATTGCTGGTAGAGAGGGAGGAAAACCGTTTGCCTAAGGGGAAGGTGTCTGCTTCATGAATGTGTCAGAATCAAATGGACACGTCGATCAGAAAGAATTGGTGCTTCTTGAGAGCGGAGTTGCCGTCGTTAGCTAACGAAACGGGCGCATGAGTTCGGCAGACAAACAGAGCCCAGAAAAACAACCCCGCTGTAGGGCAGAATGCAACCGACGTTCAATGAGTCAAAAAACGGCAGGAAAAAAAAAAAAAAAAGACCAAACAAAGAGACTGTCTTTTCATTTTGAAACGAGACGGATGACATAAGGCAGCATGCCCAGCAGCCGACCAAATCACTACATCTTTATCCATTTCCTAAATTGTGCAGTTGCACAATGGCAAGCCACTGGTGCCATGATTTAGACGCTCAGCCTATGGATCATTACTTGGCTGCGCTCACGGCAACTTAACGAGCCCGGTCCACAAGAGGCCGACTCTAACCAAAGACAAAAAAAGGGGAGCTGTGTTTTCTTTGGTACACCGTCACAGGCGAAAGGAACCAATTTCGTCCAGCCTTTCAAGGGGTTATTTGTTTGGTTCTGGCATAATAATGTGTCTGTGTGAAGTGTTTGGTTCTCATACACGGCACAGAAATGGTTCGTGCCGGCCTTGTTTGGAGCGCCTGAGAGTTTATGCCCCGCTCCTATAAGAGCAGTGTTCTCTCTCTCTTTCTTTAAGGAGCCCACGTGCAGCCGTGTCACAACAGCCAGCCAGCATATGTCTGCCAGACGGGGAACACTGGCCACTTTTAAGGCTGGTTGCCTCTTCAAAATGTTATGTCTCCATTTTTGTCAGGGCGACGTATGGAACGTACCATGTAACACCCTTTTCATGGGGCGGGGGCTGCAACCACAATGAACGTTACGATACTTGCATTGATTAGCTGTTCACAGTTTGTATATGCACATTATATCCATCCCCCCATCAAATAAACCACACATATACGTTAATAAAGAAATGCGTTTTTCAATGCCAGACATCATGTCCCCCGGTTTTTGTTAAAATGAATGCACCAAGAGAATGTTAATTACTCTTAAACGTTCAGTGTGTCGCCATCACACCACCACTGGTGGTGTGATGGCGACACACACACACACACACACACACACACACACACACACACACACACACACACACACACACACACCCACCCTAGAGGTGCCATGTAACCCCACAACAACACCAACCAACACCCCAGGTGTCAGCTTGTGGTCAGCCTGGAAGCATCTCTGTCTTCAGATCTCCTACTCCTGCTACCATGTCAAACTCACAACTTTCCTGGGTCCGCGGACCCAATGGGTATTAATGTCTCATTGCGTAATGTCACAGGAAGGACTCATAATAATGTTTAAAGCCCATTAATGTGAGATCCCAAGATCTGACAGTGCAGCCGTCTCCTTTCATTATTAAATGAGTCTGAAGCTTCTCTTAGACTGGGAGCTTTTCTGTGGCTTTTCCAATCAGATATTGATTGGGCTGTCTGTGCCAGCACTCGCATGCATGCACGCACGCACGCACACACACACGCACGTTGTTTAAATGGAGGACACGTCCTCTCCCTCTATTTTTTTCGGAATGGTTTTGGCAACCGTAAACAGAACCACATGAACGCAAGTCTTTTCTGTTTGCAACCAGAACCAGAGGGCCAAACTTTCGTGGCCTCTTCTGTAGGGGCCGGGGGAAATCAAGAGAGCGAAACACAGGGAGAGCGAGAGAGAGAGAGACAGAGACAGAGAGGCAGGGACAGAGAGAGGGAGAAAGAGAGACATAGAGGACCAGCAAGCGAGGCGGTCACAGAGGCACAAAGGAAGCTACTGTGGGAGTGTACTTCTAATTCTGAGGGACTGAGGGTTTTCAATAGGCCTTTGAAGCGCCTGTTTGCCTGAATTTTTCCCAAGAGTTTTGGTGAGGGAAGGGGGGTTGGGGGGGGGGGGGGGGGGGGGGGGGGTGTCAGGGCCTGAGAATCGGATGCGCGTGTGGTGTCTCTACGTGTGTGCGTGCGTGCGTATCTCCCCTGTGTGCGGCTCCTGTGTGAGTATGTGTACATAGATTGCTGACACAGAGAACCGCAGGCGTGAATATATATATTTTTTGTCATACAGACAGCTTATGCAGGAGATGTGTTTTAAGTCATCATGCGTGTAGAATCAAGAAGGCATGCAAAGGATTGGATTTTTTCTTCTTTATCGTTAGCGTGTAAACATATTTCCTGATCCGTTTTCTCACACATTGTTACTTGTAAAAGGCCACGAGATATTGACAGCAAAAGACACGCTTTCTTATTTTTGTCAAGGTGACATGCTCAGCTCACATAACCATTTTTATTATTGCAACATGTGCCAAGGGGATATCGCCAGAGAGCGTGTGCGTGTGTGCGCGCGCGTGTGTGTGTGCGTGCGTGCGTTTTCTTGAACGAGAAGTAGACTGAGGGCGAGAGAGAGAGAGTAAAATGAGAAATGCACGACCATCCCCAGCCTGCTACGGGTCAACCTATTGATTCGCAATACCTACATGCATTTAATGTATCAACACATTGATGGATTGCACCGTATAAAAGCCATCCACCCACTGTCTCACATTTTGTGGTCTGTTTAAGTGTCCCTGGGCAAGACTACAAAAGACAGGCCGACTCAATCTGGTAAATGGGTGGAGGGGGTCCTGGATGACCCCTGCCTTCTGACCTGTGGAGGAGGGGGGGCAGGCCAGATCGGGACTTTCCCCTTCAATCGGGATCAATAACAGGGCCACACAAAAGAAAGCCATGCATTAAAGCCATGTCAGCTGTTGTCCCATACGTTCGACTCTATAGACCCAACACTTCGGATAGAGTAAACGCTTATAGATATAGGCCTAAGACCTACAGTATGCCAGCCGACTCGACAACAATAGTCTACATTAAACTGGAGTGACTCAAAACCACGCATATACCTATAAGCAAGGGGATGTAGTATAGAAGTAACAACTGGCATACATGGACAAACAGCATACATGGACAAACAGTTCACGGCATGGCTGAAAGCAAGCTGCCTGAATGTAGGTTAACCTTATTGTAATCCTTTAGTGTGGAGTGAAGGGATGTCAGTAGGCTAAAGACAGCCTGCTCTCGCGCGCACGCACACACACACACACACACACACACACACAACACACCCGGTAGCTGTACAGGTTAAGGCAGAAAGTAGAATATCAACGCAGTGTTTTAGCTTTTAAAGTTGTGTTACCAAGTACAAAGACAACACATCCACGTATGAATCAATAATACTCTTATGCAGGCTACATGGCCGGTGTAGGCTGCCACCGTGCAAAACTAAAAAGCAAAGCACACGATTAGAAACACGTTTTTGCATGGAGGCAAAGAGCAGTTTCAGCGCACACAGTACGTGTCTTGATATGTTGAGTCATATGGACAATGAGTTGTGTCCCAAAGATTAGCAAGGCAATACGTTAGGAGCACTTTAAACCATTAAAAGCGTGCACCATTGAACCGTGTTAACTCGCTCCGTAATCCAGCCGGATCGCTCGGTTTTCCTTACCGCAGATTGTCCAACAAGTACGGCGTTATAATTCTTCCCCCTTTAAATTCCAACAAGTTGATTCGGTAACGCCAAATCCCCGGGTTTTGGCCTCAGGTATGGACGTGGCGTCTGCAAGGAGAAGGAAGCCATAACCGAGAGGGAGCACCGGGTGTGTGTGTGTGTCTAAGTTGCACCTCTGATCTACACTGATGGAAATGTGGGGAAACCTTGTGGACGAGGTTTGCAACAATAAAAAAAAAAGCAATGCGCCTCCTTCAACACTAGGGATCCTAGAGGCAAGGCACTGCAGCTTGAGATCGGGTGGGAAAAAGAGTAAACAGCTCCACCTTGCGTTGAATTGGGTGAGATGCGATTAAAATTAATGCACAAGGGATTCGTACTCGTATGAGAGCCGATACTGCCCTGCAGTCAGACCCGACCATAACATTTTAGATATTGCTATGAGATTGTACAATTGGAATAAGGAATGCAAAAGTGATTTGGCCAGTACGGGTATCGAACCCGCGACCTTGGCGTTATTAGCACCACGCTCTAACCAACTGAGCTAACCGGCCTCCGTCAACAATTCATGGCAAATAATCACAATGTACCAGTTTGTTTGTATGTATTGTAAGATATGATTCTTCATTTTAATAATTGAATGACATAATCAACAACAATTCCGATTCTCCCGAATCACTTCCATTTTCGGATCAAAATCACCCGGTTGCCATAGTTACCGTCAACTCTGTTGGGCGCGAGCAGGTCGAGACTGCTGCTGCTCACGTGACCCAGCATCAAGATGGCGGCCACTGGGTAGGATGGATGCGAGTGTGTGAGTATGAGGAGCTAATGTTAGCTAATCGTTGAGAGACTGCATATTCTCAAATGGTCATTCAAACTTTATGATTATGCACGTTGTTCACACGCCAGTACTAACTAAGTCACTGTTTAACCATGTTTCATTATTTACAACGCTAGTGTCGCATGGTTTTTATTTACCAATGACGTATGTGATGAGCGAAAGTAGTTGGTACGACAATGGTACGACAATTGTGCTAGGGAGTGATACCTTTCCTATCACATATGCTGGCGTTGAACTTGGTGTTTAAGTCACTCCCGTTTCATTTAGCTTACAAGCACATTACACTCAAGCCACAGTCACTGCGGGTAGTTGGACAGCCCTCGTTGACCTTATTTCTCTCCCAGGTTTTGGACTCAATAATCAACACTTCACTTCGTTGTAAACTGGCGTCTCTAAACTACTCCTCGCTGTCATCGTATCACAGAATCAAGATGGCCCTGAATGTCTTTGGTAAGCAACTTTACATCCGAGGTGATGGACGAGTATGCCTGTTTCAGAATAAAAGCTTGTTGTTTAGATATGTTGGCAAATAAAAGTGGCAGTCCAGTACTAGTTAGGTTTGGTGGATCTGTCAAAAAAGGTGTGTGAGACAGACAGACGACACACAATTGATATATTTAAAATATCCTATTGTGTTTTTATTACGATGTGTGTGTATGTGTGTGTGTGTGTGTGTGTGTGTGTGTGTGTGAAAGAGAGAGAGAGAGAGAGAGAGAGAGAGAGAGAGACACACACACACACAGACAAACATGATATATTGTTAAGAAGAATTTCTTTATCTTGTTTTTTATTAGGATGGCCTGGTTTAGGGTGTGTATGTGTGTGTGTCTGTGTGTGTGTGTGTGTGTGTGTGCGAACCTTTGGCCAGGGAAAGACAAACCAAGGCCCTCGCCCTAGCTAGGGTAGGACAGTCGGAAGACACAATGCAGTTGGAGGACAGGCCAGTCTGGGCAGGAAGCGCAGTGTTAGTGTAACTGTACTGTAAATACAGCCCTCTTTACTCAAGAGGTACTGGCCACAAGGCTAAGGATAATAAGCAGCCCATTCATAGCCTCTAGGCTTGTGTACGCACATAGCCAGCATTTCCTGTAATATGTTTTCTGAAGGATTCAATTATTTTTTTCTAGTTCCAGGCATAGTTCCAGCCATGTATTGCATGTCTCAATTTCCCTTTCTACTCCCGAAGGCCCCAGTTGATTTCTGCCACTTTTTTCCTTTAACAATACAATAGATTGTGATGTACACAGACAACCCACAGACATCTACTGATATAGAAACCCTGGAACCTGCCCAGGGCACAATGTAGAATGGTGGTGACGACAGGCACATGCTATTGGGGAACTAATAATGTGTTTTGGTTTTCCTCAGATCATGATGAATACAGACCACCAGTCTGGAAGTCCTACTGTGAGTAAAATTGACTGTATAACTTCACTACTTATCCAAGAGTGCTTTTCATTGAGGACATTGCACAACATACAAGTAGAGCTAAACATTAACTACAAACTAACCAAAGGCCTATATATATATATAAAAAGGTATTCAAGGCCTAACTATCTTTATCATTCTATGCTTGAGAAATGGCGGATTATCCATGATGACTTGACATAATTGGTATTGATATTTTTGAGCCCATGAATGCATATTGGGATGGAATACAACTATGATTCATTTGTCTGTCTCAGTCATTGCTACTGGTGGAATATTTATGGTGAATACAAAATGTGTTTCCATATTGTATTTCACTGTAGTGTTCATCTGTTGCTGTTTTTTAAATGCACTAATAATTTATTATTGTTGTCGTATTGCCAGTCGATATTTTATATCTTATTACATAATAAATATATACAATTATATAACAAATATGATAAATATCGATTTAATACCCTTGTGCAGTTGTATTTTGTATCTTGTTTATTTGACCTCACCAACGTATCAGAACAAATACCGGCATGTAAACCCACCTAACCATAGATCGGATCTCTTTCTGATGACGTCTTAGTGTACCAGCTCCAGCAGGAGGCGCCACATCCCCGCAGACTGACGTGTACCTGCGAGGTGAGCTTCGCCCCACACCCATGCGTGTGTACAAACGCGCCTGGTGCAAACATAATTAATCGTTTGATTTGAATGGTGAAAGGATACAGATAATCTTATGGTTTTTTACTTATTTCGCACTGGCTATAAATGTTCTGGATCATGCCAAACATTGGTTATGGTGTTAAGTTCAATGATTTCACTCTAAATGGGATAATCTATGCTGGGATAAAACAAAATAGTCCTTGTCATAAATATTTCAGACATGTAATCAGTGAAACCCTCATAGTAGACATTTCTGGTTGTGTTTTTGCTTAATTGAAACATTTGGGAGTCATCCTGACTATACAAGTATCACAGAACAAAAGAGTCCTGATGCTCACATGAATCAACCCCCCCCCCCCCCCCCCCCCCCCAGTAGACATGCCTTATTGTTATATTCCCAGCATATTGTGTGTGACTGTATGACATTATTTTGGGAAACACACCAGACTTAAGGTAATGATGGGGAAGTGCACATCCGTCCTTGGTTCAGCAGACGTGCAGTGAGTTGTGTTCATACAGATGAGCAGAGACTCAACCAAGGGTGATGACCTACTGGTGGTCTGAAGACCACCAAATTGTATGCTGACATGATGGCTGCCCTCTGTGTGTGTGTGTGTGTGTGTGTGTGGTGGGCATTGTACGTTTGTATGTGTGTGTCTATGTGTGTGTATTGACTTGCACTAAGACCACTGAACAGATGTTGGTTTCGGGAAAAGAGAGGGGGGCCAAGTTAGGTAGCAAAAACAGGTCTAGTGACCTAGTATTGCTGCCTCACCAGGCTTAATGTTAGTCCTCCCTATATACTGTATGCTCATAGCTTTTTATGCATTTTGATTCCCCAATGGGGAATTAGAATGGGGTCCGCATTATCTTTTCATATATATCTCTTCCTATCTCATTTAAGCTGTTTCAAAAGAACAACGTTTCTTTTACTAGCACCCTAGCACCCACCAGTCAATTGTCTGACTGATGACGCTACAACTATTGATTTCCGTTGACCAATCAAATCCGCCACAAGTGAGCAAAATGCAGGTTTAAATAATCAATGTATGGGTGACAAGATAAATCTTGAATGCTTCAATACAGACTGAAATGCTGTCCCTTGGGTTAAAGCTCCTATTTATTCACCAGAGACCAAGGGACATTCTTCAAGCCAAGTTTTGTTATGTAAAAGTGGAATTAGTCACCACTGTGCACTGTAATTTGGGAACGCTTTTGAGTTTGGAACAGAGAAGAAAAAATGTTTTTAAGGTGTCAACTGCAATGACGCAGACGCAAGCGTCTAATAGTTTGTTAATAATAAGGCTGGTTAATCATCACGCAGCATCAATACTTAACACTGAGTTCCTGCGAGAAGGTCCTGCGTGGGTTTGATGTCTTGCTGTACAAAGCCGACTTCAAAGTAAAAGCCGCTCCATTTGCTTTCCTGTGTCACCCCGTTTCATCATGTCAACGTCGTCCATAAACCATAAAGGCTTCTGCAAAGCTCTCCAAAAGGCAGGACTTTAGATCCCCCCCTCTCTCCCCCGGGCGGGCTGGAGGGCTCTCTCTTTCGCCGCGCAGTCATGGATGACTGTGGCTGTTAGTTCTGCCTGTTAGCCCCACAGTCGGCTGTGGCTGGCTCACGTCGGCAGCTTGAGGCGTGTGTTTTCCCTGCCACTCGTCCAGGTGGACATAATGCATGGCGGGCACCTGGGAGGCACGGTCCGTCCTCCTCCCGAATGGGTCTGCCGCGCAAGAGAATCCCCTGGGAGCTCGCAGAGGGCAAAGCTAAGCCCCCGGAGCATGCAGCCGTCTCGGGACAGACACCAAATAAAGTTCTAGAATTTTTTTCAAGTCCAAAACAGACTTGAGTCTGATTTGAAAAGCGAGCTGAAAAACTACCAACGCACAATGGACTGAGGCTGTATCTCGGCTGCGTTTGCGCTGCTCAAACGCTATGATTATTTTTATTATTTAGGTCACGCTACAAATGTGAGATTAAATTCAAGCTCCGGTTTAAACCCTTTCCAGACGTCAATGGGACCCGGTCTAGTTGTTCCTGGGTCTTAGCGAGAAGGAGGCATGCGTGGGTCCGGTGTAGAAGTACCTAATGAATGAATGAATGGTGTTTTCTGATAACATTTTGAATGTCGGTTGAATTTTGTTGAGGGATATTGTTTTGTGTGCTTACAGTGCGCGTGCACGCACACACACACACACACGATAGAAACATTGCCATTGTTACCAGTTAAAGTAAACCCCTTTGAAGCAATACAGTGTGCGCACGCTAGTCATGTGCATACACACACACACATATATATATGCTTCTACACACTACTCAGACACATGCTAGGAAGTGTAAATTAATATTCACCACACTTTGGTGGATCTTTGTAGATTTATTGGCCCAGCCAGCAGTAGTGCTGAGAACAACAGAATGTTCTGTGCTCTCAGCCCTTTCTTGTGATTGCCGGTGCAATATTCACCATCCTCTCCGCGTGCACGTTCTGCTCCAGAGCACGTGTACGCTCGTGCGTAGCACGAGTCCCTCGTGAGCCTCCTCTACGTTGTTCAGAGAGAGGGGGAAAAAACACACGGCCGCACCGACGCCTTTGTCCCTGTGTGAGGAATGATCCAATGTTGCCCTAAGATGTCGCCTTTCTTTGTTCTGCTCTGTGTTCCTCTCAGGTGGAGAACCGGCCTAAACATTACGGCAGAGAGTACGTTGGTTTTCTTATTTCTATGTTTGCATGTTGTCCCCCGCCCCCCCCCCCCTGCGCCTGTAATGTCAACACGTGCTTTGCTAGTGCAGTCCTCGGCGATCCTGCACTAACTGCGGGGCTGGTGTGAATTAATCAGCAGGCTGTCTCTGCGGTCATGGAAGACAATAGGCGAGAACACTGCGCGACCGAGTGCACCCTCCCAGGACACAGTGGCTAAGACCACGGGCACCAGCGACGGCATAGCATGTCTGGCCGTCCGCAGAGTCTAGCTCCGACGGTGTTAAACAGGATGTGTTATAGATTGTGTTACATAATGCAGTAAAAAAAAAAAAAAAAAAAAAAACATTCACCCACGGCTCAGATCAACCTAAATGATGCCGGTCTGTGGGGGTGAGGAAATCACATTTAGAACGAGAGCGATTGCTCCAGTGAATCCAAGTTAGTAAACTGTAGAAGTTTAAATGTTTCTACCCTGAAACTGTCGATAGTAGGGCATTCATTTTTGCATCTACACTGCTGTCACTCATATTGTGCCTATAGACCTATCTTCCTGGTATTTTTCCTCTAGTTTACTCTTCGTAATTCTTATGGCTTTCTGCTGTGACATCCATATTTCTTAGATTCCTAAAGTCCATCTTATCTTATATATATATATATATATATATATATATATATATATATATATATACACATACACACACACACCCACGTCTTTTAATAGCTGTGTGATACGTTTTATATTTCCAGGTACCACGGTATGATCTCCAGGGAGGAGGCCGACCAGTTACTGAACCAGGCCGAGGGCAGCTACCTCATCAGGGAGAGCCAGAGACAGCCCGGCACCTACACGCTGGCTCTACGGTACTGTGTGTGTGTATGTGTGTGCGTGTGCGCGAGCGTGCGTGCGTGCGTGCGAGCGTGTGCGTGTGCATGCAGGCGAGAGAGTGTTCATGCGACAGACTCAGTGTCTTACATCCAGCCGATATCTGGGACAGATCACGGTCCCCACTCGTTAGTGTGCGTCACGCTGTTCATCTCGGGAGATCTTTGTCTGATTTTAGCTTCCCTAAAAAAAAAAAAAGAATTTACCAAAGAAACCACCTGCAGCCGACCTCTGTGCTCATCTCTTTGATCGCGTCTACCTCTCCACATGGAAGGGGCCGTGCTTGAGCTCTGCGATACCGTTTCCTTTGTTGCGTGACAGAGGAGGAAGTGCCACACTTCATAGGAAGAAACCACCAACAATGGATGAGAGAAGGGGGGGGGGGGGGGGCGGGGGAGGTGAAGGATGTGAGGTGGGATTCATGGGGGCGCTGACGTGGTCCGTTGGGGATGTACGTATGAACAGCTCGCTGCCCGTCAGTTGTCCCCGCTCGGCCGTGGCGTGGCCGCGGACGCGCGGTTTGATCCGAGTACGGAGCTTCGACGTGTTGCGCTGTGTGCGCGACACGTTCACTCCATGCGCAGCGGCGACTGTGAGGTTCAGGTCATTTGCGTATTTGGACTAGAGTGCGGATCGGGACGGAATTTTCTGTCCGAGCCCGGCCCTGCGTCCTGACAGAACAGTAACCGAACCCGACCCGACCCCGACAGGCATCAAGCTGTTTATGTCCGAACCCGACCCGAGCCCGACAGGCATTAAGCTTCTTATTTGGAGCCCAACATGTGCGGGTTAACGCGCGGGTAAATTAAACATTTCAAATCGTGCAGATGTGACCGAGCCCGACCAGAACCCGAGCATAACTTCTCAATACTTGTCTGGACCCGACCCGGCCCATCGGGTACCGTTAGGTCCCGTCAGACTCGGGTCGGGTCTCCGTCCTCTAATTTGGACACATATTCGGCGTTATCTGCCTCTTTCCAGTTACCCTCGGTGTATGAAGTGGTCATTTACCACTGACATTATCAGGCTGTGCACAAAATAACAAATCCGTGCCACCACAGCATTTCTTCCACAATCAATTGAACAACCATTGAAATCCAATCCATTCCACTTTCCAGTGTTTAATTCTCTCCGACATTCCCTGAGATAGGCGCGTGTGTGGATGTTCTGCTCGTGTTCTGCAGTGGTTGTCTGCGGCGGCCGACTGGGGGTTCTGCTTCGGCGTGTGTGGAGCTCTGTCCGGGCAGCGGTTCATCTCGATGACGTCATCCGAGTGAGGGTTAAGTGCAGGTCTGCTATACTTGAATGTCAGGGCAGACCGTCGGGGGATCGAACCCAGGTCCGACCGCCAGACTTAGCGAGGAGTTGCACGATGGATGGCACAAACTCAACGCCATAGCGTGCAGACGGGGTGACTTTCAGACCGCAGAGTGAACAGTCTTGGTACCGACCGTCTTTGGCCTCTGTTGTTTGGATTTTGTCCAGCGTTCATTTGAGGGTTGCTTTCGTAAGGGTCCAATTCGCAACCAAAATTGAGGTCCCTGCACCATATAATCCATAAACGTTTCATCCGTGGAGTCGCTGACCATAAACTCTGATACTCTGATACTGCTAGAAATCGGATCTTATTATGGAAGCAGGAATGCTGCATGACTCGCTGTGCAGCTCCTCAGGGGGTGTAGATTACGCAACAAACATCCAAAGGTTGCTGAATAGTCAGAGTCGAGTCATAGTGTAAATGACTGCATTGCATCACAAGTGATTGTTTACTCCCTGTCCGTGTAGTACGGTGGGCCGTGGAGACGCAGATGAATCACCGAGCGTGGGCTGTGTGGGCATTTGTCCTGGACCGAAATGCAGTTTGGTGGACTTGATATTGACGCGGTGTGTTTTCTGCTGTTTCAGTCCAAGCAGTTTCCCTCTTGATTCGCCGTGCGCCGTGCAAGATTTAATGGGAAATCGTCACGTCGGGTGAAATTCACATGGGAATGAAATCCAGTTATTTGATCACAGTTTAATTCTATGGCTCGGATTTCCACATATGTGTCCCGATCACTTCCAGAAGTGGATTGGATATTGGATTAGTAGAAATTGATCAATATTGCCTTGTCTGACCTATTGTTTAGAAGGTCACATAAGATAATGAAAAGTTATCCTCCCTGTCGGGGAATTGAACCCTGGATTTCCCGCGCGACAGGCAGAATACTGACTACTATACTAACGAGGAAGTGTCGGTTGGTACTACATGGAGGGAATCCAGCTGAGGGGGTGTAGATGATGCACCCTCTGGTTGTTGAATAACCTCAGCTTAGCTGTGTCTTGCTTTCCCAAGACTGCACTGCAGCACAAAGGAGTATGTTGTAATGCAGGCAGAGATTCTCAAACTAGTTCTTCAAACTTACGAGCAGAACGACGAATTGAATAATGTGTTTACATTTTTTGTGTATGAAGACCAATACCATAGTCAACATCGGTTCTGGGCTTCTTTCAATTCTGATATTCTGCTTACATGGCAAACGCAATAACATGGCAGTAATGCTGTTTTATGCCCTCTCTAAAGGCAGCCGTTATAACGCGAGCAAAACATAAACAACCATCTCCCTGTCGCGGGAATTGAACCCCGGTCTCCCGCACAGTTACTGACCACTGTACCAACGTTGTTGATGGAGAAAATGACAGTTTGTTACGATATGTATATATCTTATATATATATATATATATATATATATATATATATATATATATATATATATATATATATCTTAACTGTGTAGTGCCTTCAGCCATGAAGACACAACATAAAGTGCGACATTATACAACAAGAGAAATAATCTTTCTTTTTTTTCCAGAAAACAAGAATCGTGAGTTCAGAACAGCAAATATTTATCTTAACCTTTTTGAAGACACTTATAGATAGAGACATTCAATAAGAACAAGAGACGTCTAGACTGTGTGTATGAAGGAGACACCAACTTTGTGAAGCAACAGAACGTCTTAATGACATTTATGGATGCCAAAATAAACAATACACTTTATTACATTATATCACTTTTTAAATCAAACCCCACACAACTATTTAACTGTCGGTGGGCAGGTGACAGAGCGGGTCGTCCACCAACCGTGCGGTCGAAGGTTCGATTCCCCTCCTCCAACTGTCCGCATGTCAAAGTGTCCTTGAGCAAGACACCGAACCCCAACTTGCTCCCCGGGCTGCTGAACATAGCAGCCCTCTACTCCTATGTACCATAGGATGGGTCAAATGAACCTAGCAGCCCACTGCTCCTATGTACCATAGGATGGGTCAAATGAACCTAGCAGCCCCACTGCTCCTATGTACCATAGGATGGGTCAAATGAACACAGCAGCCCACTGCTCCTATGTACCATAGGATGGGTCAAATGAACCTAGCAGCCCCACTGCTCCTATGTACCATAGGATGGGTCAAATGAACACAGCAGCCCACTGCTCCTATGTACCATAGGATGGGTCAAATGAACCTAGCAGCCCCACTGCTCCTATGTACCATAGGATGGGTCAAATGAACACAGCAGCCCCACTGCTCCTATGTACCATAGGATGGGTCAAATGAACACAGCAGCCCCACTGCTCCTATGTACCATAGGATGGGTCAAATGAACACAGCAGCCCACTGCTCCTATGTACCATAGGATGGGTCAAATGAACACAGCAGCCCCACCGCTCCTATGTACCATAGGATGGGTCAAATGAACACAGCAGCCCCACTGCTCCTATGTACCATAGGATGGGTCAAATGAACACAGCAGCCCACTGCTCCTATGTACCATAGGATGGGTCAAATGAACACAGCAGCCCACTGCTCCTATGTACCATAGGATGGGTCAAATGAACACAGCAGCCCACTGCTCCTATGTACCATAGGATGGGTCAAATGAACACAGCAGCCCACTGCTCCTATGTACCATAGGATGGGTCAAATGAACACAGCAGCCCACTGCTCCTATGTACCATAGGATGGGTCAAATGAACACAGCAGCCCACTGCTCCTATGTACCATAGGATGGGTCAAATGAACACAGCAGCCCACTGCTCCTATGTACCATAGGATGGGGTCAAATGCAGAGAAATCATTTCGTTCCCATATCTAGAAAATACTGGGAATGACTAAAACTGAATCTAATCTAATCTAAAAAAAGTAACATCGTATTGAAGACCTTGTTGCAAACAAGAGGTACTTGACAAGGACGTCGTCTGTCTCTCCACTACTCTTTGCTCTGACCGTAGAACCACTGGCCCCAAAACAATTATCCGACAAACCAGTAAGACGGTCCCCACTGGGAGGAAAACTTACAAATTAGGTTTATTTATACACACTTGGAGAGAAGGAGGTTGAGCTTAAAAGAGATTGTGCTATGTGTGTGTGTGTATGTGTGTATATAGAATAGAAATACTTTATTGATCCCAAGCTGGGAAATTACAGAAGTGTGTGTGCGTGCGTGCGTGCGCGTGTGTGTAGGGGGGGTAAGGGTTTAACATTTGTTAAAGACAGCAGCTGGTCTGTGAGCTGCCCAGAGACATTTGACTCTGAACTGGCATCGTATGCCCTGCGTGGAGAGGAGATGCTTCATGAAAGGAAAAGGGGAGGAAGGTTTGTGTGACATGGTCTTATAAACATGAACAGTTTTGCTCACAAACCACGTTGCTTTCATTGCTTGCATTTAGAAATAATGTTATCCAAAGCAGCTCATAGTGAACATGGAAACGTATTGTAGGGACAGATGGGGGGGGCATTGGTGTCTTGCTGAAAGATGGAGAAGGACTGGAGACATTAGGGATGGAACCTGGACTCAGGACACACTAACCACTTCCCTCTCCCCCCAGCCCCGCGAACCTCCACACATACTCCACGTTCATTCAAATGGATCGATCCAAATCAATTAAACCTGATGGAGGGGCCGGTTATGACAACCCGTCGCTGCGTGGCGCCTTCCTTCAGGCATTTTGATCCAATCAAAATTGGCCCGGTTGAGGATTGGAGCAGGACGCCTGCATGGGGACCCAGGGCCCGGAGAAGGGCCCGGCCCGGTGCGGTTCCTTCTCCGGTTCCCATTCCTATTTGTTCCATTTGGTTCTGGGTCAGTCTTGGCTATTCATAGTTTTACAACTCAACTATTTTTTATACTCTGTCTCCCTCCCTCCCTCTCTCCCTCCATCCCTCTCTCCCTCCATCCCTCCTGTATGTTTCTTTCTTTCTTTCTTAACCACTCTATACCTTTCTCTATGCCTCTCTCTCTATCTTTGGGTCTTTCTTTAGATCTTTCTACTTCTCGCTACCCTCCCTCTCTCTTTCTCTTTATTTGTCTTTCCCTCTATCTAACTCTCTCTCTCTCGCTCTCTCTTTTTTTACCTCTCTCTCTCTCATTATGTTTCCACCCTCTCTCGTTGTCCTGTGCTCATAATTGGCTTCCATAAATACCGTCCCAGAGACCCATGTCCCACTCTTGAGTGCTGCCAGACTGTGGCAGCTCTTGACTTTTTGGGTTAATGACACGCATAGAATGGGCTGGTTTCTTTTCTTCAGGTGCTTTCAGTACCCCCAGAGATGCTGGTGCTGATGCTGCGGTGGAGGTGTTGATGGCGGTGGTGGTGGTGGTGGTGCTGCTGCTGCTGCTGCTGCTGGTGGTGGTGGTGGTGGTGGCGGTAGTGGTGGAGGTGGCCGTGGTGGTGGCGGTGGCGGTGGAGATGGTGGTGATGGTGGTGGTGGCGGCGGTGGTGGTGGTGGTGGGGGGGTGGCAGTGATGGTGGGGGTGGCGGCGGTGGTGGTGGAGGAGGAAAATGGCCCACTTCACTGGCGTCGTGCCATAGTTCTGTGTGTCAAATTTTGTGCTACTTTTACTCCCCCCCCTACCCCTCTTGGTTTGTTTGGCTTTACTGGGACAGCAGTATGTAATAAATCATAGTCTACTGAATTGTGGGAAAACACCATTTTAGTCTACGCTGAGAATGTTTGGTTTGCAGAAAGCATCGAAATGCAAAGTCCAGCGTGTTTTCTGAGCTCAAAACACACTGGGAATGAATTGGGCGCTCGTATTCTTCTGACACAATAGGTAGAGCTCATACGTATACGATCCTGAACATCGTCAACACGTGACGTCATTGTACGGTATTATTATCATGTATTGTTGTTATGTGCTGCGTTGTTATGTGCTTCAAATGTGCGCTCATTGTGTGTTTCGAATTAATTTCCACAATAAATGACCTATATGTGTGTGTCTCATTGTTATCGTTTGATCATCAACAACGTGGTCTCCTCCTCCTGACTCTAGGTTCAGGAACCAGACCAAAAACTTCCGTCTGTACCACGATGGGAAGCACTTTGTCGCAGAGAAGAGGTTCGAGTCCATCCATGACCTGGTCACAGATGGCCTCATCACGCTCTACATAGAAACCAAGGTGTGTGTGTGTGTGTGTGTCCGTGTCCGTGTGTGTGTGTCCAAACTGGACACCTTCCACGACCGAGTGGTTTATACATTTGACAATTTTGCAGGGAATAAAATGTCTGGGTTTCACATTAAAATGGCTAAAGGGTGGTAGGTTTCTTCACAACACATTTTATCAAGTTGATTTTAGACCCTGTGTGTGTAAAATTACGTAGCATCCCAAACTGAGCAATCAGGTCCCTTTCGGAGAGAGAGAGAGAGAGAGAGAGAGAGAGAAAGGCCTTCATTGGTCTCAGTATTTTTTAGACATGGGAACGAAATTTGTTCTCTGCATTTGACCCATCCTATGGTACATAGGAGCAGGTTACGATGCTAAGCTAATTCCGTGACAGCAGACAATCCCCTTCACACCTTGATTCCTCGCAGACCGCGAGTGCAGGGAAGCGGCAGGGCGGGTTTACCACACGTTTGTACACAGTAACACAGTTGTCAAGAACTGTTGTGATTGTTACGGCGGTTCTCTACGTGCAGCCGCTAAACAGTGGTATCTGTGGTAACGAGCGAGCGTGTAGGCATCTCCCGCGCGACGGGCAGGGATGCTGACCGCGGCACTAACGAGCAGACATGTGCTGCATCTTGATGATGTGTGCCAGAGGGCTTCAGAGACACAGAACTGGCGGAGTGTCGTCCGTGAGATTTGGTAAAGGGAAGCCAACGGACCGAATGAGAAGCCGCGGACGGCGCTCGGAGTCCTTCAGAAAGTGGAGCTTTTGCTTTCTTCACATTGCGGTCTCGTGGAAACACCGATACGCGTACTAGACGGGATGTCGGCACGATGAGGGCTGAGTTCACGCATACAGTTGTCTCAGCCGTACTTTGAATACCAACGGTAACGGTAGAAAGGTGTGGGTAAAACAGAAATTCAAATGCAACAGTCATGCGTGCTCTAGGGTGTGGCTCGTTGGCACCCACCCTGTTTCAGCCAAATAACACAACAAGCGTCTCTTTTCACATGCAAATCACCTGTCCATATTTCCCGCCACACCCCTCCACCCCCTGCCCTATCCCCCTTCTCCCCCCCCCCCCCCCCCTCCCTCCGCCTCCTCACTCCACCAGGCGGCGGAGTACATCGCCAAGATGACCATCAACCCCATCTACGAGCACGTGGGCTACACCACGCTGAGCCTGGAGCCGGCGCTCAAGAAGCACCTGCCGTCACGCCTCCCCGCCGACCAGCCCGACGGCCCTGCCCCCGCCAGGGACCGCAGCAACGCAGAGTCCAGGGTGAGGATGAGGCACTGGAACACACACGCCCGCACATACATACATACATACACACGCGCGCACACACGTGTGTGCGTGTCAGTGTGGCCCCACTGGCCCATCTGATTGGATTTGTACCGGTCGTGCCAAAATGCCGCAAAGGATCACGGTATGGCTTTGCACCGCCGCCTTTGGTGGTCTTTGTGCAAACGAGTGACGCACGCAGCCGTTTTGTTAGGCCGTCGACGTTCAAGTGAGGACTAGTGGACTTGCTTTGGAATTAGTTTCCTGGTTTTGAGCACCTCTGTGACATGCAAATAGCTGTGTAGTGTGTTTGTGTGTGTGTGTCTGCGTGGGTGTGTTTTTCTACATTTTTGTGCTCTGGGTTTATTATTTCTTGAAATATCCAGCTCTGAACCAGCCCCGAAATACAATGACGTTCATCTGTTCTCAAACACAACCACAATCTTCCAAAGAAATCCCTTCTGCATAGTGCGCCTACCCAAGAGTGTGTGTGTGTATGTGTGTGTGTGTGTGTGGGGGGGGGGGGGGGGCTGCCAGCCAGCCAGCCAGCCAAGAGCTCTGCGGTACAGATTACATAACGCTCGGTAGCATCTACCTAAAGACCCGGCCCCCTTATCTGCCGACCCGCCTCCATCCCCAGGCTCTGTTGCCTTGGCTCCCCGCATAGCAGGTCCCTTTAGAGGCCAGCGCTAATCTAATCATGGGCAGGACCCTAGGACGCACACCCCCAGATGCTGACACACACACACACACACACACACACAGAACACTCACATTCCCTCACACACACACACATCACCCCCTCCACACACACACACACAGAACACTCACATTCCCTCACACACACACACATCACCCCCTCCACACACACACACACGGAACACTCACATTCCCTCACACACAGACATCACCCCCTCCACACACACATACCCGCACACACAGACACACACACACTGTAATTCCTTCGCACGTACACACAAAGGACACACACATACGCACACATCACCCCCTCCACACACATACCCGCACACACACACACTGTAATTCCTTCGCACGTACACACAAAGGACACACACATACACACACACAAACGCACACTCAAGGCAGGACCAAAAACCTTGGGTGTTGACTCACATGGTTTTCCAGACTGGACAGATGCAGGAAAAAGTGTGCCTGTGTGTATGTGTGTGTGTGTTTGTGTGTGTGTGTGTGTGTGTGTGTGTGTGTGTGTGTGTGTGTGTGTGTGTGTGTGTGTGTGTGTGTGTGTGTGTGTGTGTGTGTGTGTGTGTGTGTGTGTGTGTGTGTGTGTGTGTGTGTGTGTGTGTGTGTGTGTGTGCGCGGGAAACCTCACATGCTCACGGACACTTCACTCGTGGACAGTTGCAATCGAGGGAAAGGAAATGCAGGTCTTTAGGGCCGACAAATGAGAGAACCACACACACAGTAAGTACAGTCTTTAAAGTTTTATCTGCACCAGCGGTGATGTCTCCTTCGGCCTAAAGTGACCTCCAGGCCATGACCGCCTACCCTGCACCTCACGCGTTATGTGCGTGCATGCGTTGCGCGTGCAAATTGTATTGGGCGGTGGGTTTTTTGCGTACGTGGGGTATTTACAAAATGGGTGGGGAGGGGGGAGGGGCATCAAGGTTTTTTTTTTTTTTTGCAAACTCTGCACTGCGTCCGTGACATTGAGCAGAGGATACCCCAGCCTTGAAGCCCTCTGATGGGAGGGTGAAGTTTTGGGGGAGGAGGGGGGGGGGAGATCAAGGAGAAATGCAGGGTCAGTGCCCTTGAAGCTGGGCGCATGCGTCGCTTAAGTCTACAGCACGCTCATCGGGGAGCGGCGTGTGTGCTTGTGGACTGTTGCCACGGTGGAGTTTTTTTCTGGAGTTAGCTAGTAATAATTACCGTTGTTGTGAAGCGAGGTGGCAGCCTTTTGACACGCCACGGTGGAACAAGAACACCAGGAATAGTTAGTGCCGTGGTGAAGACGGGATGGTGTTTTTTATATGTTGGATTGGTTTGGGGAAGAATCTTTCCTTTTGAAGATTCTTCATAACCTCGACCTGTTGTTTTTGTATACAGTCCCTGTTCATTTCCCCGCGGCGGTCTACTGTCTGCGGTCTGCATCATCCAGTGGTCGTTGTCTGTGGACAGATTAGATTATTTCCTGAACCACACGCCACAACGGAAGACATTCAGGTTGGAGGCTGTGACCAGCAGCTACAAGTCTGTTGGTTTAACAAAAGCAGAGGGCACTTCTTTTTTTTTTTATATACCTTTCATAAATCCCCATGGGGAAATCCATTCTCTGCATGTAGCCCATGCTGAGCTAGGAGCCGTGGGCTGCCTGCAGCCAACTCCAGGCGCTGGATGAACGCACGGCGCCGCCGCTCAGAGACGCACGTGTCTGGGTTCCCGTGCAGAACGCGAGAAGCGTAGGAGACACCTGTGAGGTGGGAACACGCCCCCCCCCCCCTCCCCTCCCCAGACGCCGCACGTGCGCGGAGGCGGAGGTCAGCGTGACATGGCGACAGCCGGAGAGACCGACGGCGGCGGCCCGGTAAAGGTCACTGCTGCGACGAAGGTACTTTAAGGTACGGGAACAACAGACAGCCCCCCCGGGGACGTGCTGACCCGCCCTCGGCCACGTGGCTGGCGCCCGCGGTGTGTTCGCGTCGCGAGCGCTGCGGTTGCACTTTTAAAACGCGGTCTGCAGTTGCAACCGGTTGTCCACATGTTGTGGGTGGGAGGGACTTTGTGCTGGGAGACAGCGGTGACACCCACGGGGCATCTGTGCCACCACTGCATTCTGTGGGCGAACGCCTCGAACCGCATCCCTCCTCTCCTGCTCCACCGTGTCCGCCGTTTTGGGGAGAATGGTCATTATTGTTCAGAGGAATGCACAATCTAGATATTGCTATTCGTCGTATTATTCTTCTTCTTCACACCGAAACGTGAAATGAATGGAAGCTAAACGAGTGACTTCGAGATTTCATTCAAACTGTATTGCTAAAGGTTTACTTGCGTATGGCTGTGCTATGTTTTTTTCATTTTTGTAAATTTTATACTTTTTGAGATATTTGCGATTGAAAATGCAAATAGACTCTCATAGAGATAACATTGAGCCTAGCTTTCCAAATGTTAGGTTTGACTCCGCTAATTGCTTTCCAGCTGTAAACTGGGCGGCGTAGCTCAGTGGGTAGAGCTGTCCACTAACCAGACGCTGTCCACAGAGGGTTGGCGGTTCCAACTGTCCACATGTCGAATCCCACAAATATACTTTGTACACGATTACAAGTCGCTTTGGACAAAAGCGTCTGCTGAATGCCCTTCTTCTTCTGAACTATCAGGCAGCCTCAACTGAATTTAACTCAATGATCATGAGCATTGCTATGCACAAGTAATTCATTGCGTGGAATTATATTTTCCAGTTAGATAAGCTCTCGATGACACATTTTGTGATCCGTGTTGTGCTGTTCCGTGTGTTGTTGTTTTTTTGTACTGGGGTTAAGACACAGCCACATTCTTATCTAAACTGGGTTCCAATTTTGATACCGCAGCTCTCGATAATCATCACCAAAATAAAAGCCCCCACACATACACATCATGTCATTTGTTTTTCAGACCAAGGATGAGAAGTAGGTCAAAAAATGTCTTTACGGTCTGATGTTTAGGACTGATTTCCCTATGACTATGCAGAAGGGCATTTCCGCCAAAGGTGCGGAGAGGGGGAGAGAGAGGGAGAGAGGGAAAGAGAGAGAGAGAGAGAGAGAGAGGGAGAGGGAGAGAGAGAGAGAGAGGTGATTAATCAATCAATCAAGTAGATAACATTGGACCTTCTGACCGACTCGAAGATTGACAAATAAAGAATACAAAATAAAGAATACAAGGAGAAGGTGAAATGGCCAATTTGCTGTTTAGTTTCCCATTTTTTCTATTTCTCTCTCTCTCACACACACACTGTTATACACAAAAACACTGTTATTATAAACAACCCCTCTGATTGGTCCATGCTACCCTCCTGTGTAATCTATCCAATGCTGCACAATAGCCCCGCCCCCTCTCGCTCTCCCTCCCGCTCTCTCTCTCTTGCTCTCTCCCTTGTGTGCTCTCACTCTCTCTTGCTGTCTCTCTATCGCGCACTCTCACTCTTTTTTTCTCTCTAGCTCCTCTGTCTCTCTCTCCTGCCCTAACTCTCTCTCTCTCTCTCTCTCTCTCTCTCTCTCTCTCTCTCTCTCTCTCTCTCTCTCTCTCTCTCTCTCTCTCTCTCTCTCTCTCTCTCTCTCTCTCTCTCTCTCTCTCTCTCTCTCTCTCTCTCTCTCTCTCTCTCTCTGTCTCTCTCTTTAATTGGTTCTGCCTTGTGATTGGTGTGTGGGGGGAAGAGGATTATCTCACAGGGCTTAGAAGCGCGCGTGCGGGGCACACTCACACACACTGCGACGGTCACCTCCGTGAGACGAGGATACCAGTGGCTGGGACAGCAGCACGGCGCTTCTCAAGGAATACCAGCAGAGCAGAACAGAGAACACTTGGCCTCTTTTGTGCTGAATGTTGTTTATTTTCATCGGGTGAAGAAATATCAAGCCTTTCTAATTTGTTTTCGGTGTCTTGCTGATTTTTCTATTGTCGATTCTTTGCTCTTTTTTAATTTGTTATTTATATTTATTTATATGATGTTATTGTTATTTATATCATATATTTAAGATTTTAGTGTTTTTTCCTGTTTTTGTGCTCATTGGCAGTTGACAGTTTGTGTTTCTGCTGTTGTTTTCAGTGAGGAGGGGGTGGTTGTGTGTGGGGGGGGGAGCTAGGATTTGTAAACAGCAGCCCCCGCTCGATTCTTTTTTTTTTTTTTTTAGCTCTAATCTCATTGGCTGTTCTTCACGGTTCCGTCCAGCGTGATTGGTCTACGACGTGGTGATTCCGAGGGTTTTGTAGCGATGCTTGTTGTTATCAGGTGTGCTGAAGTCAACCGACTCCTCCGTCTAGCTCTCCTGCTTATATGATGGGTTAATTCGGTTCTTAATTTATACAGATATCCCATAATAAGGCTTTTTTTTGGTGCGGCACTACTTCTCGACCTGGACATTCTGCCGGATTGCCACTCTGTACGAAACAAAAAAGACAATTCACCATAGTTTTTTATTTTAGCCTGGGTAATTGTGAGACTGGTGAATCGAACTACACATCCCACAATGCCGAGCAGAGATTCATACGTGGTCACGAAAACGGGAGGAAAGAAAACCTCAGCTGGGGGAAAGGGAGGCAGGGTCTCGGCTCTGACTCTGAACGCCAAAGGTTCCCTACCCACGATGCATCTCTCCGGCTCAAGGTCCATCCCGCCCAAGCCGGCGTCTCCCGCCTCTGCCTTCTGGCAGCCAATCAGAACGTTTGCTCTTTCCCAGATCACGTCGCTGGTGCGACGCTCCACCCTGAGAGAGAGAGCGACTTTGTGGCCCCCAAATACGAGAAGGTCCACAACTTCAAGGTGAGCGCCAGAGTCTGCGTCCATGTTCTCCATGTCTCTCTGTCTCTCTCTCTATCTATCTCTCATGCTCTCTCTCACTATGTCCCAGTCTTTCTCTTGCTTTGTCAGTCTCTCTATCTCACTTTCTCTCTCAGACAGTTTCTCTCTTTGTCTGTCAGTCCCTGTTTTTCCATCTCTCAGTTTCGCTGTCAGTTTCTCTCCCTGTCAGTATCCATCCTCCCTGACTCCCTCTCTCTGTCAGTCTATCCATCTCACTTTCTCTGAGTCTCTCAGTCAGTTCCTCCATCTCTCTCCCTCTCTTTTGTATCTATACTGCTCTGTCACTCTCTCGCTGTCTCTCCGATTTCTCCTTGAATACAACGCAGCTAGACATTTTAGCACAGTTTTGCATGACAGGCTGCTAAAATCTGAAAGACTGATAAACTAGAGATGGCATGTGTCAGATAATCCTCAGGAATTTTAACAAATTACATTAACAAGTGTATTAATTTATTGTTTAGAATATGGACTCTTCTCTAACCACCTGGTTTTGTCTTCAGTGTTGGCTATGCTGCTCAAATGATCTGCATGCGTATGCCCCATAATTAAAATTCAATTCAATTAGATGTGCACTATTGCCCCCCACACGTCTCTCTCTCTCTCTCTCTCTCTCTCCTCCCCCCATCTAGGTCCATACATTCAGGGGTCCTCACTGGTGTGAATACTGTGCCAACTTCATGTGGGGTCTCATCGCTCAGGGAGTCAAGTGTGCAGGTAACACACACACACACACACACACACAGTCATGTGCACACACACACACTAAGAAGTATCCCTCCCTCTCAGGTATTAACCAGTGTTTAGCTGTATGACCGGCCATCTTGTCTCAATAGATGCATTAGATATTGTGTGAAATGCTACCAATGCATCGCCACCTTGATCAACACCATGTCTATGATGCTTTGTTTACTTTGATATAAAGCCAAAGTAGCAACTAAAGTTTAATCTCATGCTCGCTGTCTCTCTCCTATACTCCTTCCTTACGTCGAGCGGCAGTGAGCTAAATCAACCCCCTGCACACACACACACACACACACACACACACACACACACTCCACCCACTCACTTCTCTCCCCATTCACTGTTGACTCACCCAAATACTGCTGGAGACTCCTGATGGAAAAGTACTGATAAACACAAGCACCCAGCCAAGATAAACCCAGTGTGTGCCTCACCGATAGCTCATTTCCCTCAATTATTTAATCATGATTTTCCGTGATTTTCCGTGATTTTCAGTGGATTGCCCTTTGATCAGGGTACCCGAAAGCACACGCCCCCGGTTCAATGGTGCTACCACTGTAGGGGGTAGTTTGGGTGGGATGGGGGCATTACATTTCGGGGTATTGGTCATCAGGCCTGGGACATTCACGGGAGGTGCTGGCCGTGCAAGTGGTCAACTCATTTCATCTACGCTCGTATGTTTGGCTTAAAAACCACTTTCCCGTCATGAAATACACTGGCTAAGGGACAAAGATCAATCCATATGAGTGTTCAGGCTCTGTGACGATTTTATTTGCACTACACGTCAACTTGAAAGAGCTTCACTGGTGTGGACACATTTAGTTGGAAGAAAAAGCAAGAAGAATGGAAACATATGAAGATAAATAGCTGGACAATGGCCTCAAGGCTTTTGGATCTCGATTCAGGATTTGAATGCTTCTGTGGGTTTGTTTTATGAATAAAAAATTATGAAAAAAACATTAAATTATGAAAAATGCACAGGGAGAAGGAAGATTTGTTCCATTGCCCTGATGCCGCAGGCCATTTGTGTTTTAGGCTATTTCATGTTCTATTTAGGCTAATTTAGACTTAAATTGTCTGCACTAAAGCGACCCAAATACCTTTTTTGCCGACCTGAGAATCGGCAAGATCGACAGAGACGGACTTTAAACCAACTTTGTTTTGGTTGCGCCAGTTCTTTCACGGGCGACTTTAAATTAGTTTCAACGGTTTTGGAAATCGTTGAATAATAAAAGTATTCAACCACTATTTCAATGTTTAAAACGAAGGCAGAAGATACAAATCCTACGTGACGCAGTTTTGCTCTCCGCGTTCTTAAAACATTTGTATGTATTAAAATAACACCGTTGAGATGAAATCGACGAAAACAACCCCCCCCAGCAGGGATCTCCCGTCTTGCCCGAACTCCGTTGCGACATTCGTCTGTAAAACCGGCACTACGAGTGGACACCCGTCTCAGGAAGACGTATGAAACACCGTCTCCCCGTCTCCCCTCTCCCGCCAGACTGCGGCCTGAACGTCCACAAGCAGTGCTCCAAGGTGGTCCCCAACGACTGCCAGCCCGACCTGCGGCACGTGAAGAAGGTGTACAGCTGTGACCTCACCACCCTGGTGAAGGCGCACAATGCCACCAGGCCCATGGTGGTGGACATGTGCATACAGGAGCTGGAGGCCCGAGGTGAGGGGGGCGGGGTGGTGCATGGGAGTGAGTGTGTGTCGAGGGATTTTGTGGAGCGCGCCTGAGGGGAGTGAATAAGCCATTGGTGGGTGTTGGTTAGCGTGTGTGCCGAGAGTGAATACAACCGTCGACTGGCCTGTCTTGACCTCTCCAATATGGCGGCGGCATTGCCATACCATCCAATGGCCAATGCGGTGTCTATTTATACGTCCATGGGCATGCCAGTGCCCATAATTAACGTCAACGCTTTAGTTGATCGCTGCGATTACACCTCTGTGACAAAGGCGCGTTGACTCGATTAACTGTGAATTGCATTGGCTTAAAAGGCGTCCGGTAAAAACAAATATTCAATGTGATTACAACCTTTGAACTCCGCCGAGCAAAGAGGAGAGGAGAAAGGAGACGCACCAGGAGAGAAGGACGAGGGGGTAAGAGACAGAGAGAGTCCCTCTGGGGAGAAAGCTGCGAGGAAGGTGCCGCGCTGGGCGTGAATTGACATGGATTGAGGCTCGTCGTCTAATTAAAGTGTGAAATCAATACCACCGCGCCGCCACATGGCAACGGATCGAACTTGACTGGCATCAGAGAGACAATTGAGTTTGCCCTTCCTCGTCTCTCTCTCTCTATATATATATGACTCGCTCTCTCTCTGTAAAGCCATTCATCATCAACCTTTCACTCCTCCACAATCCCCTCTACTTCATTTTCCTCTGTCTCTTATCTCTCTCCATCAGTTATTCAATTCTGCTTTAATTAGTTCCCCCCCCCCCCCTTCTTTCTCTCTATCTCGCTCTCTCTCTCTCTAGCACTATCTGGTTGTCTCTTACTTGTCTTGCTCCAGAGGTCTGATGCCGGCCAGCCTGATGCCTCTCTCTCACTCGCTGTCAAACTCAGGCTGATGTGAACCTACCCTTTCTGTGCGTGTCCAACCATGTTTCTGAATCGCCGGCGAAACCCGGTTGTGATCAATGGCTCTTTGTGTGCGTCATGCTCTTCTCTACCGAGATAGGAAACTACATTGAAAAATTGTTGTGGCGCGTTTAACGAATGACTGTCATCCATATTTGAGAATAACGGTTCCTCACTGTTTTCTATCTGCCCAGGCCTGCAGTCCGAGGGTCTGTACAGAATATCAGGCTTCAGCGAGCTCATCGAAGATGTCAAGCTGGCCTTCGACAGAGGTACCCCTTCCTTCTCCGACACCTTTCTACCACCATTGGGGCAACAACGAACCCTTGCTTGCTCGACTACAGCTCCCTAGCATTGCTCTTATTGTTGTATTGATTGCCACCAATTTTAGCTAATCAAGGAGAAGCTTTCGCTGTCGCTTGCTTGCTTCCAATTCCTTGATGAACTCGAGATATGGGTTTCATAGCACCTGATTGGTCAGATGGTTGGTTGATTGGCAGCCATATGAACCAATTGGGATGAACCCAAAGATGGTGCCGTCCCTGTCCTGTTTTAGTTTTATTATGGGTGTGGGAAGGAAAGAGGGTGTCACTCAATGCTAACTACCAAAAAGCAGACAGACACCACACGGTGCACTCATGTGTATGACTGCCCACCAGCAGAGAGAACGAAAATAATAAAATGGGTCCCAATACAAAGACAGTGTACAAACCTACACAAAAGAGCTATCTGCGTTCAGACTAGAGTGCGGATCGGGCCGGAATTTTCTGTCCGAGCCCGGCCCCGCATCTGACAGAACAGTAACCGAACCCGAGCCGAGCCCCACAGGCATCAAGCTTTTTATGTCAACAAACAGATGAGCGCAACATGCACAGGTTAACGCGTGGGTAAATGATACATTTCAAATCGTGCAGATGTGAGCGAGCCCGACCAGAACCCGAGCATCACTTCTCAATACTTGTCTGGACCTGACCCAACCCATCGGGTACCATCGGGTCCCATCGGGCTCGGGTCGGGTGTCCATCCTCCAGTTCAGACCTCCTTCATAACCGGCAGAAGGAGTGACAGTAGCTCAGTGGGTAGAGCGGGTGGACAGAGCGGGTCGTCCACTAACCGTAGGGTCGGAGGTTCGATCCCCTTGATCCAACTGTCCACATGTCGAACCCCACAAATGTACTGATTGTAAGTCGCTTTGGACAAAAGCGTCTGCTAAATGCCCCCTTTACCCTTTAACCGCGCGGGTGTGGCCTGTTTACCCTCACGAGGTGACATTGGTGAAATTGTTCATAGAAAGGCCGAACAAGAGTTTACTGTTTATCATTCAACCTTTTACCGAAGATATCTTTATAGATTGTATTTATAGATACAATTTGCAAACCACAGCACCTCATCAGCTGTGTCGTTTTTGCTCCTGTGGGCGGTTCAGGGCCCACTCGTAGTGTCGTTCACGATAAATGGACGTAGTTGAGTTCACGCTGGAAATCACCCACCACAGCTCATCGTAGCTCTGTGAATGCTTGGCCCAATGAAAACGCACGGATGAGCGGTGTCCCGGAAATCCATGTACACTCTCCTGTGTTTACAATGGCGTTCGGCTTCGACTGTAGAATCTACTCTTAGCCCCGTTGGTCAGCCAAATGCAATCACGGGAAGCGCCATTAGGCTAACGAGAGCTAACGGTGCGCCGCCGCCGCCACCCCAGATGGCGAGAAGGCGGACATCTCCACCAACGTCTATGAGGACATCAACATCATCACAGGGGCGCTGAAGCTGTACTTCAGAGAGCTGCCGATCCCCCTCATCACCTACGACGCATACCCACACTTCATGGAGGCTGCAAGTACGTCCACGCACGCACGCACGCACGCACACGTACACACGTACACACACACACACACACACACACACGTATACACACAGGTACACACACACATGTACACACACACGTACACGCACACGTACACACACACACGTATACACACATGTATACATACACGTACACGCACACACGTACACGCACACATACACGCACACACACACACGTACACACACACACGCGCACACGTACACGTACACACGCACACCTGTCCACTGTCTACATGTGCCTATTAAAAGGACGTCGCATTAAGACATTTAAAACCGTGAAAACAGAGGCCTTGCATCTTATTCAAACTACTTGCATCTATTTATGCTACTTATGCTGCTGTTCCTACCTCATATAACAGTAGATTCTGACATTGCACATTGCATATTTATTTTTACTACTTGTGTTGTCTTTTTTTAAACTTTCTGTCTCATCTGTAGGTATGTTTACTTTAGGTTTAGTATTAGGAATGTCTTCTCTTGTCTGTCTGTTGTCTCACTTTATCTGTTTCACCGTGGGAGGGTGAGAAACGTCCTCTCCATTCCTTTGTACGTCTTGTCATGTGAAGGAATTGACACTAAAACTACTTTGACTTTGACAAAGATGATGGATGGGCTGATCGTGTAACCACGGACATGTGTGTGTGTGTGCGTGCGTCTCTGTTTGTGTGTGTGCGTGCGTGCGTGCGTGCGTCTCTGTTTGTGTGTGTGCGTGCGTGCGTCTCTGTTTGTGTGTGTGCGTGCGTGCGTGTCTGTTTGTGTGTGCGTGTGTGTCTGTTTGTGTGTGCGTGCGTGTGAGCGTGTCTGTTTGTGTGTGTGCCTGCGTGTGTGTCTGTTTGTGTGTGTGCGTGCGTGTGTGTCTGTTTGTGTGTGTGTGCGTGCGTGTGCGTGTGTGCAGAGATCACAGATGCAGACAAGCGATTGGAGGCGCTGCATGAGGCACTGAAGCTGCTGCCCCCAGCCCACTGCGAGACCCTCAGATACCTCATGGGACACCTCAAGAGGTACACACACAGACATACAGACACACACACCCACTCACACACACCTACACACGCACGTTTATATGCCAAGATATCTTGCCATCGCACACCTCTGTGTGGGCTTACATTCGTGTTCCTGGGACGCAAATATGTTGCCTATATATTTTTTTTTAGATTAATATTTATGTTATAAAGATAAATTTGATGAGATGAGATTGGTGAGTTGACTGACATTTGAGAATAAAGAAAGTGAATGATGCGAGAGAGCCAATGTATCTCCCTTCCATCACAACTTGCTTCAGGCTAGTATGTACGTACTTATTTAACAACAACAACAACAAGACCTTTGTCTTTCTTCTCCTTCAAATGTGTAAGACGGCTATTCTCGCCTCTCTCTCTCGGGCTGCATCCGAATACTAAGTATATACTATTTCTGTTCAGTGTCTACTACTTGACCGTTAATGTAGTACGTTCTACAGCTATGCGTAGAACGCCTCCGAACGCTTCCGAACACCACCGAAAACGCCACCGGATGTTTGGAGATGACGTATTTCCCCTCTGTGCGCAGCAGATCAGATGCCGGCTAAATTAAAAAGTCACCCCTGATAATTTACCTCATAGTTTTCCGTCTTGTCGTCGTTGCTAGTGAATTAAAAATGTCTCTTTCTGCGCGAATGGCTCTTGATATCGCTGCTGTTATTTTTTTAATTTTCTCCGCGGCGTTCTTTTTCTTCGGTTACCAGACTCCCGCTGAATTGTGGGATAGCGTAGTGTCCTACCGTTGTACACTGTGGCGGTAGTACGCATTCGGAAACATACTTAAACTTACTTGCCAACTACACAATGCGTACTGAGCATTCGGACGCGCTATATTTGTGACGTACTACAAAATGCATACTATATAGCAGTCAAGTATGAGTATTCGGATGCAGCCTCTGTCTCTCTCTCTCAATGTTCACTCTTTCAGACCATAACATGTTTGCATTGCCAAACCATACCAAACAATGTAAGAGCATAACGGTAACAAACCCCAACGCAGAACACGCAAACATTAAGCGTCTCTGCCGCCCCGTCCCCCCCCAGGGTGACCCAGTGTGAGGAGAACCTGATGACCGGGGAGAACCTGGGCATTGTGTTTGGACCCACGCTGATGAGAGCTCCCGGGCTGGACGCCATGACGGCGCTCAACGACATCCGCTACCAGCGGCTGGTGGTGGAGGGCCTCATCACCAACGAGGACGTCCTGTTCTGAGCGTGAGCGGGCCTCCGGACCAGACCGGGACCGGGGAGAGCGCTGCCCGGTACCAGCAGAGGAACGCGGACGGCCTGGAGACGGGGAGCGACGGCGCCACGGTTTTTGATTTGATGACGATCGAAGCGACATTGTATTTTCGTTTTTTTTTTTTTTTTTTTTTTTGGCCATTGTTTTCGGCTGTTACTAAAAACAAGTTTCACTAGAGGGTCTTTTTGTTTTCGTTTCCATTGATAATTACTTTTTCTTTTTTCTTTCTGTGATATTGTCTTGTTCTCCTGCTCTGGACCAATTGTATTGCTTTGATATTTCGCCTTTCAAAAGGGAAAGACTTAACATGCTTCATTCTTTTTTTTTTTTTGGTTAAATAGTAGCCAAACACTATTAACAAACGAGGCATTGAGGCATTATTGAACTATTACCATAACTAGAACTACCATCAAGCAGTTCTCAAGAAGTTGTAGCTGCAACCATGAAAGCTAAACACACACAGGACCTATGACTGGTAGTGCAGTACATTTGATGTGACTGCTTCATAGACAAGCTGAGCGCTTAACAAAAGTTGGAAAAGTGATTGAGCACGCATAATAATTGAACGCGCTACTAGGCTCTAAACAACTAGTCAACAAAGCCGCCGACGTGTACGACATGTACAAACGCAAACGAGACTACTCTGCTAAGGTTTAATTTTATATTGTATGAATGTATCCGTATTGTACTTAAGACGGTGAACTGAGGTCCCTGTGCGCGGCGTTCAACATGCCAGAAACCTGTCGCCCCTCCGGCCGGACACCCTGCAGGGTGTAACGGGGGGGGGGGGGGGGGGGGGGTTTGTAAGGCGTTGCTTCTCACAGGAAACAGGGAGCTCAGTGCAGTGCGCCCGGCGGTCCACCACATCGAAGCAGATCGTCCACGTGTGTGTGCGGAGCCGGGGCGACCCCCTTGAAATATTTGCATCCACATCTTTCAACTGTCGAAAAAAAAAAACCTGTTGTTCGGTAAGCTACCAACTGCCTGCCTAGCGAATAGGCAAGAATCGGTATGCGCCAGGTGGACCTATTGTCTGAATTTGGTGGGAATTGGGTAATTATTGTGTAAATTTACAGAATTAGTTTAGAGAGGTCAAATTACCATGAAAACCCCTTGTATAAACCCGTCGTTATTGGCTTTGCCATTTAAACAACATACTCCCAACGGGGAACAGTGTTAATTGTTGATAACACGGTGAAATGAAGGACTTTTTGGATTGCTATTGTTGCCCTGTTAGGTTTGAGTCTCTGCCAGGGGCCTTATTCGCCTGGTGGCCATCTTGTTTCTAAATGCTAGCTGGGTGTGGGGAACCTCATGTGGAATTGTGCATGCGTGTCCCTGTCCCAGCTAGCGCTCTGAACCAAGATGGCCGCAAGGTAAATACGGCCCCACGGGGTGGGTGAAGGGCCACCGTTTGCATGTGAATGGTTATGTGGGAAGCCAGTCCTTCCTTAGCATAGACAGACTGACAGACTGACATGACATAGTGTACATATACGTTGACTTGACTTTGTCCTCCTCAAAAACCCCCATTTCTGTCGGGGGAGGGGGCCATGTATGCTTGTTTTGTGAAGCACTGGCACTTAGTTTGAAGAGCCAATACGTACCAATAAACAAAACAATAAGTGCAAAGGCCACATTAAGCAGAGACTAAAGTAAAGTGTGCCAGTGATATTCTCATTCTCGTGTAAAATCACATTTATGTAACATAGAGTAACATCTGCTTTTCTAACAATTACGCATTGTGTTGAAGTTGGGAATATTGTCTTTATTTTTGTATTTAGTTGTTTGGTTGTTGATTCCTGAGTGACATTTTTTACCTGTTTAGATTTTGTTGGGTATTTTCTTTTCCTGTGAAATTGCTTTTGTACTGTCATCGCTGTGAAGTATTTTCTATATGATTTGTGCATGTTGATATTAAATTATTAAATTTGACTTTGGATTGCATTGTGAATTCTTACCATGTGTTGATGTAGAACTTCATCAGAATCAGAAACAGTATTATTGCCAGGAAGGATTTTACACCAACAAAGAATTTGTTTACATGTAGAGGTGCATAAACAAACAAACAACACCAAACAGTGACTATAATAACAAATACAATGTAAACAAACACAAAGTGTGAGATGACTGTGCAAAAAAAAGATAAATAAAAATGGTTGAAAGTTGTAAAATGAAATGGAATTTTTGGAATTATTGTAATGGCTACAAATAATATTCAAGGGCAGAGGAGGGATTGAGTGCAAGGGTGCAAGAGACATTGAGCGCGTTTACATGCACACTAAAAAAACGATTATTATCGGGTTTTTATAGTTACCTGGTTATTCAAGTGTTCATGTAAACGGAATAAACCGATATTCATTATCGGTTTACTGCCCTTATCGGTTTTTGAAAAACCTTTTTCGCACACCTAGGTTTCTGTCAATATTCTGATTTCTTCCAGACATATATACACCTTAAACAGGTTTATTTCGTTTTTTACATCTGCGCATGTGCGGGAAAACAAATGTTGATTGTTGACAACGCGCGTGCGACCAAAATCGTCACTTGAAGTCTTCAAAAAAGTATGGCGGCAAGCAAAAGCCACTTTTGGTCCGAGGAGGAGACAAAATTTATGTTGACGGAGATGGCAAGTCTTAACATTTTACATTTATTAGATGGGAGGAAGTACAGAAATAGTGAGACAATCAAACAAATTTCTAAAAGGATGGCTGAGGAGAGTTACCTCAGGACCATCGAGCAAATAAGATGTCGATGGAAGTCTCTCAGGAAGAGCTACTACGATGCTAAAAAACAAAATGCGACTAGTGGATCAGACCGTGTAACATGTCAATTTTTTACTGAGCTGGATCACCTGTTGGGCAGCAGACCCCTGTCTAATGCTGAAGAGAGTGGGGTAGACGTTGGCTTTGAAGACGAGACTGCTGCTTTCGCCTCATCACCAGGTAGGCATAACAATTAGCAGCGTAACGCTAGCATGCTTCATGTACATGTATTGAATTTTGATGCTATGTCAACACGATTTATAAACTAGTATCTTTGAGACACCGGGGATGACAAAGATTATGATATTGCCTAAAATATTGCCTGTATTAATAATCTATCTATCCATCAATCCATTCATATGTTAACGTTAACGTTAGTGACCTTGCTGTCCCATCATGTTTATCGGACTTTTTCACCAAGCGGTTGTCTGAACTTTATATTCGTAGTGCCAAGTGACACTGTGGTGTCAGAAGATAGTCTGGATATGGAAAGCCTGGACGTGGATTTGGATCTCCTAGATTTGGAGACCTCGACACCAACTGCTCTCCCACAGTCAACCCCCCAGCAACAAGGTATGTGTCAGTCACATTAAGAAATAAAGCTTCTGTGTGATGTGCTGATGGTGAATGGGATCTACATTTGTATGGTTACAGAGCTGTGAGTTCCCTGTCACCCATACTTTGAGACAGATACCTGAAGTCACGTGACAACAATATCCAGTTAGCTAATAGGGTAATAAACCCAGTAAGAGACAGTAAATGGCTCCTCTATCTGCTCTCAAAATGACAGCACTTTATAGACTTAACAGCTCCCCCCACCCCATACACTTCCATACACTACCTAACACACTGCTTTTTACACACACACACACACACACACTACTTCACAAACCAACCAACCAACACAAACCCACAAATCTGATATTCACTATACTCATTCCCCATCACCACACACTGCATACTGCTTTCCATACATTGGACTCTACCCCCTTTATCTCACCCCCCTTACCCACACCATCTCTGCTACCACACAGCCCCTTGCCCACCTCCCTCTTTAGTCACCCTTGTTTGACCCACCTCCAGGAAGCTCTACTTCCCTTCATGCGCAGCAGTCCTGCCAACCTTAACTAAATCGGTCATCACCACTACCCACCCCACTTACATTCATACACCTCCCCGCCTCCCTCACTCCATGCACTTTACCCTCTGTCCCATCCAACTCCTGCATCCCTGTCTCCCCTTCCACTGCCACATATCTTGTCCTTACCATTATCAATACCTGCACTTACTTAAAGGGATATTCCGCCATTTTTGGAAATAAGCTCATTTTCCACCTTCCCTCGAGCAAAACAATCGATCTTTACCCTTTTCCCGTTCATCCAGCCGTTCTGTGAGTCTGGGGGTACAACTTTTAGCTGTAGCTTAGCATAGATAATTGAATCGGATTAGACCATTAGCATCTCGCCCGCTTAAAAGTGACTACGATTTCCGGAATTTTTCCATTTAAAACTTGTCTCTTCTCAAGTTTGAAAGTGCAATAAGACCAACGGAAAATGAAACGTGGCGATTTTCTAGGCTGATTTTACCCGGAACTATATTCTCTTTCTGGCGTAATAATCAAGGAAAGTTGCAAAGGTACCATGGGCGCAGTGATATGACACACCTCAAAGTATAGTCCCGGTAATCACGTTGGTTGTATTGCCGGAAGAAGCCTACAGGGACTATTGAGGCGCTGCGTCATATCACTACGCCCATGGTACCTTTGCAACTTTCCTTGATTATTACGCCAGAAAGAGAATATAGTTCCGGGTAAAATCAGCCTAGAAAATCGCCACGTTTCATTTTCCGTTGGTCTTATTGCACTTTCAAACTTGAGAAGAGACAAGTTTTAAATGGAAAAATTCCGGAAATCGTAGTCACTTTTAAGCGGGCGAGATGCTAATGGTCTAATCTGATTCAATGATCTATGCTAAGCTACAGCTAAAAGTTGTACCCCCAGACTCACAGAACGGCTGGATGAACGGGAAAAGGGTAAAGATCGATTGTTTTGCTCGAGCGAAGGTGGAAAATGAGCTTATTTCCAAAAATGGCGGAATATCGCTTTAATGCGTTTTAACCCTGCTCCTTTTCTTGTTCCAGGCACAACCACCAGACAGGTAAAGAGACCTAGGGTGACAAAGACAGGACAGGAGCACTACATCCACCTGCAGAGGCTAAAGCAGCAGCATCAGGAATGGATGTCAAACCAGAGCAGCGTATGATGGAGACCCTCAGTACGTTTACATGCAGCAAGAAATTCAAATTTCTGATCGGATCAGATAATGACATGCGTAAGACCGGATCACTTGTCCGAGTATACATGCCGTTCAGAGAATCGGATTAACAGCCGGAGCATGGGCTGACTCCGGACGCTATGTGGCGCTGCGCGTGCGCAGAATGCAAAATCCGATTCAGATCCGATTGCTGAGTATACATGCCGTTAAAAGTCCGACTATGATCGAATTATCCAGGTGTAGTTATCCGATTTTAGATGTCCGAAATAGGTCCGAAGTAGGTCCGAAGTAGGTCGGATTAAGGTGTTTACATGCACTTAAAAAGTCCGAACGATGTCTTATACAATTAGAAATTAGAATTTCTTGCTGCATGTAAACGTACTGCCTGATGGAGTCAAACGCAAGATCGACAGAACGGGCTGTCTCCCTCATGCTGGAAGGTCTTCAGAGGATGATGCCAATGCCCCCTCCTCCAATGTACAGCCCCCCACTCTTTCTTTTCTCCCCAGAATATCTCCCACCAAAGGCTACCACAACACAGTGACCACCTATAGATGACACAGACAATGTTGTCCACCAACATCTGTAGTTAGGTTTACACAAATTCATCAGGTTTTTTGTTATCGTTTCAGAATTTGTTTCTGTTCTAAACCTGTTTTAAACTGCTATTTGAATGTTATTTTTAGTTAATGTTGTTTATTTAGTTATTATATATCTATGTATCTATTTATTGCAGAACAAAAAATAAAATATTTTTACAACCAGTAACACTCATGTTCTTTTTAAAATTAAAACAAGATTTTATTTAAATAAGTGATGTTTCAGAACATACATCTATAGCTTAAATAAATTTGAATGTAATATACAACACATTTAACTGTATGTGTAAGTCGGGCATTCACACTGACTGTCTACGAAGTGGGAAATTGCTGGCTATGTACTCAGTGAGGGTTCGCCGAACAGCTTCATCTGTACTACGTGACGGAGGGTATGGCCGGCTGGCAGGCTGGGGTTTGCTTTTCTGCTCGGCTTCTGCCATCCAAGTGGAATGGAGGATCTCTTCTTCTCGCTCGCAGAAGTTGTGCAGTGCACAGCAAGTAACCACCACAAGAGGTGTGAAAGTGTAATGGAAATCACTCCGCTTAAGAAGAACACGCCATCTTGCTTTCAGCCTCCCAAAGGCTATTTCAACAGATGTCCTCGCAGAACTAAGGTAGAAGTTGAAGGACTCTTCTTGAGGGGTGATGGCAGTAGTTTGGGGATACCTTTTCATCAGCCATTCCATCAGGGGATAGGCTGGGTCACCAAGTAGAAAAAAGTTGACTGGCGTCCCTCCAATGTGTCTCACTTGCTGGAGAGAATGACAGAAACAGTATAGTGTGAGCAGTCCAAATTTGGACGTAACTATAGCTGTGATACAGTTAGTGGACCATACATACCTTAGGAAGAAGATGGGATTTTTTTGAAGAGGTCTGAATGCCTGAGCACAGTAGCGTCATGGGCACTTCCGGGGACTTTACAACTGGCACTCCAAAAGCTGTCAGACAAACACAACAATGTGACCTTGAATGCAGTAGGCTTAATGTGTTTGAATGAGTTTATTTGGATGTATGCTGTATGTGACAAAAAATGTTTTCAAATTAATTTCTAATTAATCATTTCAAACTACTGCAACTTAAAATAAATAAAGTGTGAGGGTGGAGTAGGGTAATATGAGCTATAAAAAAAAGAGAGACTTACCAGTGCTTATCATCCACAACGCCCTGGAGAACATAGGATGTCCAACCCTTTCTGTTGACAAAATTCTCATGCCAAATACCCCTCAGATGCATTTTTAGCGATGGTCAATATTTATCAAGTTTAGGGGTATCAGCCAGGCTTAGTATTGGAGTGTCCGGTACACTGTGTATATCTCATAAATTACCCCACTAATAATGCAAGGATTGTTACCCAACTTCTGTAGTAGTACATATATGGTCTGTACTCACAAAACGAGGCATTTTAAAGTTTGTAAGTACATCAGGAGTTTATTTAAAAGACCACTTTTCTGATAGCTTCAACTCGCTGTTGCTAAGGCTACCGCTGCGTCGACGTCTCTTCGTCTTTCCGGATAAGTTTGATAAAGTCCTCTTCAAAACTCACAAGTGTAAGGAAAAAGTTAGTGAATTCAACACTCCATCTAATTTCAAGTACTCAATTATTCCAGTTGTCTTTACATTTCGATGGAGTGTTGAATTCACTAACTTTTTCTTCTCTGACAGTTACTTTTGGTTAGGTTTTTGGTTGCCCCTTGGTTCATTATGGAAAGTTTAACGATATCCTAACGTTACGGTGGTAACATTGGTATGATGTACGTTCCCCAAACGTTCATTAGTTAATGGTTCCCATTTAGTTCTCTTTTGGTTGCATTGTACCCCCCCCCCCCCCCCCCCCCCCCACACACACACACACACCCATCCCCCTCCCCCCCAACCACCACCACCCCACCCTTTGTAGGTTTATGGTCTCCATATCTTGGTTTTTCAAAACTGATTGTACCTCGCTGTACATGAGCATACTGTCAGTAATGAATGAACAGGCAAATTTGGCAGAATTTAAAAGTTTAATACAAAATTATAAAATACAAATAACAAAATGACACTAATAAGGCATAGTAATAATAACAAAACATAGCTAAATAAATAAAAATAACAATAAATATAGCAAACAAATGTGCAGAAGTATGGTGCATATGTCAGGCAATTCATCCGCAACTTTTAAAGAAAAAGTCCAAGAATAGTTAAATTCAATTCAGCTGTATTTATCGAGTGCCAAAACATTACACACGTCTCATGGCGCTTTCCTTGTTGTCCTTGTAGCTGTTCCTGGTGTTGACGTAGCTGCACTGCTTCTTGCACAGCCTGCTCTGCCCGTGCCATATCGATCACATCCTTGTGCGCCTTGGTCACTCGTTCCGCCTCTCTCCGCGTCCTCTTCCGTCGCTTTGTGTAATCCTGCCTGGCCAATCTCTTTGAACTCATTGGCCCTCATTTATCAAACGAACGTAGAAATGAGCGCAAATCTGAACGCATGATTCATCTTACGATAGGACCCACGTGAGATTTACGAAACGTGTCGTATCACACCAATCCCAGCGTACGAAGGAGCTTGGTGTTGATAAATACGGCGGCTGAGATCGATCGTAATTTACGTAACACGCCCCTATAAAAGAAGTCTCGCCCCTAACTTTTACGACATGGAGAAACATCCAACGGCAAAGAAGACGCGGATTTTTTCAGAAACAGAAATGGAGACACTCGTGTCACTTGTTGATGCGCCCCCCCCTGTCACTTTAATAACTACCGTTAATTACCGTCACTTTAATAACTACTGCCACTTTTGATGTGTTTCAATTTTGCACTCTGCACCTTATTCTGCATTTCTGCATTTCAACCCGCACCTTTATCGCTCATTTGCACTTCTGGTTAGAATGCCAACTGCATTTCGTTGTCCCTGTACTTACTTGTACTCTGCACAATGACAATAACGTTGAATCTAATCTAATCTAATTAAGGGCAAGCAAAAAAAAAAAACGCTTTATGGAAACAAATCACTGTTGCAGTCAACAGTGTGTCCCATGTTCAGCGGGCTACGGAAGAGGTAAATAATTAATTGAATACTTAATTAAATGTAAAATTGGTGTTAAATTGATCCATCTTAAAACATTTCACATTTGACCTATAGGCTATTGTTTGCATTGCGTTAAAGTTATTTTATTCCGAATAAGGTGAAGAAAAAGTTGTCCGACTCTTGCCATGTCTCGCCACTGTTCGCACTCGAAAAAGTTGCGTACACGAGCTCAGACCTGACGTGAGATTTCATCGCAGCCTGCGCTCACTTTCAAATTGATAAATGCCAAGCTCAACGTGGAAATGAGCGTACGTCCATTTTACGCCCGTTTTCTGTCGTACGCTCATTTGATAAATGAGGGCCATTATGTGCAAATATATTGCAACCGATGGGTACCTGATGCAATTAAAATAACAAAACCATATTAAGAGATGAGAAACACATAAAAAACGAGATGGCTCTTTTCCTTCCATATATTATAGGTTTCAGATAGAGGTACACAAAAGCTACACAAAAGCTACTACCCAGTCAAATGCAGCAAGCGAAGTTACACAAACACAGCAAAAGTAGGGCCCATCCACACGGAGACGATTTTCGAGTGAAACCGCAAATGTCTTGTGCGTTTAGGCCGAGCATAAAGACGGAGACGGAGTTTTCGGTGGCTGAAACCGCATTTTTTTTAAACCAGGTCCCAAGTCGAAAACGTTTCAGGTTTTGGCTTCGTGAGAACACCAGAACGGCAAAGGATGATGTCATCGGCCAGAGTCGGAGTGAAATAATTGTGGAGGATATGCCTTTAGAATGACTCTAGAAATAAAATAAATAATAAATATGGTTATTTATCTCCTTTTGGATTGTCTCCACAAATTAACCATTTAATGGGCGGGTAAGAGAAAACGCGCCGACCTAACATCGTACAACATTGAATATACAGTATATTCCAAAATTGATCATTTATAGTCTTCTGTTTCTGATTTCCTGCACTGATTTTCTAATCAGTGCAAACTAGTTTACACGTTGGGACGCCAGGATCCGAGAGAGGAAGATGTTGGATGATGAATTGACTGCCTGTGTTTGACTTATCGACTGTCAAGTGGTTTAGGTAGTTTCATGTTGTTTGTGATCTGTCACTTCTGCAACATGAAACTGTTTTTCGGTGGATTTCTGTAGCTGAAACAGCACGACACACAGGCCATGAATATGTACTACAGCGTTTCTAGAGCTAGATGCATTTCAGCAATGACTCCGTCTTCGTTCGGAGAAATGTCTGGCCCCCCTGCCGAGACAAATGGAGGGGGGGGGGGGGGCAGATCGTTTCGAAATCTGGCTTTGTGTGGATGGGGCCGTAGTTCACTACAGGAATCTACTTTAAGTTGCGCTAATTTCTCATGATGATCAACATACATGTTAAAGTTGAACCAAATTGCAGGCACACATGTCTGTATGCGTGTTAAAATTAGTATTGAATCTGTGATAAAGAAGTTTAAAAATTCCAAAGATAGGCCTACAAGTTGAGGTTTGTTACAGAGAATATTTTGAGTCATTTGAGAATTCTGGCAACTTTCATGACAGACTTTAGCTACTTTTCTCACTGAGGAGATGGCAACATGCCTGAGGCACACTACCAGACATTCTGCTGTTACACCAAAGTGGACAAGTTTTGGGATTTAAAAAAAAAAATAGTTAGCCTATATTTTTCTTTTTTGAGTGAATAACTAGTAACTACACAATAACTACACAAATATATTTTGGCTAGTTTTAAGCACTGTTGGTGTTGGATCATGCAATAACTTAGAAGAGGTTGGATGTAAGAATGTAAGTGTAGGCTATCAATTAAACATTGTCAGCACTAGGCTAATTATCACACATTTCAGGCATTGGCATTGGAATTTCCCACCTTGAATAGAGATGGTGCATCGACATGCACTGTGAGAAATTGCAGACTAATTGTCATTGTTCTCAGAATCAAGTGTCATGTTCTCAGATCAACAACAAAACAACCAAACAGAACATTGTGTGGAGGTGAGAGTGCAACCAGAGGAGAATGTTGTGGTTCATTGGTTCCCGAAACGTTAGGAGAAGGTTAGGTTAAGTTAGGTTTCCCTCAGTGAACCCTCAGGGAACATTCTCTAAACGTTAGTTCTTGGTTATGTTCTAACTAACCTTTAGATAACCAAAATCTAACGTTATATTTACGTTCCGTGTTTATAGGGTTAAACCCTATGGATTAAGAATGGGATGTCAAATTCATATGCGAGTCAAATCGGTGGTGAGCCAATACTTTTAGCTTACTTTCTGTTAACATTTGCGTGGGTATGAAACAAAACACAATTCAAATTGCGTGGGGGGCACGCATTCACATTGTCAACGTATGTGAGAAATTGGATAGAAATTCCAAAAGTGCTCCCAAAGTAGACTACAATATCAGGTTCTTATATTGAGCATAACTACATGGACATCAAGCCTCGTTGGCGCAGTAGGCAGCGCGTCAGTCTCATAATCTGAAGGTCGTGAGTTCGAGCCTCACACGGGGCAGTATTTTTTTTACATGTAGATAGATGAACACTATATTTCTCAGCAAGGCGAAATTATAGCAGCTGACATAAAAAACAACAATTTACCTGTAATGTTTACTGGTTGCTTTGTTTGTTCGCTCGTGGTTCTATTCACTGGTTTACCACGCCTCGTCTTATGAGTCAAGTACCATTAATGGAGGAAAATGTTTTTGACAACGTCATAATTTGTGATCTTCATCGCCCGGCTAGCTCAGTCGGTAGAGCATGAGACTCTTAATCTCAGGGTCGTGGGTTCGAGCCCCACGTTGGGCGCTTGTCTTTTTATATTCATTTTTCACAGATCTGTTTTTTTTTACATTAATGTTATAATTTATTTATGCTGTTAAATGCACCAATAACTAAAGCTTTTGTAGAACCAAAAATGACACATCTACAAATTAATGTAGGAATGAATGAATAATGGCTGAATAAGTAAGTAAAAAATGCCATATATGTTTGGGCTTTGAGGTTCTGACTTTTATTTATTTTATTTTTTTTAATTAAATCTATTCTGGTGGGGGGTAAATCAATTATTTACCAATCCAATTATCTACCCCAAAAAGGTCTAGCTTCGCCACTGATATGTTTTCTATGTATGTTTTTCTGCAGCCAGTTGTCTGCAATTTTCCAGTCATGTCCTTTAAAGCACAATTGCCATATTTTTAAAGTTTTAGTTTACACTTATAACGTCACGGTGTGACTGTACTAAACATACTACAATGTTGCTGTGAGTCATACCATGCGTACTATGATGCTATATATATGCCTTAGCCATGTACCCGAAACAGGTCTCTGTGGCGCAATCGGTTAGCGCGTTCGGCTGTTAACCGAAAGGTTGGTGGTTCGAGCCCACCCAGGGACGGATACTTTTGACTACAGGTTTTTCTCGATTCTCCTGCGTTACCAATATTTGTTTTTATGATTAATTCGAATAAAGCTGTAAAAGAGCTTATTCTTATGGATTCTTATGTGAAAGAGCTTGATAAAATAAATAAATAAATAAAAATATGAACAGGTTGTTTGGGCACCTCCCAAACAACATTGGCTGTGTTGCAACAAAGAAAAAACAGGGTTACGATGATAACTAGGGTGGGCTTCTAGCCTGGCTGACGCGTCCACATCTCGATGAGATGGTGGTCTGGGAACTAGGTGTGCATTTTCTCGTATTTGAGGCGTGGTTTACGAATCCCTAGAGCCGTTTATTGGGCGCTACGAATGTCTATCAAATGGCGTCTGGTTCTTCACATGCTGCTTTGCGCGCGATTCATAGCCAATTGCTACTAAAAATTAGCTACTAAAATTAAATTAATTGCTACAAAAGCTACTTAATACACTTTCTAAAGCTGCATCGAACGGTAACGTTGTGTTCGCTGCCATGTTGGATTAACACGCTACAAGCTTCGGTGTCGTGCATAGACGTCGTCATCGTATTGCTGCCCCCCCCCCCCCCCCCCCCGTTCTGTGATTGGTTCCCTAACTCAGGGGAAAATAAGGGCGGTGGTTTCCAGACTGTCTTTGCAGTGAGAATGAAATCGCGCGCAAAGCAGCATGGGAATTCCCAGACTAGTGGGCTTCAACTATTTTTTGTAATATGAGGCATAAATCATGCCGTGGAGTACGTCGAAAATTACGTACTATAAAATTCTAATTTTCAATATGGTTGCCACACAAATGCAGGCATTGGTGGTTCAGTGGTAGAATTCTCGCCTGCCACGCGGGAGGCCCGGGTTCGATTCCCGGCCAATGCATCGTCCTTTTTTGTCCTTTTATGTATTTATCTTCATGGTTTGTTTGGCTGTGTATGAAAGTTAATCACTGGACTGCCACAGTTTTACAAATGTCTACCTGAATGAGGGTTTAAGTGCTTTCCTAACATCCACTTCGTTATTGAGGTGGAATGTGGATCCGTTTTGATCTGACTACTTTGTTACGAATAGTTATATTAGCCAAGTTGCTGCAGCTGTGTTTTTGAGATATACTTTAACGTAAATATAAGTCAACAGTTCATTGACTATATTGAGGTCCATAGTCATGAACTGAGTTAAAAAAAAAAAAAAAGATCCTCCCCGTCGGGGAATTGAACCCCGGTCTCCCGCGTGACAGGCGGGGATACTGACCACTATACTAACGAGGAGTGATACAGAGAGAAAGAACAGCGAGCAATATCTCCCTTCCTACTCTCTAATATTGGTTTGCAATCCCCTCTGCAGTTTGCACACATCGGCCCGATATTCAGCAAGAGCTGCGGTACACGGTGGTTTGCATAAAAGAGCAATTATGGGGATTATCAAAGACTTGTTTTGAGGTGTCAGGATGGCTGAGAATTCACCCTAAAATATATGGTAGAATGTTTGTGCACAACAACTGTTTGCGGAATATGGAAGATCGGACATAGAGACGGGGTAGTAAACAAACACTAATGTCCTGGCGTTCTGAGAGCATCTGTACAATTGGAATGTGCACACCTGGTGAGGAGAGGACACCTTGATATAAAAAGATATGCCTTGAGGGCCCTGTTTGTCTGTTTAGTTTTCTAAGAGAGGGGGTGTGATAACGGCAGAAAAACTTGTCAAGTCCAACATCAAATATGCTACCATTGTAAGGCACACTGTATTTCATGGTCTGAAGAGAAATTATTGGATGCGTATGGCCAAGCTCCTTAAGTGCCTTTTCATGTTTGGCTTTCCTTAGTACATTAAGGCCCAATCTCAATTCTCTATCTTACCCCTTCCCCTTGGCCCTTCCCATTCCCCTACGTCTTGGCCCTTGAAACAGAGGGTTAAGGGCTAGGGGTAAGAACATGCCCCTATGAATTGAGACAACACTCGTTACGGTTACGTCATCATACATTGACGACAAAATATTGACACATTTCTTTTGTTATACACACTGCATGGTGTTTTGTATCTTTTTCAGTTATTACGGTTTTGAATTTCATTGATGTTCAGAAACAATGTCTTTGTTAACCAACATGTCTTTATTTACAATTATGAATGGCTAAGACATTGAACGCATGACTCACTCCCACATTTGCTTTGAAGCGTATTTTGATTTCAGAAATTTCTGCTCGTTTTCGTGCAGAAAACGTATCAGCTGCCAGGTTTGCTCCGGCGTTCCTGTGTGAAAAAGGACGATATATGTAAAGCACGTATCGATTTGTCTCTAGTTGTCTACACTGATATCAAACGGAATTCGCTGCTAATTGTGTTTAGTAAACTAGCAGAGAAATGTGTGGTTGTGCACTCAGCAATGTAACGTTCGCATGTCGATTTTCAAAAAAGTTTCGATTAAGGGCATGGTTGCAAATATATAAGTACAGGACTGTTTAGAGTACAAAACAATACTGTCGTAAATTTTAAATCAATTATTTCAGCCGAAAATACTTACATTTATGGGACTCTCGTGGAAATCTGGCCGCGATTGTTGTCGGTTGCGCATTGTAATGGGTACCCCTTGGTTTCAAGTAAGCTCCCGATCTTACTTGGTTTCAAGGGGTGTCTACCCCTTCCCCTTGGCCCTACCCCTCAATCGAAATGAGAATTGAGATAGCCCTTCGTCTCACGTGAATGCGCAAGGGGAAGGGGTAAGGGGAAGGGGTAAAATAGAGAATAGAGATTGGGCCTAAGGCTTGGGAGGTGGCTGGGTGGCTGGGTAAAGTACCTCAGCGATGTCTGCCAAAGTGTTATTTCTTGTCTTCATGTAGACTTGCTTGATCAGTCCAAAGCCACAGTCACAGGAAAATTTGGTTTGGCCAGCAACAAGGAAGCGGATGTCAATTTTCTCGTGAAGCTTGTGTCCAACCCGCCAGGCATCGTACCAGAGCATGAAGTTGTTTTTGTTCTGCCCACTGCAGTTGTCATAATTAAGATCCACCTCTGTTTCTCCAAATCCAAAGTTGCTGATGAAATGATGCATGTAGTAGTAAAGTAAGTAAATTGAAGTAAATGTGTGTGAAATATCACCTGCTGAGCAAAATCCAAAAGTAATGCATCCTAATCTTCTTGCTTTCTGGTAGGGATGGTCCAAAAGACAGATTAGAGCCAGAGCAAGTCTTTCTGCAGGCAGCAGTCATCTCGTTGTACACAGCCCTCTCTTTCTGCACAAGGGAAAGATGATTGTGTTGCTTCTTTACTGTTTCTCATTTTCTATCATTTTCTATCATGGGAGGTTTGCACTTTGTGTCAGCAGCTCGTTATTGCTTTGGCACTGCCAGCAGAGATCTGTACGTGGCCGGCAACTTCTGACATGTGGGAGAAGCTGGTTCCAAAGTGCTTTGAAGCTGGTTTACAAACTGCATGCTCACTTGAAAAACAGATATTGCTTATGGTTAATTCTATTTTAATTGCTAATAGTGCTTTGCATTATTTCACATTACAAGCACTCAATTCTAAATCAATGTTTACACATACCAAGCTCCTTGGCAGACTTCACGTAGAGACGCCAAACCGTAGAGGCCTTGGACAGACACATGGGTTGGCAACAACTTCACAGGCCAATCCCTATGCCCAGGATGTTGGCCAGGCAGCATGATGGCATTGTCTTCTGCATAGCTTTTTTTTTATAAAGTCCACAACTCTGTTGATATCTGCAGGGCTGGTGAGCTTGGCTGGTGGATGTGGTTGTGAGTGCTTCTTCCTTAACCACGGTCTTGCCCCATTCTCCTCATAGTGTTTGACTATATCAGCCAGGGTGTCTTTGTCAATGCTGAAAAAATAAAAATAAATGAGTTTCACATCATGGGTCATGCTGACAGGCATCTTGTCACCTAGCTCAGAATGTATTCATCCAAACTGCTTCTCAAGTAGGCTAGTTGCTAAATCATTAGCAGCACATTCAATTCAAGCAATTCAAGCATTATTCAAATTAATAGCAGATGCATACATTACCATCTAAAACCTCATTATAGTAATAAGGTTTTTTGGCAAATGATATGATGCTAATGATTACAATTTAAAGACAGTGAGCTAGCTAACAATAGGTAGGTATGGGAAGCTATAAATATGGGCAAAACATGAGCCATCATGTTACGTATACTTTGAATGGACACAAAATGACAAGTACATAACTTGGATGATCATGGAAACTCACCCCATAAAAAACAGAAAAGTATTCCTGCAGATCTCGTTGCCTCCGATGAAATGATGATGATAAAGTGATCCAGGCACGCTTTCTCTTTGTCTGAGCCTTGTGTGTGGATGTAATCATCTCTGAAGTATGCACTGTGCATCTGTTTGCCTTGAGATGTCCAATTATTCGCATGTCCTGCCACTCTTTTTCCGCAGCTAAAGAATCCATCCGTATGCTGTACATAAGGTTTGGAGAAAGTTTGTGGCTACACGATTGTGTCCCATGGAGAGAAATCTCCTTCCTTCTTGTGTAGCACTTGCAGTTGAAGTTACAGATTATCTCAATTTCGCTGTCTTTATCCCCTTCACATGCAGTGGTGGAATGTAACAAAGTACAAATACTTTGATACTGTACTTAAGTACATTTTTCATGTATCTGTACTTTACTTAAGTACAATCAATAGTGCGTACTTTCGACTTTGACTTATTTACGTTTCGCAGCAGTTATCTACATTTCTAAAATCCGTCCCGTTACATTTTATGATCAGGTGTTTTTTTTTTTCTTCACCAAAATGATATCAATCTGACCAGCTGCGCACATTTGCTTCACCAAAACTTTAGAACCATCCCGCTCTGAACCAATCAGGTATGCTGCTCAGCTATGCTCCAGCATGCATCGCGCGCTCATAGGATAGGGCCAGAACCAGCAGGCTCAAGAACAGCTTCTTTCACCAGGCTGTCCAGAGGCTCAACTCCCTCCCTGTTCTGCCCCTGCCCCCCCCCCCTCCTCTGCCCCCCTGCCACAGACTCTTAACCCTGCACCCACCTCGGACCATTGCCCTCCCGCCACCACTCACAAACTCTCATCCTGACTGACACTTTAAAATTGTCCTTTGACTGTTTTAAATATATTTTGCACTATTTTTTGCACTATTCAATTTTCCATTTTTCAACGCACTACCTCACTTTTTCGTACTTTTCTGTGTTTTTGTCTGTACGGTATCCGTTTGTCTGTCCATTGTTTATTTTGCACCGCAGGAGGACTGTAATTTCATCTGTGCTATATGCCTGCCATGTAGCACATTTGACAATAAAGATACTTGAATCTTGAACAACAATCCACTTGCGCGCGCTCTCTCTCAAGCTAGCAAATATGTCATCGGAGGAAACATCCACATCATTGAATCACCCTCACCCATGGCCCTATCTTCAGGAAATGTTCGACACTAAGGGATCAAAGAATGATCCGTGGAGGTTCCAGTGCAAACTCTGCCTTCCACAAAATAAAGAGCTGCTGGCGTTTAAGAACTCGCCAAATTCAAATTTGAAGAAACACGTTGAGGTAAGAACACTTGTATGCTAGTGCTATCTAGCTAGTTCTACTACTAGGCTAAGTCAATGTCCCTACTTTTGCATGCTGTTTTGGTGAGCAACATGGTATTTCTGCTGCAATCTAGCAAAATGTGTCTGACACACTGCTGACACGGACACCGAGGCTCATTTAATCACTGTGGACACCGCTATGAAATCACGGCGCATTAGAAATCATTCACACATTGACAAATAAATTCATGAGCATCATCAAACTACAATACAATTTCCAATGCACAATACGCCAAAAGTTAATCAAAGCTGGTAATACAAAGACTATTTTTTAAAGTTGCAATGCGGAACAAAAACAAAAGATTGTAGGCCTTCACAAAGTCCTACAATCTTTTGTTTTTGTCCCGCCCACTTGAAATCAAACCGTGATTGGTCAATTTGCCCCTCACTCCCCAAACCAAAACACACAGCTTGGCCTTCTTTGGGATTCGTGAAGTCCTAACCAATTGATGAGCCAGCTAACCGGGCCTTGATAGAGACGGACGATTTTGATTGGATAACATGTTTTCAGGACGGTAATCATTTCATTTCTGATGTGAACTTGACAGTAAACCTCATTTTAGAACATAGATGAGAGAAAATGTATTAAACGTATTGTATTAAATTAAATAAGGTAGAAATTTTAAAAATATATATATTATTTTATATTTATTTAATATTGTAATATTTTTTGGTCCAGAATTTTTATAGGCCTTCTCTGAAGGCGTAAAAGGCCTTGAAGGTTCTCCACTGCTAAAATGTGGAAAGAAAATAGTATAAAGGCTAGCTGCTAGCCTACCAAAGCTTGGTGAATGGCAGTTAGGCGCAGTGATTTGCCAAGTCAAGTATGATCTTGATGCTAACCGAATTTTACAGTGAATGGACCTTGTCAGTTATTGGAGGGCTTTTTGTGTGCATGTAATTGTAGACTTTCTATCATTCTTATATTCTTCCTGGTGCTTTCTCCCTCACTTGGTCTATTCGTTTTTTGACAGTATAGTAACCTCCATCAGTGTTCAGGAATTATTGATGAACAAAGTACTCATTTCAATTGATCAATCAATCAATACTTTTCTGTTTATTATCTTCAAGTCACTATCTCTCTATCAGTCTATTCGTCTTTGCCACAGCACCCTTCTCTTTCTCTCTCTCTCTGTAGGTTTGAAAGCTGCGTTCATCTGCACTACAAATCTTGTTTTTGCCGCCACCTCCGTGCCATGTCACACAAGTTTTTTTTTTTTTTTTTTACAAAACTGAAGTATGAATCTTTAACCATTTAAATAAATCTTTTAAAGATGTGTAACCAGTGTTCTTTGTTTGATTCTGCTTAGTGATATTTCATTCTTCAGATCACGTCTTACAATATCCAGAATTGTAAGTCATAATGTAACCCAGATGGTAAGCACAAGTACATCAACCTTAAACTATCTAAATGAAAATGCAACAGTCCATATTGTTTTCTTATAATAGACATTACTAGAATAAATTCAATACGCAAGTACTTTTACTTTAAATGTAAGTCCGGCGTAAATGGACCCCATAGTCTTTTTCGCCATGACAACTCATCAAATAAGCCATCGAGACAATTTTTTTCAGTGATCACCCATGCATCGAGAAAGCCTCGAAAGACGCTAAAAGCCCCATAGCGATATCACTGATTAGATTGGGGCAACGCGCCTAACACATCCACAACGGCATATTTTAACCACTAATATTGCTCAAAATAGCACCAAACCTCTTCAGTAGCATGGTAAACACAAAATTAAGCACAAAAAAAACGTAGTTAGCGAACCCGGAGTTTATTAAAAAATACTGTTGTACAACTTTAGATTAGATTAGATTAGATTCAACTTTATTGTCATTGTGCAGAGTACAAGTACAGGGACAACGAAATGCAGTTGGCGGGTTTTTTTTTTTTTGTTTAGTTTAGTTTATTTCGAACATGTGCGCATAATACAACAAAATAAGTGAAAAAAAACAAACAAACAAACCCAATAAAAAATAATCAACACAACAGATAGTCAAAACAAAAATAATAATGTGCATCCCACATGTCCGAAAAGGAGTAGGGTGAAGCATGTGCTTATTTGTACCTACCCCTTCTCCACTACAACTCAATTAACAATCCTTTTTTTTTTTTTTGCCCAACATATATATATGTATATATATATTTTTAAACAAATAACAAAAAACAAAACAAAACAAACAAACAAACAAAAAACATACATAAATCGTTTATAATTTATGAAAGCTCCCAATTGTTAAAGCCCTTCTTCCACCCTGTACCTCGTGAAAACCATGTGTTTGTACCACTGTTTAAACTGGATCATGCTTGGACATTGCTTGAGCTCCACACCCAGTCTGTTCCACAACCTCACTCCACAAACTGAGGGACTAAAAGTTTTTGTTATTGAATAGCTTTTCTAGAATTTTGTTTTTAACCAGAAGTGCAAATGTGCGATAAAGGTGCAGGTTTAAATGCAGGAATGCAGAATAAGGTGCAAAATTGAAAAACATGAAAAGTGGCAGTGGTTATTAAAGTGACGGTAATTATCGGTAGTTAATAAAGTGACATAAACAGTGCAGATGGAGGTAGTGATCATCGAGGTATTAAACGGTTACCAACAGTAGCATAAACATGTAAATAAAAAGTGTAAACAATGTACAATGTGCAAGTAGTGCGAATAATAGCAATATAATATAAGTAAGTGTACAGGTGGTGCAGTAGTGCTCTAGTGCAGTATAACAGAACGGGTACAACAGATGAATATGGATTGTATGGATATGGGGGTGGGGGGTGCAATGGCAGTTAAGAATAAATACAATAAATAACATCACTATAAATTATATTATATGTAGTATGTCCAGGGGGTGGGGGTGCATGTCCTTGGGGGGGTGGGGGGGGACCAGGTATTGGGTGGGCAGTGGTGAGTGTCTTTGGGGGGGGGGGTCAAATGGGTCCAGGTCATGGGTGGGCAGGGGTGTAGGGTGTATCATCTTGGGGGGGGCAATGTTCATGTGGGTGTGGAGTTCAGGAGGCTGACAGCCTGGGGGAAAAAGCTTCCCCTGAACCTGCTGGTCCGGGTGCCCAGAGACCTGTAGCGTTTTCCAGAGGGGAGGAGGGTGAACAGTCTGTGGTTGGGGTGAGAGCTGTCCTTTGCGATGCTGCGCGCCTTACGCAGGCACCGCTTCCTCTGAACAGCCTCGATGGAGAGGAGTGGGGAACGATGCGTTGGGCGATTTTCACCACCCTCTGCAGTGCTTTCCAGTCCGTGGCGGAGCAGTTACCATACCACACTGTGACACAGTTGGTTAGTACGCTCTCGATGGTGATCCTAACAGACTGCGGTCTGTTGGTCAGGAAGTCCAGTATCCAATTGCGGAGGGAGTGGGCAATGTTCAGATCACGGAGTTTGGTGATCAGTTTGGAGGGGTTGATGGCATTCTAACATGTGTGGCTTTTGTCCAGGTGGGAGAGGGCGGAGTGCAGTGCCGTGGAAATGGCATCCTCTGTACTCCTATTCTGGCGGTAGGCAAATTGGAAGGGGTCCAGTGTGGGTGGTAGACAGGATTTGATGTGACCCAGGACCAGCCTCTCGAAGCCGAAGTCTGTGCCTAACCAGAAGTTCGTGTTGACAGGTAGTCCATACAAGTCGATTACCGAATGCACAGTTCAATGAGGAAAGTCTTGGCATTTATAATTCCATGGAAAAAATCGTAGAAGTCATCATCGGTCTGATTGGAGTTTGAAGTTTGAAGTATATTTATTTAGCACACATTAAGATTAAATGGTGCAAGGAGGGAACGAAGCCCAATGGGCTTGTACAGAGCTCCACCCCTTTCAATAGTCACACTTAATCATGTACTGTAAGGCGGACAAATAAACCATAAGAGGAGATAAGGTAAACATATAATCAATGGCAATATGGAAAAAGAAAAGTCAGGAGACAAAATACAAAAAAAAATCATCAAAAATGGATGGAAGAAGATGTGGCAGGTCTATGGATTTGAAAGATGCATTAGAAATGTTAGATAGCATAATGAGAATAATTGAAGCAGGCAGGAATTAGCTAGATGATTCATGACAGATGTTTTTTAAGCTGTTTTTTAAAGAGAGTGGGAGGCTATGGCTCTTAATGGGGGAGGTAATACATTCCATAATATGGGGCTGTATGTCATATTAAATTGGTGATGAGATGTGCGAGAGAAGGGTACAAATAAATTATTATTGTGGCTGTGTCTAGTGCGATGAGAATGTATGTCTAATGACCGGGTAAAGAAAGATTGAAGGGAGGCCGGAAGATCTTGTGTACTGTAAATGAATTTGTGAATGAACAAACAAATCTGGTAAGTATTCAGTTTCTGAATGGGTAGAATAGAGGAGTTAATAAAAAGTGACGCCGACGATCTGTTTGAATGTGAAATAAATCTTAGGAACCTTTTTTGAATAATGCATAATTTCTTGAGATGGTTTGGATATGAAGCTGACCAGACCATGTTACAATAGTTTAAATATGGAAACAAAAAGCGGTAGTAAAGAGTTAAATGAGCAGAGGGATGAATTAGAGGACAGACTTTTCGTAATATATCATCTTTGTGGACCTTTTGCAGACAAGGTCTATATGGTTTGTCCAATTAAGTCTTTCATCTACTAGTACTCCCAGGAATTTTGTTGCTTTTACTTGCATGATTTCTGCTCCACTGATAAATATTTTAGCCAACTCTTTGGGGTACGACTTATTTGTGCTGCAAAAGATCACAAAGTTACATTTCTTCACATTTAACGTTAACTTATTAAGTTGAAACCATTTAGATATAACAGATAATTCATCATTTACACTGTCAATCAGATACTTAAAATCATTATGAGTTGCTATGAGATTAGTATCATCAGCAAATAATACAGGAAGAAGCTGTTTACAAGTCATGGCTAGGTCATTTATATAGATCAGAAATAATAACGGACCCAGAATAGATCCCTGTGGCACCCCATGAATAATTCTGGACTTGGTAGAATTATAACCATTAATTGATACATATTGTTCTGTTTTTTAAGTAATTTGAGAACCACCTTTAATCCCATATCTACTTAATTTGTCAATCAAAACACTGTGATTGACAGTGTCAAATGCTTTGCTTAAATCAAGGAAGATCCCAATGGCAAACTTCCTGTTATCCATGGCAGATGAGATAATATTGGTAAGCTGGAGTAACGCATGTTCTGTCGAGTGTTTCTTGCGAAATCCATACTGATGCTCATATAGAATGTTTTTCACACTTAAGTGCCTGGATAGTCTTGTGTAAACTAATTTCTCTAATAACTTAGAAATGCAAGGCAGGATGGATATAGGTCGATAATTTCCAAAGTCGTCCGCCACACCTGTCTTAAAGATGGGAACGACTTTGGCGATTTTTAAATCATGGGGAATAACCCCAGAGTTGAGTGAAAGAGTAAGGATATGGGTTATGGGCTTAACTAGATAATCAGCAGTTTCTTTAATCAAAGAGCTCTTAATACCATCATGTCCCGGCGCAGAATTATTTAGTCCCATGATGGTATCAAGAACTTCCTGTGCAGTGGGAGGACTAAAATTATTGAGAGAAGGATATTGCCCCCTTATCAAGTGGCAAGGGTTCTCATCAATATGCAATATACTGGAAGCCAGATCAGAGCTGATATTAACGAAAAAATTGTTAAAACCATCAGCAATTTCGTTGGGGTTTGAGAGGAACCTCTCTTTCCCAGGCATCTCTGCAGGTACAGATGGTGCTGATTTTTTCCTATTCAATATATTATAAATGAGGTTCCAAGTAGTTTTAATATCATTTGAAGCATGTGAGAATTTCTCTGCATAGTACTTTTTTTCTCTTTCCTTAGATCAGCTATAAATTTGTTTTTGTATTTCTTATAGGTTTCTATGTTAGAAGGGGTTGAGTTAGCAATAGCTTTCTTATAGAGTTTTTTTTTTTTTCTAGAGTGTTTCTTCAGCTCATCAGTTATCCAAGGTTTCCCTTTAGAGTATTTCATTTTAGATTTTGGGCTGATCAAAGGAAAGGATGCTTCTAAGGCAGTATTAATGTGTACTAAAAATAAACAATAAGCTGCACTGACATCATTAAGCCCTAGGACCTCATCCCAGGAGACGTGGCTGATGGTTGTTTTAAATGCTTCAAGATTGTTTCTGGAAAACTTGCGGAATTGAACTGGATTGGATACAGAATTGGTGGCTTTGGAGTAAGAATCAATAGCATGGACAATCTGAAACACTGGGAGATGATCTGAGATGTCACACATTAATAGACCAGAGGTGATTTGAAAGTCCAGAGAATTAAATAGAATGTTATCGATTAGAGAGAGTGATGATCTAGTAATACGAGATGGCTTAGTAATTAGAGGGAAGAAACTGACAGAGTAAAGTGTGTTCAGAAAATCTCTTGAGGGAATCTGATCGTCCTTGAGCAAGTTGATGTTAAAGTCGCCCAGTAATGCGCACAGTTTGTGTTCCTTGTTTATAGTTTCTAAAGTGGAGTACAATGCATCATTAAATGTATTTATATCAGAGTCGGGTGGTCTATAGATGCATCCGACTATAGTGTTTTTACTGCCCAGAGAAATATCAATAAATACAGATTCTGCAAGTGTAGTGTTGAAATCAGAACTTAAATCTTTTCTCGTAAAAAAGTTGTGGGCATTGGACACGTACAATGAAACTCCTCCACCTAATCTGTTAGCTCTGCTGGAGTGAGCAGCATTATAATTCGTTAAAGGATAAAGACAGAGAATATCGTCGTTTAACCAAGTTTCGGAAAAAGCTAAAACTGAGAATGAGTGCAACAGAGAAGATAAATATAGGTACAGGCAATCATAGTTCTTGGGCAAGCTTCGGATGTTCAAGTCAAAAGTAGAAAAAATCTGTAGACTTAGCCATTTCAGTTCCTGTGTGTGAATGTTCAATCTTGCCTTCACCTGGACACTAACGCGACCCCTATAGTGACCTAACGCTACCTGTAGCCCCTTCCGTCAATAGACGGCCACACCCCCCTGAGATCTTGTGTGGCATTTTGGTGCTGCAGAGAAAGCTGGTGTCTGGGACTATCGAAGTTTTTTACAAACAATTCCAAACCTTTTACCATTTGTTATTAACTATTATTTCATAAAACTGCCACAAACCACAACGTTTACGTGTTTTGCTGGAACAAATCATCTCCTGTTGCATTGCATTCGATAATCGACTTGTACGGACTATACTACGAAAGTACCTGGAAGTTGGGCAGGGGGTAAGTCTTTCAAAATAGTATTTTTTAATAAACTCAGAGTTCGCTATCTACGTTGTTGGTACTTCATTTTATGTGTAAGGACCCTTATCATGCTACTGAAGAGGTTTGGTGCTATTTTGAGCAATATTAGTGGTTAAAATATGCCGTTGTGGATGCGTTAGGCGCGTTGCCCCAATCTAATCAGTGTTAGCGCTATGGGGCTGTTGGCGTCTTTCGAGGCTTTCTCATTACATGGGTGATCACTGAAAAAAATTGTCTCGATGGCTTATTTGATGTGTTTTCATGGCGAAAAAGACTATGGGGTCCATTTACGCCGGACTTACACTTTAAGTACATTTAAAAGCAAGTAATATATTTACTTTTACTTAAGTTTGGTTGTCATTGTGGTACTTGTACTTTTACTAGAGTAAATATTTCTTTGGTTACCTGTACTTTAACTCATGTACTGAGATGCAGAACTTCCTCCACCACTGTTCACATGTTACCGTAGATATAGCGTCTGATATCTTACGGTCCAACTCGTCTTGTAGGAAGATAAAAACTTAGCCGGAACCTTTTGTTATCTTAATATTTGATGTGGTGATAGATATGGGGGTTTGTCTCCTGCAGACAAACTGCAGAGGAATGCCAGGCAATAAAATTCAAATGTATTTCCTTTCCATTGATATCCTGACCCACTCCCAACCATCGTGGATGCAAGGAGCCGACCCTCTTCACGCCTAAGGCACAGACAAAGGGGTGAAGGGGGGAGTATGGATGAATGACTGTTGTTTTACTTGGTAATTCACTGACCCCCTCCCAACCCTCTAAGGGTCAGAGAATCACACTGTTCACAATGAAAACACTGATGTAAGTGAGAGGGAGAAAATATGTGGAAATAATTGTATTACTTTATAATGTAATTGTCATAACATGTTTGGTATCATTTTCATTGTCACTGTAATTGTAGTAAAATGGTCTCGGCCTCATTAGGCAGTTAGATGGGTATCATACAGAACTTAGAGTTTAGGATTCCCAATGCATAGGAAATTAGGTAACGCCCAGTCTGCTCCACGGAGGATCAAACATCTGTGAGGACCCTGAGAACCAACAGCAAACGGTTTTAGATAATATAATAATTAACATATGTTCCCGTAAACAAAGCCATTGTATAACTGAGAAAAAACTAGAGAGATGATAGACACCGCTCCTGGAAGCTATCTGTATCCAGAAATTCCCATGCTCCGTGCGTGTATCCACGTTCAAACAACCCAGGTATTTTCATTCCCTGATTATTACCATGTATTCTTGTATGTTTTCTCGATAATCTCTTAGTGTTTTCAACATTTATTCCACATTGTGTTTTATTTTTTGATTGGTTAGTGACTTGTTTCTGTCTAGTATATTGTTATTCTCGGTAATATTCTTGGTATTATTATTATTGAATATCCTAGTCCAACCGAAGTTGGGTCCAAATAGAACCCTTAGATGTTCCGCTATGGACTTAAATGTGTAGCGCGTAGTATTTCCTGTGACAACAGTAGAAATAGCTTGTTGGTGAGAACTGAGGTAGTACGGGTGGACACGTAGGCTGATAATCGTGTTCACTCGAGTCTATCTGGTCTCATTGATGGCTGCAAGGGATAATTATAAAGTAGCCACCTGGGATTCGGTAGGTGAAGCATAGTAGCCTGCAAGTGCTGTTGAATTCATGTTAAAATAATAATTCATAATTTCATGTTAAATAATTTAGATAAATATTCTAAATGAGTAAATTCATGTATGTGTAATAAGATACAACACTAGATACAACACTAATTTCATAACATTTTATAAGTTTGTTCTTATTGGTGCTGCTGTATTTTTGCCAGGAACCAATGTTACTACCTGTGTGCTGCTATGGCAGAGTTAATTGATGCTACACTGTGAAGCTAGACTGCAAAGCATGTGTCAAAGTGTGTCAAGAACCTCTCTTCATGACAAGCGGCTAATGAGGTATTATTACTTGTATTAGTGATACTTTTTTTAAAATATTTACGCAGCGCAACATTTTTGCTATTATTTACTTCATCTACAGTCTTTGTTTGAGCTGATATATATATTTGTATTTGTACAGTTCTCACGGCATAAAGGCATGAATGGAATGGCATGTTTAACGGCATAAAGACATGTTGACATGAACAATGGGAGAAGAGACGAAATAAATGCCAGTTAAAGAGAAACCGATCTGTGTCTGTCGTGACGAGAGCTACAGTGAGAACTCACCTGCTCAACACGGGTAGGAGAGATGAAAGGAACGGCGTAACTACGGGGATTAGACTGTCGAAAGTGCAACTTTTCAAGGTAAAGCCAGCAAGTGCTCCGCCAGTCTTCAAGTTAGTGGTGTGAGAAGTGGCTCAACATTAAAGCTGCAATCAAGGACTCAGGTCTATTCACCTTGCAAACTAAGACCACATGTTTTGGGAAGAATCTGATGTGAAGACGTTTATTATTGATGACTGTCAAAGGGGTTAAAGGTACAAAGTAACATCATTCAAGATTGAGAATTGTGTATTTTGTGTTTTATTATCACAAAGGTTAAAGGGACACTAAGTTTAAACTAAAAGTGTGAAAATTTATGTTTATGAAAGGTAATTCAGTTTAAAGGGATCTGCTGCATTACCTGATGCATTAGTGTTGGGCTCTATTCCTTCTCTAATTAGGGTTCACACTTAGATAAGTGTTTAAATTAGGGATGCACCGATACCACTTTTTTACAAACCGATACGATACCGATACTTTTATTTGTGTACTTGCCGATACCGAGTACCGATACCGATACTTTCTAGATTTGGTCTCTATGAAAGAAGTGCAATTCATTTGAAGGCAGATTTTATTTTCTCCTCTGAAGATTATGTCAAGCCTTTAGTAAGGCTATACCAAATGAACAGGCTATTCCAAGCCAAAACTAAACAGAGCTTTCTGGTTTTAACAAAAAAGCCTTCAAAGACAAAATGCCATCACATTAGACAAAATGTAACTATAACCAGACAAAGCGAATAACAACAAAAATAATCACAAAAAGTGATCAGAACTATTGCTTAATAAGCACATTATCACGTTTCAGTTATCAAAAGTATCCTTTTAAGTACACAAACCATGTGGCACTATTCCCATGTTTCTTCAGAAGGGCTAAACAAATCAACGAACTATGTTGTCAAATGACATCAACGAGATCTTTCACTTTATCATACACCTTTGGCAACATCACATCGGTGATGTAGAGGCGACTGGGAATATCATATATGGGCTCTAGCACTTTTAGAAGACGGCGAAATCCGACATTATCAACAACTGAAAGTGGCTGGCCATCGAGCGCTATGAAGTGAGTAAGTGCCTCTGTTATTTGTATTGCCCGTGAGTTGTCTTTGGACATTTTCTCTCGCTTTTGCAAGACGTCATATTGTTGGCTGCTTACGCCGCTAGCATTAGTGAACTCTGTGTACTAAGCACTATGGTGCGTCTTAAGATGTTTTATCAGATTGCTTGTATTAAAGGAAGTACTTTCCTTTCCGCCTCTCGACACCGTAGCATTACAGATCTTACAGTCTGCCGGATGACGCTTTATCTTAAAATATGCCCAAATCGCCGACATGACTTAGCCCACTTTTGTCATTGTGCTCTTCGGTCATTGAACACACAGCTACTGGCTGTGTGACCAGCTACTAGCTATCACCAGGCCCAGCTACCAGCTACCGCCAGGCCCAACTACCAGCTACCATCTGGCCCAGCACCAGCTACCACCGGCCCCAGCTACCGGCTACCACCAGGCCCAGCTACCAGCTACCACCAGGCCTAGCTACCAGCTACCACCAGGCCCAGCTATCAGCTACCACCAGGCCCAGCTACCAGCTACCACCAGGCACAGCTACCAGCTACCACCTGGCCCGGCTACCATCTGGCCCAGCACCAGCTACCACCAGGCCCAGCTACCATCTGGCCCAGCTACCATCTGTCCCAGCTACCAGCTACCACCAGGCAGAGCTACCAGCTACCACCAGGCCCTGCTACCAGCTACCACCAGGCATAGCTACCAGATACCATCTGGCCCAGCACCAGCTACCACCAGGCCCAGCTACCAGCTACCACCAGGCACAGCTACAAGCTACCATCTGGCCCAGCTACCAGCTACCACCAGGCCCAGCTACCACCTGGCCTAGCTACCAGCTATCTCCAGGCTCAGCACCAGCTACTACCTGGCCCAGCAACCAGCTACCACCTGGCCCAGCACCAGCTATCACCTGACCCAGCTACCAGCTACCACAAGGCCAAGCACCAGCTACCACCTGACCTAGCTACCAGCTATCACCAGGCCCATCATCAGGTCCAGCAACCAGCTACCACCAGGCCCGGCTACCAGGTATTACCAGTTCTGGCTACTAGCTAACATCAGGCACCATCTGCTCTAACCATGTCACACAACTCACCATCCACCACCACCCCCTGCGATGACTGTCGGAAAGCAGAAAAACACATCAACCACCTCAAGGATAACATCAGACGACTCTCGGATGAACTCCGGAAAAAAGACTCTCTCCTCACCGACGTTATTGACACCGCGGCCACACAGTCCAAAATCATCTCCTCCATTAACTCAGCCATCGCGGACACCATCCTCTGGGACCCTTCTGCACCACACTGTCACTGGCCCTCTTCCTGCTCAGCCCCCAGCTCACAGGCTCCCTGGTCATTGGTGGGCAAGGGCAAGAGCGAGCGTCCTCGCACTGCCTCACCTCCAGCTCTCAACGTCACCAACCGCTTTGCCATGCTAACACCTAATGTCCCTGCTGATGTCCCCGCGGCCGATGCTGTTGCAGTGGCTGGTTCTCCTCCTTCCCCTTATATGGACTCCGTCCCAGCTGTGGCAGCAGTAGCGGCAGCGGTGGAAGCTTGTCCGCCAGATGCATCGACTCCTCCGGCTGTGGTGGCGGCGCTCCCATCTCCGGCCGCTACGTGGCCCAGGTCTGGAGCCAGACCCAAGGACCCAGCCAGTTTTCCACCAAACCGGTCCACGCACTTGCCACTCTGGACGGATGTGGCCCGTGGCGAACACCCAGCCTCCTCTCAGCAGAACAAACAGTTGGGGAAGTCCTCCTCCTTCCGCCGCAAGTTGCTGAGGGAGGCTGTCAGCAGGCGCTCTGGTGGTCTTCCCCGTCCTCAGCTACCCGAAGAGCGGTCTCCAAAACTGGACCTCAGCCACGCATCTGGAGCTCCTGCAGTTGCTGTGGATCTCTCATCCTCCGCCGCCGCTGCTGCTACTTTTGCCCCCCCTCTCTACCGTGAACCAGGAACCCACTCCTCTCTTCCCCCCCACTGCCCTGATCATCGGTGACTTCATCGTCCGGCACATCCGCTTTGCGAATGCGGTCACTCACTGCTTCCCTGGTGCCACCACCGCCGACATCCTGAATAAACTTCCTGGTCTCCTGGAGTCGGCGCCCTTCACAATTACAAAAGTTATCGTTCACTGCGGAACGAACGACACCATCCGCACGCCATCGGAGCTGACAAAAGTTCACTTTGCTCAACTTTTAAAGCTTCTTAGTAACTCTGGTAAATCTGTTTTTATCTCTGGCCCACTCCCCACAATGGGCCGTGGCGATGTTCGTTTTAGCAGGCTTCTGTATCTCCACACCTGGCTCCAATCCGTTTGCGCAGCAAATAACATCTGCTTCATCCACAACTTTGACATGTTCTGGGAGCGTCCCTCCTTCTTTGGGCGAGACGGTCTACACCTGAACATGTTGGGATGCCGCATGCTCGCTGCCAAACTCCGGCACGCTGTGCGCTATGCACAGGACTGACTATTTACCGGTGTGCACACCTGTCCATCTGCTTTATCTGTTTCTCTCGCTCCCACACTTAGTTATTCACCAAACAATCACTCCTCGCTCCACTAATCACTACAGCTGTGCCATTCGCTCCTTTTGGACGTCGCGATCACGTGAGCCAAACCGAGTCAGGAGGTCGGTTGACCACTCCGTGTTAATCCCTGTGTTACGGACTCAGAAACTTTCCAACGTCACTCTCAAGCTCTCCCTCTTCAATATCCGGTCTCTTACCAACAAAGCAACCTCCGATTTTAATGCCGACTCTAACTGGGACATTGTTTCTCTCTCAGAAACCTGGCAGCAGCCTAATGACTATTTTCATTTAAATCAATCTTTGCCCCCTGGTTTTGCTTACGTCGCCAAGCCACGCATCTCCGGTAGGGGCGGTGGCCTCGCCCTGATCTACCGCGAGAGCTTGAAAATACTCCCCGTCGCAGTGAATGACTCACCATCAATTGAAGTGCTGGCTATGCAGCTAAAGGAACCTGTACCCACCATTATTGTGTGTCTATCGTCCACCTAAGCCATCTTCCACCTTCATCACTGAACTCACATCCATTTTAGCAGATCTATGTGCATTCACTCCAAATATCATTTTAACTGGGGACTTTAATATTCACGTTGACAATCCAAATGACATTTTTTCCACAGACTTCATCTCCACACTAGATAGCTTCGACCTCACACAGTATGTTACATTTCCAACACACAACAAGGGCCACATTTTAGACCTGATCTGCTGCTCTGGTTTTGTCCCATTTAATCTTTCCGGTACACAACTCCCACTGTCAGATCACAAACTCTTAACTTTTAATGTCAAACTCCCTGTCTCCAAATTCCATCAAGACCGTATCATGTCCTTCCGTAACATTAAGAACATCAACACCACAGAACTTAACAGTCTAATTTCTATCTCAATTCCCCACCCGCACCTTCTCTCTGTAACTCAACTTGTCGACCATTACAGCAGCACACTGCTTACTGCACTTGACACCCTGGCTCCAACAAAAACCCGCACAGTGACTTTCTCTACAACTGCTCCATGGTTCACATCACAACTCCACCAACTCAAAACTCATGGTCGACGCCTCGAGCGCCTTGCCAAAAAAACTGGACTCACTATTCACCTTCAAATGTACTCGGACCACATCACCTCCTATAAGACTGCTCTAAATGCTGCCAAATCTGCCTTCTACTCCAACATCACCCACCGCGTCGGAAACAATACCAGGACTCTATTCTCCACAGTAAACAAACTACTCAAACCTAAGGAAACTGCCACCCGCTTCACATCAGCCCTTCAGTGTCATCAATTCTTGGACTTCATGAATCACAAAGTTTCCTCCATACATCACCATCTCACCCCCTTCCTGTCTTCCCAGTCAAACACTCCTTGGCTTAATGCTACTGTCCAGCCCACCAGTACCCTGTCTGCTTTCCATCTTCCCTCAAATCAACAGATATCCCAACTGATCATGTCCCCCAGGTCTACCACTTCTATACTTGATCCGCTTCCCACCACATTGGTCAAAACCTGTCTCCCCACGCTCTCCTCACTCATCATGCAAATTGTGCACTCCTCCCTGTCAAATGGTATTGTTCCCTCTGCACTCAAAACTGCCTCAGTCACACCCATATTAAAGAAACCTGGCCTTGACCCCAATGAATTCAATAACTATCGCCCTATTTCAAACCTTCCATTCATCTCAAAAGTGAGTGAACATACAGTAGCCTGCCAACTTCAAGATCATCTATCAAACAAGAACCTCTTTGAGCCTTTCCAGTCTGGTTTCCGTCCCAACCACAACACAGAAACAGCTCTCACTCAAATTACAATTGACCTCCTCTTAGCAGCAGATTCTGGCCTACTCACCATTCTCATACTCTTAGACCTCAGTGCCGCCTTCGACACATTATCTCATACCATCCTCCTAGATCGTTTGGCCGGCACTGGGGTCTCTGGCATTCCCCTTCAATGGTTCCATTCTTACCTGTCTGACCGTTCACTGTTTATTCAAGGACAAAATACCAGATCATCACCCTCACCACTCCTTCACCACAAGGTTTTGTCCTCGGTCCCCTACTCTTCATCATCTACATCCTCCCTCTCGGCATTATCTTCCGTCACTTTGGTATTCACTTCCACTGTTATGCTGACGACACCCAAATCTACATCACCACCAAACCGGACACCACATCACCACCTACTGCCCTTATTGACTGTCTGCAAACCATCACAATCTGGCTGTCAAACAATAAGTTAAAACTCAATGGCAACAAAAGTGAAATTGTCCTCATCGGATCCAAATCATCGCTCTCCAAATCTCACCCCCTCAGTATCCTCATCGACGGCTGTTGGGTCCCCACTTCAAAAACAGTTAAAAGTCTTGGTGTTACTTTGCACAGTACCCTCTCATTCACATCCCACATCAATAATATCTCACGTACAGCCTTTTTCCACCTCCGCAATATATCCAGACTCCGCCCCTCCCTCACCCAGCACTCCAACGAAATCCTCATAAATGCCTTGGTCACCTCCCGCTTGGACTACTGCAACACCCCCCTCACTGGTCTACCTCAGAAACTCATCCACCATCTACAAACCATCCAGAACACTGCCGCCAGAATAATCACCCGTACCAAGTCCTCGGATCATATTACACCTGTCCTCATGCAACTCCTCTGGCTCCCTGTCAACGTATACACTACAAGCTACTTTTGCTAACATTCAAAGCTCTCCATAACCAGGCACCTCCATATCTCTCTAACATGCTTCACCCTTACATCCCACCCCGTTCACTCCGTTCCTCATCTGCCGCCCTGCTTTCCACCCCCTCCTTTTCACTTACCTCGCTTGGCGCTCGGGCTTTTGGCTGTTCTGCACCTAGACTCTGGAACTCACTCCCACTACACATACGCACTCTGGACTCCATCGACACCTTCAAATCCCACCTCAAAACACACATTTTTAAGTTAGCCTACTCCCTATAACACTGTTCCCCCAACCATTTTGATCTATTTTCTAGCCACACTGTATTTTTCTTGTATGTGTTTGTTATGTGCTATTGTATTTCATATTTGTTTTGTTTCTTACATGTAAGGTGACCTTGGGTTCGAGAAAGGCGCCAACAAATAAAATCTATTATTATTATTATTATTATTACTGTTACATCTTTTCGCAGCAAACTTTCACACACACAAGCCTTTGGCAGAATCTCCGAGTTTCTGCTCATTCATTATCTTCCCCGAGTTAGTTAAGTAGGACAACTCATCTCTGCATACGGCCGGTTTGATGTAGGCTACTGGCATAGTGGTATCGGTGCGTGGTATCGGCAATTAAAAAACGAATACGAGTACGAGTATTTTAATGAAGTATCGGCCAGATACCCGATACTGGTATCGGTGCATCCCTAGTTTAAATATTTGTCCAAATACTTTCACTTGTTCTATTTAAGGCAAGCTACAAGTTTGATAAGTTGCTAATGCTAAATCAGCTCTTAGATGCCATTTGTGTTTAGAAACTGAGCAAAGCAGATTCACATGGTTGCATACAGTGATTGAGAACCTTTGTAGTCATTGACATTTAAGCAGTGACGTGTAGTCAGGGGAGCCAGGTGAGGCTGTGCCTCACCTGTCATTTTGAGAAGAAAAAGAAATGATATAAAATAACATAAGTGTTAATAATTGTCCTCTGGTCTATGATTTTGAAATGGTTCCTAATGTGACCATTAGGGTTCCTAATTTGACCATTTTTATTGTCAAAATCGCGGAAATTCTGTATTTCCTGTTCAAATACAACGGAGACGAGACTCGTCACGATAGGTGAGGCACAGACGAGCAGAGCCTCCCTCCAGATTGCACAATCACTCACAAACTGGATTGAGCACGTGCAAATTGCGCGTGCTTGTTCCCGTTTCAGTGTATGTTCCAATATGATGGTTGAGGACACTTTTATTATACGTATTAATTTCCATGGTGTCCAGTAATGTATTTCACGTATGTGTAATATTTACGTCTTATTGATCTGACATAAATCCACAGGGAAAATGCTTGTCTTGAGGCAGCCAGTACCTCTGCCTCAAGGAAGGCGGCGATAGTGAGCCTGCTGTCTAGAGTTCACAGGGTCTCGACGCTAGAGCGAAAGAGAAAATGGAGGATTTGATTTCTAAACTGAGAAATTTTTCAAAACTGGACTTTCAGTCAAAGCAAGAAGTCATAAATACTGGGAGACCGACGCCAGAACTACGAGGTTTGCTTCAAACGACGGGAGTCGGGAATAGTTGGGAAACTACTCATTCTTTTCAAAAGGATTGGTATTCACATAAAGACTGGCTTTGGGGTTGTGCTATGAAAAAACGTCTTTACTGGTTTCCCTGCCTTTTATTCTCAACGAGTGAGACTGTGTGGACCTATACAGGATTTTGTGATTTGAAAAACTTGCCAAGAAGCCTTGACAAACCTGAACGATCAACGGCTCAGATTCAAAATCAGATTTCTTTAAAAACCTTTGGAACCTCACGCATTGATCTGGCTCTGAATGAACAATGAAGACTTAATATCAGCCTCCACAATGCCAAGGTAAAGGAAAATCGTGAGATTTTGAAAGACCTCATAAATGCAACCTGCTTTTTAGCTAAACAGGAGCTAGCCTTTTGTGGTAACGATGAGAGTGCAAGCTCTTCCAATTGTGGAAACTATGTGGAAGTAGTGCATGCGTTTGCAGAGAAAGATGAAAGGTTAGCGAGACACTTTGAGACAGCCACTGTGTTTTCTGGCTTATCAAACAGAATACAGAATGATTTAATTGAAGCAGTCGGTGATGTGATCAGAAATGACATTAAACAGGAGATTAATGCAGCCCCATTTGTCGCAGTAGAAGTGGATGAGACAACTGATGTCACAAATAAAGCTCAGATATCTGTCATTTTACGTTACGTGACTACAAGTGAAGTGGCCTGTGAGGTTAAGGAGGAGTTTTTGGGATTTGATGATGTGAGTGATGATAGACGTGTTGCTGCTATAGCTGAGTATGTTTTTGGAGTTTTGGAAAAGTATGACTGTGTCAGAAAGCTGGTAGCCCAGACATACGATGGAGCGTCTGTGATGGCATCGGAGCTTAATGGGGTGCAGGCTAAAATAAAATAAAGGGTCCCAGAGGCCATGTTTACCCACTGTTATGCACATAAGTTAAACCTTGTGCTTGCACATTCTGCCAAATTCATGCCTGAGTGTAGAAAGTTTTTTAAAACAGTGGAAGGACTAGGGACATTTTTCAGCAAGTCAACAAAACGCACTCACTTAATGGATAAAGTTGTGAAGCGGCGTTTACCTAGAGCAGCGCCCACTAGATGGAGCTCAAATTCGAGGCTGGTGCAATCAATAAGTATGTACCAAACTGATCTGCGTGCTGTATTCAGTATCATGGACGAAAATCCTGACATCTGGGATAACGACACCCTGATTATGGCCACTGGATATGATAGGTGGTTATCCAAAGCATCAACATGCTTTTACATAATGGCGTATGAAGAAATTTTCTGTCATACTGACTCTCTCTTTAGAGTTCTGCAGAACAAGGCAATGGACATTGAATTTTGTTGTGCACGGATATGTGACACAATTGCAGTTGTTGAGCATATGAGACAAGAGTTTGACAATTTCTATGAGCGGTTTGAGCAGAGATGCTCTGCACTTGGCCTGACAGACAATGAGAGAAGCCAAAGTAAAACGCCAGCCAAAGATGAGAGGAAACGGAAGTTTTTCAACATTCTGGACAATGTCAGTACTCAAATGAAAGCTAGGTTTGATCATTTTGGTGAGTTAGCTTTCCTTGGATTGGTCGATTGTGCAAAATTTAATGAAATGTCACAACACTTTGATGACACCGAACTGCAGAGCTTGTCAAAGTATGCCAGGTATTTTGACTTTGTCAGGCTAAAGTCAGATCTTATTGGACTGTATAGTTCACAAACAGTGAGGAGTGGATGCAAATCTCCTGTACAGCTTCTAAACTTTTTAGCCCAGAATAATTTAATTCAGACTGTTCCTGAGGCAACAAAGTTACTCCAGCTGGTGCTCACTATACCTGCAACAACGGTGTCTGTGGAAAGGTCTTTTTCTGCATTGAAAAGGATCAAAACACACAGTAGTAATAGGACTGACCAAGGACGACTTTCTTCACTGGCAATTATCTCAATTGAGGCAGAGAGACTTTTAAAACTCAAAGCCAAAGGACAACAAGAGGACTTTTACAACAAAGTCAGATTTTCGTACTCTGTTTTTGCTGGTCGTTGAAGACTTTTGTTACCTTTTTGCCTTTTGATGAATTTTTGGACTTCGCATATTGTTGGCTGGCCTGTTTATAAGGACTGTGTTCCTTGCCCTGAGTTTTTTTTTTTTTTTTTTGTGCCTTTTTTGTGTTTGATTGCCTTCGCCTAGCCCTGTGAGAAGTTTGTCATTTTTTCCACAAAGTTTGCCTGACTGTTTTTTTGAGACTCAGTAAAGAGAACCTGATCCTGATCCCTCTGCATTTTGGTCCTTTTATTTCACTTCTGAGGGTGGTACAGGGGATTGATGGCCACCTTTCACTCCAAGACCCGGGTTCAAATCCCCCATGACGTTGCTGAAGGGGAAGGCCCGTGCCTGGGCTACTGCACTCTATGAAGCTGACAGTCCCGCCTGTGACTCTCTCAGGGCCACTGGTCGCATGGCAGCAACCAGGCTGCAACTGCTATTCAATTCCGGACCCTTGCCAGGGCTGCCCTTTGTCACCGATTCTGTTCACAACTTTTATGGACAGAGTTTCTAGGCGCAGCCAGGGCGTTGAGGGGTTACGGTTCGGTGGCCTCAGGATTGCGTCACTGCTTTTCGCAGATGATCTTGTCCTGATGGCTTCATCGGGCCGTGACCTTCAGCTCTCACTGGAGTGGTTCGCAGCCGAATGTGAAGCGGCTGGGATGAGGATCAGCACCTCCAAATCCGAGGCCATGGTTCTCGGCCGGAAAAGGGTGGAGTGCACTCTCCGGGTCGGGGAGGAGATTCTGCCTCAAGTGGAGGAGTTCAAGTATCTCGGGGTCTTGTTCACGAGTGAGAGTGGGATGGAGCGGGAGATTGACCGACGGATCGGTGCGGCGTCGGCAGTGATGCGGGCTCTGCACCGGTCCGTCATGGTGAAGAAGGAGCTGAGCCTAAAGGCGAAGCTCTCGATTTACCGGTCAATCTACGTTCCTACCCTCACCTATGGTCACGAGCTGTGGGTAGTGACCGAAAGAACGAGATCGCGAATACAAGCGGCCGAAATGAGTTTCCTCCGCAGGGTGTCCGGGCTCTCCCTTAGAGATAGGGTGAGAAGCTCGGTCATCCGGGAGGGGCTCAGAGTAGAACCGCTGCTCCTCCGCATCGAGAGGAGCCAGTTGCGGTGGCTCGGGCATCTAGTGAGGATGCCTCCTGGACGCCTCCCTGGGGAGGTGTTCCGGGCACGTCCCTCCGAGAGGAGGCCCCGGGGAAGACCCAGGACACGCTGGAGGGACTATGTCTCTCGGCTGGCCTGGGAACGCCTCGGGATCCCCCCGGAAGAGCTGGACGAAGTGGCTGGGGAGAGGGAAGTTTGGGCTTCTCCCCTCAGGCTGCTGCCCCCGCGACCCGACCCCGGATAAGCGGAGGATATGGATGGATGGATGGATGGACCCTTGCAGGGGAGGCAGTCCGTATTAAGGACGAGCTTGCATCATGGGAGGAGGCTGAAGATTTGGAGTTACTGATCTCCCGAGTCATCCGCCTGGACAACTGTCTCCGAGAGCGATCTCGAGCCCCAAGAAGGTTCCTCGTAATGTATTTCACGTATGTGTAATATTTACGTCTTATTGATCTGACATAAATCCACAGGGAAAATGCTTGCCTTGAGGCAGCCAGTACCTCTGCCTCAAGGAAGGCGGCGATAGTGAGCCTGCTGTCTAGAGTTCACAGGGTCTCGACGCTAGAGCGAAAGAGAAAATGGAGGATTTGATTTCTAAACTGAGAAATTTTTCAAAACTGGACTTTCAGTCAAAGCAAGAAGTCATAAATACTGGGAGACCGACGCCAGAACTACGAGGTTTGCTTCAAACGACGGGAGTCGGGAATAGACGGGAAACTACTCATTCTTTTCAAAAGGATTGGTATTCACATAAAGACTGGCTTTGGGGTTGTGCTATGAAAAAACGTCTTTACTGGTTTCCCTGCCTTTTATTCTCAACGAGTGAGACTGTGTGGACCTATACAGGATTTTGTGATTTGAAAAACTTGCCAAGAAGCCTTGACAAACCTGAACGATCAACGGCTCAGATTCAAAATCAGATTTCTTTAAAAACCTTTGGAACCTCACGCATTGATCTGGCTCTGAATGAACAATGAAGACTTAATATCAGCCTCCACAATGCCAAGGTAAAGGAAAATCGTGAGATTTTGAAAGACCTCATAAATGCAACCTGCTTTTTAGCTAAACAGGAGCTAGCCTTTTGTGGTAACGATGAGAGTGCAAGCTCTTCCAATTGTGGAAACTATGTGGAAGTAGTGCATGCGTTTGCAGAGAAAGATGAAAGGTTAGCGAGACACTTTGAGACAGCCACTGTGTTTTCTGGCTTATCAAACAGAATACAGAATGATTTAATTGAAGCAGTCGGTGATGTGATCAGAAATGACATTAAACAGGAGATTAATGCAGCCCCATTTGTCGCAGTAGAAGTGGATGAGACAACTGATGTCACAAATAAAGCTCAGATATCTGTCATTTTACGTTACGTGACTACAAGTGAAGTGGCCTGTGAGGTTAAGGAGGAGTTTTTGGGATTTGATGATGTGAGTGATGATAGACGTGTTGCTGCTATAGCTGAGTATGTTTTTGGAGTTTTGGAAAAGTATGACTGTGTCAGAAAGCTGGTAGCCCAGAGATACGATGGAGCGTCTGTGATGGCATCGGAGCTTAATGGGGTGCAGGCTAAAATAAAATAAAGGGTCCCAGAGGCCATGTTTACCCACTGTTATGCACATAAGTTAAACCTTGTGCTTGCACATTCTGCCAAATTCATGCCTGAGTGTAGAAAGTTTTTTAAAACAGTGGAAGGACTAGGGACATTTTTCAGCAAGTCAACAAAACGCACTCACTTAATGGATAAAGTTGTGAAGCGGCGTTTACCTAGAGCAGCGCCCACTAGATGGAGCTCAAATTCGAGGCTGGTGCAATCAATAAGTATGTACCAAACTGATCTGCGTGCTGTATTCAGTATCATGGACGAAAATCCTGACATCTGGGATAACGACACCCTGATTATGGCCACTGGATATGATAGGTGGTTATCCAAAGCATCAACATGCTTTTACATAATGGCGTATGAAGAAATTTTCTGTCATACTGACTCTCTCTTTAGAGTTCTGCAGAACAAGGCAATGGACATTGAATTTTGTTGTGCACGGATATGTGACACAATTGCAGTTGTTGAGCATATGAGACAAGAGTTTGACAATTTCTATGAGCGGTTTGAGCAGAGATGCTCTGCACTTGGCCTGACAGACAATGAGAGAAGCCAAAGTAAAACGCCAGCCAAAGATGAGAGGAAACGGAAGTTTTTCAACATTCTGGACAATGTCAGTACTCAAATGAAAGCTAGGTTTGATCATTTTGGTGAGTTAGCTTTCCTTGGATTGGTCGATTGTGCAAAATTTAATGAAATGTCACAACACTTTGATGACACCGAACTGCAGAGCTTGTCAAAGTATGCCAGGTATTTTGACTTTGTCAGGCTAAAGTCAGATCTTATTGGACTGTATAGTTCACAAACAGTGAGGAGTGGATGCAAATCTCCTGTACAGCTTCTAAACTTTTTAGCCCAGAATAATTTAATTCAGACTGTTCCTGAGGCAACAAAGTTACTCCAGCTGGTGCTCACTATACCTGCAACAACGGTGTCTGTGGAAAGGTCTTTTTCTGCATTGAAAAGGATCAAAACACACAGTAGTAATAGGACTGACCAAGGACGACTTTCTTCACTGGCAATTATCTCAATTGAGGCAGAGAGACTTTTAAAACTCAAAGCCAAAGGACAACAAGAGGACTTTTACAACAAAGTCAGATTTTCGTACTCTGTTTTTGCTGGTCGTTGAAGACTTTTGTTACCTTTTTGCCTTTTGATGAATTTTTGGACTTCGCATATTGTTGGCTGGCCTGTTTATAAGGACTGTGTTCCTTGCCCTGAGTTTTTTTTTTTTTTTTTTGTGCCTTTTTTGTGTTTGATTGCCTTCGCCTAGCCCTGTGAGAAGTTTGTCATTTTTTCCACAAAGTTTGCCTGACTGTTTTTTTGAGACTCAGTAAAGAGAACCTGATCCTGATCCCTCTGCATTTTGGTCCTTTTATTTCACTTCTGAGGGTGGTACAGGGGATTGATGGCCACCTTTCACTCCAAGACCCGGGTTCAAATCCCCCATGACGTTGCTGAAGGGGAAGGCCCGTGCCTGGGCTACTGCACTCTATGAAGCTGACAGTCCCGCCTGTGACTCTCTCAGGGCCACTGGTCGCATGGCAGCAACCAGGCTGCAACTGCTATTCAATTCCGGACCCTTGCCAGGGCTGCCCTTTGTCACCGATTCTGTTCACAACTTTTATGGACAGAGTTTCTAGGCGCAGCCAGGGCGTTGAGGGGTTACGGTTCGGTGGCCTCAGGATTGCGTCACTGCTTTTCGCAGATGATCTTGTCCTGATGGCTTCATCGGGCCGTGACCTTCAGCTCTCACTGGAGTGGTTCGCAGCCGAATGTGAAGCGGCTGGGATGAGGATCAGCACCTCCAAATCCGAGGCCATGGTTCTCGGCCGGAAAAGGGTGGAGTGCACTCTCCACTCTCCACCCGTCGGGAGATTGACCGACGGATCGGTGCGGCGTCGGCAGTGATGCGGGCTCTGCACCGGTCCGTCATGGTGAAGAAGGAGCTGAGCCTAAAGGCGAAGCTCTCGATTTACCGGTCAATCTACGTTCCTACCCTCACCTATGGTCACGAGCTGTGGGTAGTGACCGAAAGAACGAGATCGCGAATACAAGCGGCCGAAATGAGTTTCCTCCGCAGGGTGTCCGGGCTCTCCCTTAGAGATAGGGTGAGAAGCTCGGTCATCCGGGAGGGGCTCAGAGTAGAACCGCTGCTCCTCCGCATCGAGAGGAGCCAGTTGCGGTGGCTCGGGCATCTAGTGAGGATGCCTCCTGGACGCCTCCCTGGGGAGGTGTTCCGGGCACGTCCCTCCGAGAGGAGGCCCCGGGGAAGACCCAGGACACGCTGGAGGGACTATGTCTCTCGGCTGGCCTGGGAACGCCTCGGGATCCCCCCGGAAGAGCTGGACGAAGTGGCTGGGGAGAGGGAAGTTTGGGCTTCTCCCCTCAGGCTGCTGCCCCCGCGACCCGACCCCGGATAAGCGGAGGATATGGATGGATGGATGGATGGACCCTTGCAGGGGAGGCAGTCCGTATTAAGGACGAGCTTGCATCATGGGAGGAGGCTGAAGATTTGGAGTTACTGATCTCCCGAGTCATCCGCCTGGACAACTGTCTCCGAGAGCGATCTCGAGCCCCAAGAAGGTTCCTCGTAATGTATTTCACGTATGTGTAATATTTACGTCTTATTGATCTGACATAAATCCACAGGGAAAATGCTTGCCTTGAGGCAGCCAGTACCTCTGCCTCAAGGAAGGCGGCGATAGTGAGCCTGCTGTCTAGAGTTCACAGGGTCTCGACGCTAGAGCGAAAGAGAAAATGGAGGATTTGATTTCTAAACTGAGAAATTTTTCAAAACTGGACTTTCAGTCAAAGCAAGAAGTCATAAATACTGGGAGACCGACGCCAGAACTACGAGGTTTGCTTCAAACGACGGGAGTCGGGATTAGACGGGAAACTACTCATTCTTTTCAAAATATCAGCCTCCACAATGCCAAGGTAAAGGAAAATCGTGAGATTTTGAAAGACCTCATAAATGCAACCTGCTTTTTAGCTAAACAGGAGCTAGCCTTTTGTGGTAACGATGAGAGTGCAAGCTCTTCCAATTGTGGAAACTATGTGGAAGTAGTGCATGCGTTTGCAGAGAAAGATGAAAGGTTAGCGAGACACTTGGAGACAGCCACTGTGTTTTCTGGCTTATCAAACAGAATACAGAATGATTTAATTGAAGCAGTCGGTGATGTGATCAGAAATGACATTAAACAGGAGATTAATGCAGCCCCATTTGTCACAGTAGAAGTGGATGAGACAACTGATGTCACAAATAAAGCTCAGATATCTGTCATTTTACGTTACGTGACTACAAGTGAAGTGGCCTGTGAGGTCACTTTCACTTCTGAGGGTGGTACAGGGGATTGATGGCCACCTTTCACTCCAAGACCCGGGTTCAAATCCCCCTGCGGGCCTGACTCGTGACAGAAGAACTCAGCAAAACAAAGATGGATCAAGCAGAGCGAGTCCCTCTTCCTGACCTGATGGCTGCAGTTCATAGCCAGGAGGCTACTATGCAGCGACACGAACAGACTTTAGTTCATCAGAATGTGGAGATGGATCCAGTCTGCCAACTCCCCCGGCACCTCACCGTGAGCCAAGGTTGCCTACTCCAGAAAGGTATAGTGGAGATCCTGAAGAATGCCGGGGCTTTCTGACCCAATGCCAACTTACCTTTGATCTACAACCGGCTGCTTACCCCACAGACCACTCCAAGGTAGCCTACGTCATGACGTTGCTGAAGGGGAAGGCCCGTGCCTGGGCTACTGCACTCTATGAAGCTGACAGTCCCGCCTGTGACTCTCTCAGGGCCACTGGTCGCATGGCAGCAACCAGGCTGCAACTGCTATTCAGTTCCGGACCCTTGCAGGGGAGGCAGTCCGTATTAAGGACGAGCTTGCATCATGGGAGGAGGCTGAAGATTTGGAGTTACTGATCTCCCGAGTCATCCGCCTGGACAACTGTCTCCGAGAGCGAACTCGAGCCCCAAGAAGGTTCCTCCCAGAACTGCTACCCAGCGCCAGCCAGGCTCCTCAGCTCTCTGAAGGTGTTCCGGAGCCTATGCAGCTTGGTGGAACGAGATTAACCCAGGCAGAACGTGACTGAAGAATGAGGGACAACCTGTGCTTGTATTGTGGGAAGCCAGGACATTTCCGCAACGCCTGTCCAGGAATGGCGGGAAAAGCCAAGCCCCGTCCAGCCGAAGAGGGGAGTTTGTGAGGTTGCGGTTTTTGAGGTTTTGGGCTGGAAAACCTTGCTGGCATCTGGCAACCCTGGCCATCGGCAGAACCACATTCATGGACATAAATCCAGCAGATGCGGAAATACTACACGACTGCGGTCTGCTCCAGCGGCCAGCTCCAACACCGACCCCCACCCCTGCAACCAGCCCACAGTGGAGGCGCCACAAGCAAAATATGAGAATGCAGAAGAGGGGCAAGCGCGGAAGTATCTGGGCTAGGCTAGCCCTCATCCCTACCATCATACTGGCCAACGTACGCTCGCTGGACAACAAACTGGATTATATCCGCCTACTCTGGACATCTACCAAGACTGAGTGTTATGCCTCTGTTTTTGTGGAAACATGGCTTACTGACAGCGTCCCGGAGTCCAGGCTAACATGCTACCGGGCGGTCACTCAGTGCGTGTGCGCGAAAGCTGCATGCCGCCTGTTATTCTACTCCAGCCTTGAGTCGCTTTAAAAAAAAAAAAACTTTTAACTTTCTTATTCTTTTTTTTACTTATTATTCTTTCTCTGAAGTACTGGGAAGCCCTACACTCAAACAATGCTGTTTGAGGGAGTTTTGTTGTCACCTCAAACCCTGCTATGTGCCTCTGGTAGAAGAAGCCTGTGACCACAAGGACTGTGAGGAAGTGGTCAGAGGAATCTTACGAGGCACTGCAGTACTGTTTTGAGGTGACTGACTGGCCTGCACTCTGTGAGCCTCATGGGGAGGATATTGATGGACTCACAGAGTGCATCACGGCCTACATTAACTTCTGTGTGGACTGCTATGTCCCTGCATCGACAGTCACCTGTTAAGGCCTGGTTATACTTCTATGACTGCGTAATCCGTAATCCAACTGCGTAACTACGGAGACCTCTCAAGCCCTCATAGTTCTCCGTCGTGGTGACGGATACGCAATGCAATTTCCCGCTTGACCGGTAGGGGTCGCTATGCAAGACTGGCCATGACATTCACGCAAGTAAATAAGTACAAAAGGAAAAAATAGTTAAGAGTGGATCAATTATTAAATAGAAAAGGGGATACATTATAAATGAAATGCTTTTAAAAGTAAAAACCGTACACAAACTAAAAAAACAAACAAACCCAAAATATTTACAACAATTTAGTGCAATTTGCCACTGTCTCTTTTAAGTTTCACAAGTTCAAGTAGGTCGGCTTGCATTTTGGAGCTTTATGCGTCCATATAGTAAAGCATATATATATGTAGTGTATATATATATATAAATGGCGCTGCCAGTGTTTACGTTGTGATAGAAGTCAATGACGTTTTTAGAGGACCAATCGCAGCCCTTGCGGTCTCCGTTGTGCGTTGACGGAGTGAGATACTTAAAAAATATTTCAGGCCGACGGAGAGGCTCTCCGTCGACGTAGAGGGCTCTCCGTAACCGACGTACGGCACTTTACGCAGGAGTATATACTAGGCTTTACGCAAACAACAAACCTTGGATCACCAAGGACATCAAGGACATCCTGAACGACAAGAGGGCGTTCAGAAAGGGCAAACAGGCTGAGCTGAGAAGAGTACAGGGGGTACTCAAGGTCAGAATTAAGGAGGAAAAAGACAGATACAGGAGGAAGCTGGAGAAGAAGCTCCAGCAAAACAACATAAGGGATGCGTGGAGTGGTATGAAAAGCATCAAAGGCTTCCAGAAGACTGGTATTATGGGGCTGGAGGGTGGGGTGGCTCGGGCCAATGAACCTAACCATTTCTTCAATAGGTTTGATACTGCGGCCCCTGCCCCTCCCCCACATGACCCTGCTGCTACTGCTGCTGGCAGCCCCAAAACCAGTGCCACTCCGCCTCCCCCTCCTTATACACCGCCCTCCTGCCTCTCACCACCTCTATTCACTACTGGCCACTTCACACCTCTCCCCCTGCTCTGCATACTGTCGTCCACTCAGTGTTTCCCACAGGATTTTTGTGGACAATGGTGGGGGGCTTGCAATCCTCTAGGGGGGTCCGGGGGGGGATCATCCCCACCCGGGAGAAAAAATTCAGTAGATTTCATTTAAATGCATCAATCTGGTGAATTTTGAGAACCAATTTATGACATATCAATTACTGACAAATTACTTACAAACTGCTGGTACTGATATGAATGTTGATGACACAATGTGTCATACTAAATGGGGTTGAGGAGTTTTCAGAAAGCATTTATACAAAAATGACTAAAACACAGCGCTGAGCCTTTATACTACTAGTGAACTGACAAGCGCGCAGCTGGGGGGGCGGGGGGTCGTCGCGAGGACGCCTTGCCATGGCGACGGGGGGAAACAGAACGTTGGGGAGCCGATCCAGCCGCGAGGATATTGAACGCTGCAGCCCACCTGTGTTGGCATATTATTGGGCTGCTAGTGAAGTCTATTTGACTAGGTGAAATGAGTCCGGGCGTGAGCTAGTGAGCGGAGCACGAGCGAGCGAGGAGCGGATGGAATGTTGCTGGAGCGTGGAGCGGTTTTTCATTCAGCCGCCGGAGCGGCCGCTCTGTTCCGCTCCAGTGAAACTCCGATACCGCTCACACCACGAGTCTGAGGCATGCCCAAATCCAAACGTGTGTCTTCTTGTTGCACTTATCTATCTTTTGAAATAAATGTTCTATGACTGAAATATATTGCCGTTGCTCTTAGTTCTTCAGTATGTATGTTTTCTGTTTAAGGTGGCAATTCGTAGTAGATTATTTCTCCCTCATTTAATTTGGAGCGAGCGTGGAGCGATTTCAGTGGAGCGGCATGATTTTAAAGTGGAGTGGGGAGCGAAAATGAGCGGAGCGGCCGGACGCGATTTAGAGCGAGGAGCGGCCGAGAGAACAGCCGTCTGAGAGAGGAGCGGAATATTCACACCCCTAAGCTCTGGTCACTAGCTCTGGTCCGGGCGGATATTGAAACTATGGCGGCCGAAATTAGACTATGGCGGTGCGCCATAGTCTCGTCAATGTGTGGGAAACACTGCGTCCACTACCTGAGGACCCTATCCCTCCCCCCACGGACACCTCTACAGTGTCCTTCATGCCTGACCTGGTGAGAAGACATCTGATTAGACTCCACTCTGGCAAAGCGGCGGGGCCTGATGCGTTTCCCAGGGTACTTAAAGCCTGTGCGCCCCAGCAGCCCCAAGGACTGCAGACCGGTGGCTCTGACATCACATATCATGAAGAACCTGGAGAGGCTCGTCCTGGAGCAGCTTAGGCAAATGGTCAGACCCTTCTCGGACAACCTGCAGTTCGCCTACCAGCCCCGCCTGGGAGTCGATAACTGCATCATCTACCTGCTGAACAAAGTCCACTGTGAGAGTCATGTTCTTTGACTTCTCCAGTGCTTTCAACAACTTACGGCTGGGTCTCCTAGGTGAGAAGATGGTGGCGATGCAGGTGGAAGCCCCCTTGGTGTCCTGGATTGTTGACTACCTGATGGGCAGACCACAGTTTGTACACCTACAGAACTGTGTATCTGACATGGTGGTTAGCAACACTGGGGCCCCTATATACTTGTATCATGGCGCCCCCCGTGGCAGACGTGTTTGCTCGCCCCGTGCTAGAATGCCGGCTTTTTGTTATTTTTTGCGTGTTTTTTGTGTTTTCTGGTTTCTCTGCAGTCGAGAGATGCTGTGCACTGTTAATTTACGACAGACAGACACTTCTGGATATCGGCAACGCTCACAAACGAGCCGAATTTACTGGATTTATACCAACGGAGCTACAACCCATTGTCTGTCAGAGCAGCCAACACCACTCCCAGGAAGGCTCCGAAGCACCGAGCTCGAGTGAACTAGCTGACCCCAGGAGAACGCTCAGGAGATAACGAGCCAGGATAACAACACAGCGGGAAATGAGAGTGCTGTGCTCTAATTTTCACCGAGACTTGGCTTTCAAGCAAAGTCCCGGAACTCGCCATCCAGCTACAGACTCACTCCATACATCGAGGGGACCGGACTGCAACCGCCGGTAAGGGCAGAGGGGGAGGTGTGTGCGTGTTTATTAACAAATCATGGTGTGGAGATGTACAGACTGTCAATATGCATTGTTCGCCAGATGTGGAGTTTTTACTACTGAAATGCCGTCCCTACTATCTACCAAGGTAATTTACTGCTGTGTTTTTGGCCGCTGTTTACATTGCCCCGCGAGCCAACTCCACGGCAGCGCTCAGTGAACTCCATGCCGTCATCAGGGCACTAGAGACTGCTCACCCTGATGCTGTTTTTACTGTCTCCGGCGACTTTAACCAGTGCAATCTACGGACTGTACTCCCCAAACACTAGCAACATGTAGACATTCCTACCAAGAGACAAGAACACACTGGACCATGTTTACAGCTACATACGTGGTGCATACAAGGTTGCACCCCGCCTCCTCCTTCGGTCATTCAGACCACATATCCCTTTTCATGTACCCGGCTTACAGACCACCACCAAACATGTCAAACTCTGGACCCCAGAGTCTGAGAGTTTTGCTCAGACAAACTGGGATGTTTTCAAAGCTGCAGCCACTCTGGAGGACTCCTCTGTCAGCATACAGGATTATGCTGAGTATGTGACTGGGTACATTAGCACCTGTTTTGAGAACATCGTGCCCATCACACCAGTGAGGAAGTTCCCCAACCAGAAGCCCTGGATCAACAGTCAGGTACGACAGATGCTGCGTACTCGCTCTCTTGCTTTTAAATCAGGCAATGAGACAGAGTACAAAGCTGCAAAGTATGGACTAAGGAAAGCAATCACAACGGCCAAGAGGCAGTACAGGGAGAAGCAGCATCTTGACAACCCTGGTTAAACAGCGTTGTCTCTCTGAAACTAGGCCAGTGTTTCCACACAGCCCCGTGACGGGCGTCAGAACTAAAGGAAGTCTGCCCATTTGGCTCCTGATAATCCTGTCGTACTTCCATATCCTCTATCACTACACAGTACTCCCTGAAACCCAAGTTTGCCGATACATGTTAGTTTGAACCTTGTTTGCCCTCTGACCCTTCTACAGGATCTTTTCATTGTGGTGGGTCTTGTCTCACAGCAGGTCAACACATGTGCACCCCAGCTGTGAGTGGTGATGCCTTTATAGATGTGTGATCTGGAGGCTGCTGGCCCACATGCAGGTGCTGAGAAGGATATTTTACCAAACCGAAACGTCCAAATAAAAGTCCAGACGAGACCATTCTCGCTCAGACAGGGATGAGCTAGGAATAAGGTGTGTTTTTGTTGTTTTGTTTTGTTGATTTTTTTTTTTTTAATCATTTTTATTTGAAATAGGTTTTGTCATTGTCAAAAAAAGCAAACATAGTGTCATATCTCATATCTTACCAGAGGTTATGAAACTACAGACCACTCCAAGGTAGCCTACGTCATGACGTTGCTGAAGGGGAAGGCCCGTGCCTGGGCTACTGCACTCTATGAAGCTGACAGTCCCGCCTGTGACTCTCTCAGGGCCACTGGTCGCATGGCAGCAACCAGGCTGCAACTGCTATTCAGTTCCGGACCCTTGCAGGGGAGGCAGTCCGTATTAAGGATGAGCTTGCATCATGGGAGGAGGCTGAAGATTTGGAGTTACTGATCTCCCGAGTCATCCGCCTGGACAACTGTACGCAACTGTAAGCTGAACAAGCTGGTGAGAAGGGCGAGCTCCGTGGTGGGGATGAAGCTGGACTGTGTGGAGGCGGTGACAGAGAACAACCCCTCTGGTGGACAACCCCTCTCACCCTCTCTACGCCGAGCTGAGGCAACTCAGGAGCACGTTCAGCCATAGGCTCACTCAGCCACGTGCTTCAAAGCGCTTGGGGGGCTCTTTCATCCCATCGGCTATCAGGCTCTACAATACCTCAACCAGCCGCTCCCAACGTCTCGGAAGCGCCAGCACCACCATATAATGGATTTGTATACCACACCACACACCCCAGACTGTTTTCTAGCCATTTTCCTCTTATGTCTGTTCATCTCATTGATAACCACTGTCCATCTGTCATCTTCATTGCATGCACCAGGCTGCTACGGATGGTCTACCAGCCTGCGGTGGCCAGTGTCACCTTCTTCACTGCCGTGTGCTGGGGAGGAAGCATTGGAAGCGGTGGTGCCAGGAAGCTGTACAAGCCGGGGAGGACGGCGAGCTCTGCAGTGGGGATGAAGCTGGACTGTGTGGAGGCGGCGACAGTGAGGAGGACGAGGGGAAAGCTGCTGGAGACCCGGAACTACCCTCTCAGCCTCACTATGCCGAACTGAAGCAACTGAAGCAACTCAGGAACACGTTCAGCCACATGCTCACTCAGCCAAGTGCCTCAAGTGCTTGGGCGCTCCCTTATCCCACCAACCATCAGGCTCAGGAAGCTCCAACACCACCAGACAAAAGACAAATGGAATGGACTGAACTTCACATTCACATACACCACACCACACACCGTGGACGTGTCCTAGCCGTTGTTATTCCAGGTCTATTCATATGTTGTACCTGGAATACCTGTATAAATTTGCACATCTTGCACCTTGCAATACCTATCTACCTTGCATTTTGCACCATAAACAGCTATCAAGGACACTAGTATGCATACAGGTCTCACTCGTCACCGACCTGACTTAAGAGCTCGTATTTAATCTAATTTATTGTTTATTGTTTATTGTTTATTGTGTATTGACTTAGCCAGGCTCTTACTGCACATCTATCCCCTGTACTGCTGGTCACTGTGAATTTCTCCTAAGGGGGATTAATAAAGGAATATCTTATCTTATCTTATCTTAACTGTCTCCGAGAGCGATCTCGAGCCCCAAGAAGGTTCCTCCCAGAACTGCTACCCAGCGCCAGCCAGGCTCCTCAGCTCTCTGAAGGTGTTCCGGAGCCTATGCAGCTTGGTGGAACGAGATTAACCCAGGCAGAACGTGACTGAAGAATGAGGGACAACCTGTGCCTGTATTGTGGGAAGCCAGGACATTTCCGCAACGCCTGTCCAGGATTGGCGGGAAAAGCCAAGCCCCGTCCAGCCGAAGAGGGGTTGTGAGTTTGTGAGTTGCAGAGGTTATGAAACTGCCTTTTTGTGCAAATGTGTATTTTGTGGAATGGATAGCTGAGGATAGCTGAGAAATGATCATGCTTTTTGTGTTGTGGTCTTTGTTCATACATTATGCATTGTAAGGTTACTTTGGTATGCTGTAGGTCAAAATGCACTTAAAAAAAAATATATATATATATATATTGCAGACAACGTCCTATAACTGTCAAGGGTCACGTGTGAGGACCGTGTGAGGACCGTGTGGCTGAGGACCACACGGTCCTCAGCCTTTTATATCGAGGGTCTTGGAATCTCATTGCAGAGCGGCCAACGCATTCCCCGCAGAGCTACGATATGAGCCTGCTCTCCATGGGTTAGGCCCCGCCCCTTATCACGCGGCCATGCCGACTATGGCCACCACGCTTCCGCTCGAACGACTCTTTGTTTCTGACGCCCGTCACGGGGCTGTGTGGAGACACTGGCCTAGTTTCAGAGGGACAACGCTGTTTACCCAGGGTTGTCAAGATGCTGCATCCCACCACTGCCACCAAATTGTTATAACGTAGTTTGTCGAGGGTCTTAGGGTTCGGCACAAATGGCAGAAGTCAGGCAGGAATGGCGTAAATGATGATTTTTATTTTCTATCACCATCAGGTAGGAATCATCCAGTGCAAAATGAAAAGAAAAATGGAAATAATAAGAACAAAAATACTTGAACGAAACAAAATGGCTAAGGCTATATTCAGCCAGAAACAAGACCACTAGATGCTACAATACAAAGCTTTAACAAGGTTTCAAAACAACCCTTTAATGTTATAGTAAACAGCAAGCAGTTCACTACACCTGCTCCTCGAGAGTCCTGGTCCAAATGAAACTCTCCCCTTTTAAGCAGTTGCCGATGTACGCCCCTAATTTGTAACTACCATTACCTAATACAGAGACAGGGGTGTTTACTCGTACTATCGCAAATACATATCAAACTCAGACAACAGGGTGCCGGTTCACAATATCAACACATTAGGTCTACTTATTAATTTCGCTGCATGGACACATGCCATTACACACAAAGAAACTGGTAGAGAAACTCTAATTGATTTAGTAAGGGCGCCAATGCGTTGGTGGCGAACGCGCCCTTCCATATAGCTAGCCCGTATCGGGAGCACGCTTCCTAGAAGCATGAATGAAATGGGAGTTGAATGAATGACCGTGAATGCGTGGGAAAAAGTTTGGTGCGATTCAACGTATGTATGCATCCAACGGTTAAACACACAAACTCTACTCAACACAAAACACAGTCCATGGTAAGGAATATATTAACAGTGTGCGCAGATGCGCTTTATGGGCACAAGTCCATCGTTTAAAAATACACATATAAGTTTGGTGCGGCCATTACATGGTCGCGTGAGGACGCGCAAATAGCCGTGGCGTCACACCCCGCAAGGCAGTAGGACCTGACAAAATCCAGGGGCGGGCCCTCAGAGCATGTGCCAATGAGCTGGCTGACGTCCTCACCTCACCACCTCACCTCACCTATTCAACCTCTCTCTCAGCCAGAGCACTGTAACCACCTGCTTCAAGACCACAACCATCATTCCTCTCCCCAAGAAAAGCCCACCCACCTGTCTGAATGATTACAGGCCAATAGCACTCATTCCAATCATCACAAAGTGTTTTGAGAGAGTGGTGATGGCCCACATTCAGAGCAGCATAGCACACACACTGGACCCCCTGCAATACGCACACCGGCCCAACAGATCCACCTCAGACGCCATCACTGCTGCACTCCACTATTCCCTCTCCCACCTGGAAAACAGACTCCTACGTCAGGATACTCTTTGTTGACTACAGCTCGGCCTTCAATACGGTCATCCCCCACAAACTGCTCACACTTGGCCTGCACCCCACCCTCTGTGACTGGCTCCTAGACTTTTTGAATGGCAGGCCTCAGTCTGAATTTCATTGCACAGAGAATCTTGTTTTCCCTGCTGTACATGACAAACTTTGAATCTTGAATTACAAGGGATTCGCCTGCAGTAAAGAAAATGTTGGCGGTCACCATTCAAAGATATACGGTTTCAGGCACTCTAGCAATGCATTAAAGAAATGTATTGAAATATGTGGACACCGCTATGACGTGACACAAAGTTCTGGAAGACCTGTGCCCAGATCAGCAGGCCACCTCTCGCAGCCTTTCCCTACAACAGAGCCTTGGAGCTCTTCTTAAAAATAAATAAATTCACTGTTCTGAGGCAGGGTGCAAACTGTGCCACTGATTCCAAGGCCCCGTAAAGAAATTATATATTGTTTTAACTTTGATTTATTTCATTTCCATCGCTTTATTTATTTATTTTAATCATTATTATTTTTTTTACATTCAGCAGTAGTATTCCAGAAGCTATGCCATGAACTCCATGGACAAAAAGCCAGCTCTAAAGTGATGAATCTCAAATACAGTATTTTTTACGGCTGGACTTGATCAACCTGGTGTGAGAGAAAAGCTCACTGCTCATACACACATGAATACCTACTGAGTAAAAACAAAAGTTGAAGTGAATTCAACCCTCCATCTAATTTCAAGTATTCAATTATTCCAGTTGTCAATACATTTCGATGGAGTGTTGAATTCACTAACCTTTTCCTTACACTTCGTTTCTTCATAATTCGTTATGAATTCGTTTCTTCATAATTACTTATACAATATCATATTTACATGTGTATATGTTCAGTTTACTCACCTTAACAGTGATATAACGTAGAGGAATCTGATGAATAAGCTGTTTGAGATGTTTGAGACGTCTTCGTAGCTCTCGAGACATTATCTTCTCCCCGCGCATACATCTCCTCGCGCATACATCTCCACGCGCATACAAAACAATGTAACGTATTGTATTGGACAACACTTACCTTACAAACTTCTTGATAAACAATTGAATGTAGCTGCTGTCCTCAATACACTTGTGAAAACAAATGACGATTGGTAACCCAGACATTTGGTAGACAGCTCCGTGTTCCTGGCGTTTAGATCCTGCGCGTTGTAACTTATTCCTGAACGTGATTTATTTTTTCTTTGGGATAACGCGATTGCAACAAAATTGCTCCTCAACTACAAAGATCGAATGTGTCACTACATATTATGGAAGGAAATTAAAAAAGGTAACCAGAATCATGTATAGTCTACAAACATGGATCAGAGTTATTTCAGTTCAACATGTTGACAGCAATGCATAAGAACGTAGCAGTGGCATTACGATTTTGTATACTCACATCCGTAACAGTAACGTCCGTAAAATGGGGAAAATAATATTTAGAAAGGGAGTAGAATGGCCAATTCATGTTAACATATAACCTCGATATAAGTTAGCTTTGGACAGAAAGTTTGTTTAGTATTGCATTTCAAACGGATGAATAAGAACTTTCTAAAAAATGTCACAGACGTGACATTAGGTGTGTTTACATGGACACGTTTCGTTTAAAGAGATTAAATGTAATCAGTTTATTAGAATTCGACCGAACTGTATACATGAGCCACAAATAAAGAGATTAAATTTCTTCCGAGTTTACATGTTACAGCAATTTAATCCGATAGGACGATGTTTTAACAAATGTTGCAGTATGTCTGAGCTGTTTCTTTGCTTTGTGTTACATGAAAAAATGAGGTGTTCTGTTTTTTTTTCTTTAAAAAATAAAATAAAATTTAAAATCCCGACTAGAACTCGCACGCACAGATGTCTATTTGGTCGCGCGAGGCTGTCGGTTTGTTTTTAGCCGTTTTATACACTGGACTAGGATACACAAGTGCTATTGGTCACGTACGTTTTATTACCTGCCCTCGTTAGTTTTATCGCAAATATGGATTTGATTTCAGTTTATCAGATTACAAATTAATCAACAGACAAAAAATGTCTGTTGATTAATTTGTTACATGTAATACATTTTCGGAGGTTCGTGGCGCTGTGGTACCTTTTACATAGGCCTAGAGAAGAGGCAATACTGCCATCACCTGCAATACCCCTTCCTCAACCAAGGACCAGGTCGTTGTGGATGAGGGTACGAAGCCAACATTGGTGGCAAACAATTGTTCTGCACAAATTTACTGACAGCTAGTGGGTTGCGAACTTCAGGATGACCAGGAGGTCATTCATGAAGCTATGCGATATTATGGCTCCTTACATGGCACCAGCAACGACCACCGTCAGGGCACCCATTCCACTGATAATGCGAGTAGCAGTGGTACTTTATAAATTGGGTAGCTGTGGGGAGTATCGCCTTGTCGCCAATCAATTCGGAATTCACAAGTCTACGGTCAAAAACAAAAAAAATAAAAACACCGTTTCCTCCGACCAATTTTTGTTCTTCTTCATCGTCGCCGTCATTTTAACTTAGGGCTTGTCTCGATATCTTCCGTTATCTGGCGTTTAACTACACAATCTTTATTTATTAACTTTATCTTGCGCGCCCTCACACTTGCGCAGTAACACGAAACGTGTTCTAATAATCGGTTTATCCAGGTGCACCTGTATATATGGGGAGTTTCCTCCTTTAATCGGAAATATGAACGGTCCAAACCACCTATTGCAATCGGTTTAATTATTTAACCCGTTTACATTTAAAGAGATTATTTGACTGTTTACATGAAGCATATTTAATCTCTTTACACGTGTAATCGGGTTAAACGTGCATTTAATCGGATTAAACGTGTCCATGTAAACACACCTATTGGCTGTCCTGTACAACCGTGTCAATAAAACAAGGTTCCACATTGGAATGGAAATGTTAAATCACACAACTCATTTATAATTTTCTGAAGTAAACCCATAGCGCCGGCTGAGCAATGTTGTGGGCGAAAATTTTGATCATATATGGTTGTTAAAAAAATCATTAAATTAGATGTATTGAAATCACCGTATTCTTAATTGCCAATAGCTGAAGTAGTGAGCGAGGAGGGTGCAATTTCTATGAAAAATTGGTTAAACTCATTTAGCTCTGTAAAATATAGGCCTTGATATATTTTAAAGTGATTCTGTTATGTTACATGTTACTTTATTTTAGCATGGTTGACATTTACATGGAATTGCCCTAATGCGGCTGTTTGCACTTAAGGTTTTTTTCTACTGTTAATTCACACATTCTCACATGACCTCTTTGCACTGAGGGTGTTGGTATTGGTCTACCGGTATTTTGAACCAGTGTATGTTGCACTGCATTTGCATTGTGTGTATTTTTGATCACATTTCATTCATATTACTTAAAAATGTGTTTTATCGTGGCGAAAAAGCAACCTCACCAGACTTGAATTATAGTGGATAAACGTAAATACTTGCATTCCTTTTGACAATTATTAAGTTAATGTTACGTAGAAATGTGTTTTATTGTGGCCAAAAAGCTACTTCACCATACTGAAATCATTTGTTTTGAATAAATGTAATTATACCAGTCGTTGGCTCAACTTCTAGTGGAAAACGTTGCCTTAATTTTTTTGTTGACCCAATGTTTTATTTTTTAGAGTGCATGCGTGTGCGGATCACGGCTGGCATGCGTGTTCTGTGACCGCTTGGTGCGTTGGTCGTGCATGTCGTCGCAAGCGAACACAACGCGTCCGCAAGATGCAATACTGATAAGAAAATTGGGGGCGATGGTGCCAAAAAAAAAAGCAGTGAGAGCAAGACGCAATATTGACAAACGCTGGGGGCGACCGTGCAACGCTTTCTTTTCTGAACAGTAGTAACATGATCAGCTCTTCCTCTACATGTCGCCATGTTGTTAATCTACAAAGCCCAATTCCATTGAAGTTGGGACGGTGTATAAAATGAGAATAAAAACAGCAGACAACGATTTGCAAATCTTTTTTGACCTATATTCAATTGAAAACATTAAAAGACAAGATATTTAATGTTGAAATTGATAAACTTTATTATTTCTTTAGAGATATTCACACATTTTGATTTTGATGGCTGCAACACGTTCCAAAAGAGTTGGGACAGGGGCAACAAAAGACTTGGAAAGTTGAGAAATGTTCCAAAAATACCTATTTGGAGCATTCCATTGATTAACAGGTTAATTGGAAACAGGTTTGTGTCATGATTTGGTATAAAAAGGACATCCCCAGAGGCTAAGTCTTTCACAAGTAAGGATGGGGCGAGGTTCACCACTTTGTGAGCAACTGCGTGAGCAAATAGTCAATCAGTTCCAGAACAACGTGCCTCAACGTAAAATTGCAAAGAATTTGGGGATATCATCATCTACAGTCCATAACATCATCAACAGATTCAGAGAATCGGGGGACATCTCTGCACGTAAGCTGCAAGGCCGAAAACCCACATTGAATGGTCGTGACCTTCGATCCCTCAGGCCGTACTGCATCAAAAACCGACATCATTCTCTGCAAGATATTACAGCATGGGCTCAGGAACACTTTGGAAAACCGTTGTCAGTTAACACAATTCGGCGTTACATTCACAAGTGCAAGTTAAAACTGTACTATGCAAAGCGAAAGCCATATATCAACAACACCCAGAAACGCCGCCGGCTTCTCTGGGCCCGAGCTCATCTCATTTGGACTGAAGCGAAGTGGAAAAGTGTTCTGTGGTCTGATGAGTCCACATTCCAAATTGTTTTTGGAAATAATAGACGTCGTGTCCTCCGGACCAGAGAGGAAAAAGACCATCCAGACTTATCAGCGCAAAGTCCAAAAACCAGCATCTCTGATGGTATGGGGGTGTGTTAGTGCTAGGGTTGAGCACCGAAACTCGGTTCCAGTAGGGCACCGGTTCCGACATAAACGGTTGTAACGAGACCGAATAAGAACGCAAATTTCGGTGCCTCATTTCGGTTCATGACTTTTTTTGGGTTAAAAAAAAGTCAATGCGTCATTTCTTGTTAAAAAAAAGTCAGGAACCGAAATGACGCACCGAAATATGCGTATTCGGTCTCGTTACATGGGGCTGCGGGCAGCGTCAACCTGCGTGACGTCAGTGCCGCTACCCTGCACACTTGTTGATCAGATCATCAGAACGGATAGCAGTGAGAGGAAAGATCGAAGGTTTGGCTACATTTCACATCCAATGATTCCGACTCTGCAACATGCAACAGGTGCAATAAAGTCATATCGTGCAAAGGAGGTAACACCTCAAATTTAAGTAAACACCTAACGACTCACGGTGTTTATTTAAAAGCGAAGCAATGCACCGTCCGTGTTCCATAACTTGCGGGATGCAGCAAGCACTTCAGCAGCAGCAGCCGGACTCCCAGCCTGGGAGTCCAACTCACGGTGTTTATTTAAAAGCCGAGCAATGCACCGTGTTCGATAACTTGCGGGATGCAGCAAGCACTTCAGCAGCAGCAGCGGACTCTCAGGCTGTGAGTCCGGCTGCTGCTGCTGCTGAAGTGCTTGCTGCATCCCGCAAGTTATCGAACACGGTGCATTGCTCGGCTTTTAAATAAACACAGTGAGTAAACATCCCTATATGTGTGTGTTTTATATTATGTATGTTTTGTTAATATTTAAGGTGTTGCACTGTTCATTTCAGTACTCCTATTTGATACAATATTGTTTTATTTGAGCTGACGTAAATGTGAATTCGTATTTTATATTATTTTAAATTATATTGCTTTATGTTATATTGTGTGTAATTTGGCCCTGGAAATAAAAGGGCTATTGTCTTTTTACAAAGTGTGTGCGGTTTCGTTTTTTTAAGCACCGGTTCGAGAACCGTTTTAGCACCGGAACCGTTTAAAAAGTACCGAGTAGGCACCGGTATCGGATAAAACCCAAACGATACCCAACCCTAGTTAGTGCCAATGGTATGGGTAACCTGCACATTTGTGAAGGCACCATTAATGCTGAAAGGTACATTCAGGTTCTGGAGCAGCATATGCTGCCATCCAAGCGACGTCTTTTTCAGAGTCGTCCCTGCTTATTTCAGCAAGACAATGCCAAGCCACATTCTGCACGTGTTACAACAGCCTGGCTTCGTAGTAAAAGAGTGCAGGTACTAGACTGGCCTGCCTGCAGTCCAGACCTGTCTCCCATTGAGAATGTGTGGCGCATTATGAAGCAGTGTTTCCCCACACATTCATTTATTTGTGGCGGCCCGCCACGAAAGAATTTCGTCCGCCACAAATAGATTTTTCAGGTTTTGGCTCGCTCGACCTCGCTCGTAAAAGCAATGGGACTCTGTGAATGTAACGTGTAGTTACAATTCCGGTGCAGTAGGTGGCGGTAGCCTACTATGCATTGTAACTCCGCCAATAGCACTTAATGGCGGGAAATAAGAAGAAAAAGAAGAAGAAGACGATATGGAAGATATTAACCAAGTTAAGACTAGTACAATCGTTGGGTTTTCCATGTAAAGTATGAACTAACTGTGGAAGGAAACAGATGCCCACTCATAAATACCTCCCTGGGTTCAACTCAAGGTACACTTCCTGGTTCACCCCACGTTATTTTTAAGGTGCCTGTTTAAATGCTTAGTGGACAAAACAGACATAATTGGAGGATGGGGTGCCGAAATGATATATGGTAATGGGTTCCGGCAGTAAAGGAAGTAAGGGCCGTTTCTGTATAGTATGCAATGTTTAAGGTGCTGACATCATGTTTGGAAAACAGGATAAAAAGGGGCACACGGGGGATGTGTGGCAGTCACTTTGCAAACCGACTCAGGCTTTGTGTTGCTTCGCTGCAAGCGATAATAAAGTCTTGATCATTCAAACTGCGGCCTCCCAGAACCCTCTTACTTTTGTTAAGATATGTGCTTTAGCCACCACATAATTTGGCGTCACGAACAGGATTGAAGAAAAGGGGCCAAGACGACTGCTTCACTGCGGGTTGGCGTCCGCACAGACCACACTACGAGTGGCCACTCATTATAAAAAGGTAAGCGACGTTCTTGCCTATTAGTTATAGAAAACTGATCTGTGCTCGACCCATCCTAAGGCTAAGCAGTAAGTCAAGTGTTTCTCCAAAAAATAAACCAGTGTGTAAAGAAAAAGAGGGGGAGGCCGGGAATGAGTGCTCAGCATCAAGTCATAGTTATTGTGGTTTACTAATTCATGTGTTATCCTTAATGCTTTGTGGTTTATTAACAAACTATGATGCTCTGTGATATACTGAATTGACTAACCATAATTCTCTGTGGTTTACTAAATTGTTGAAATGTTTGTATTTTTGTTAAAGCCTGTGGGTACCGCTTTGTAGTACAAATTGGACTATAGATACTGCAGAGGGTTGAATGATCAGGTCCCTACACTAGTAGGGTAAATTTTCCTAACCTAAATCCTGTGGCTGTCCTTTTGTAGTATAATTAGAGTATAGATATTGCACTGGAAGAACGGCAGGTCCCTAGTAAATGTTTTTTTTTTTGTATTAGGGTAAATTGTTTTTTATTTTTAAATCCTGTGGATACCGCTTTATAGTACAATTAGTGAAGAAGTATTATAAAGGGCTGAACGGGCAGGTAGTCTGCGATACCGCCTCCTAAGGGGAGGGGCCCCTTCGTCAGGCTGTGGAAATCTGAGATACCGCCTCCTACGGGGAGGGTCTTTCTCGTCAGATTGGATTGTTTGTCTGAGATACCGCCTCCTACGGGGAGGGTCCGCTTTGTCAGACTTTAGAGATTGAGAAAAGTAATCTGAGATACCGCCTCCTAAGGGGAGGGTCTGCTTGGTCAGATTGGGGATTCTGCGATACCGCCTAATAGCGCTGCTGGGTAGATCCTAACTCTGCGGTTACCACTTACCAAGATAAGCTTGGGTAAGGTCTGCTCGGGTAGAGTATAATAATTTGGACACATTGGGAAACGATCAAATAACTAAATTCATTGTTAGAGTAGGGACAGTACTTTGTTTTTGTCCACGGATGGCCATGAAGATAGTCCATTAAAGGCGTAAGGACAAACGCTCAGTGGCTATTCTTAAGATGGTGTCTATTTTATTAATTTTATAACAGGTCTGTTAAATCAGTGATACTGAAGGATCATCATTCAAAAACAAAATACATACATTTCTCAAAAACTGTTGAGGAAAGTATTTTAGAATAAGGTGTAGGAGTAACCGATACTCATATGATTATTCATTTTTAAGTTTAAAAGTCTGAGACACTCCCTCTGACAGGAGGCCTCACTTGGTTGGAAGAGTTATTTTGTGTTAAGCTTGATCGGGAGCTTTGTTTTGTGTTGGTATATCTGAGATACCGCCTTTCAAGAGAGAAAGGGTCTGCAAAGTCAGGGAATGGTGTTTGTCTTCGTCCTTAGTAGTTAATTAATTGAGAGTAGGAGCATAGGACGAATGCTAGAAGTGATAGATAAAGATATAGATAAAGATAAGGTATTATAATTAACAACTAACCTAAAAATACAAAATAATAACAGGATCGAGCAGAGTGGCTTGGGAAGTCTGTAGAGAGCAGGGGTTAGAAAGGAGGAGAGGAGAAAAGTGAAAAGGTGGGGGTCAAGCAGCTCCGGAGGAGCTGCAACACCAGAGAGGAAAATAAAGAGAGAGAGAGTCAGAGAGTTAAGTAGGGAGGAAAGGAAAAAGAAAGTTGAAGAGGAACAGAGCTAGGAGTTAGAAAAGGTGGGAGGGAGTTGTACACCCCACGCTAGGACACGGTTTAATAATAATAATAGAGATGCACTGATAGAACGGCCGGTGACCGGAATCGGCCGATTTTCACGTGATCGGCCATGACCGGCGAGTCAGTCTGGCATATGCCGATTTTATAACGGTCAAATGCACTCGGGCGCCGCTTCATTAAGGCCCCGTCCACACAAAGCCGGATTTCGAAAACGATCTTCCCCCCCCTCAGCGGGGGGGCCAGACATTTCTCCGTAAAGACGGAGTCGTTGCTGAAACGCATCTAGCTCTTGAAACGCTGTAGTACATATTCCTGGCCTGTGTGTGGTGCTGTTTCAGCTACAGAAATCCACCGAAAAACAGTTTCATGTTGCAGAAGTGACAGATCCCCAACAACATGAAACTACCTAAACCAGTCGATAAGTCAAACACAGGCAGTCAATTAATCATCCAACATCTTCCTCTCGGATCCTGGCGTCCCAACGTGTAAACTAGTTTGCACTGATTAGAAAATCAGATAGACTATAAATAATCAATTTTGGAATATATATTCAATGTTGTGCGATATAGGTCGGCGCGTTTTCACTAACCCGCCCATTAAATGGTTAATTTGTGGAGACAATGCAAAAGGAGATAAATAACCATATTTATTATTAATTTGATTTCTAGAGTCATTCTAAAGGCATATCCTCCACATTCATTTCACTCCGATTCTGGCCGATGACATCATCGTTTGCGCTTCTGGTGTTCACACGAAGCCAAAACCTGAAACGTTTTAGACTTTTCCACCCTGGGACCTGGTTTCAAAAAGTGCGGTTTCAGCCACCGAAAACGCCGTCTCCGTCTTTACGCTCGGCCTAAACGCACAAGACATTTGCGGTTTCACTCGAAAATCGTCTCCGTGTGGACGGGGCCTAACATCGGGCAACATCAGCATCACACCGTGTGGCGGTTTTAGGCAGGGGCATTAAATGGTTAATTTTTGGAGACAATGCAAAAGGAGATAAATACCCATTTATCTGGCCGCCCGGGGCGGCACTTTGGGGGGGGACGAGAACTTAAAAAAAATAAATATATTGATAATCTGTGCCGCGAAGCGCTTCTCTATAGTCTATCTATCATGTCACTATGTGGGGAATTGGCAAATTGTCACCCCCTGCAGCTGTGTTTGTGTAAAAAAAAGTGTTTTTTTTCCTGGCGCTCGGAGTACCTCGCCCGGGGCGTAATTCAATGTAGAACCGCTACTGAACGCACATGTTTTGTTTGTTATTTATATATTTATTTTATTGCCATTACCGGTTCTGTTTTCATACCGAAGTTTAGTTGTTGAATATTGGATATGAAAAGAAGGAAATGGTTCTTCCATAACACTGCACTTTAGATGTGTGTTAACTTCCTACACCAGGAGTAATTTATACAGTTCTATTTTTATAGTGATAGCAATTATCTGTTCAAAAACAATTCTAATAAAGATTCAAATTAAATCTTTGTGTTTGCTGTAAAGTGTTTAGAAAAAATTTAATCGGAATCGGCTAAAATCGGTATTGGCAGGTCAAACTCCATGAAAAATCGGAAATCGGAATCGGCCTGGAAACTTGTAATCGGTGCATCTCTAAATAATAATAATAAAAACAATAATTTCAAAAAGTAGAAAACTCCTTATTATAAAAAGTAACCATGCCAGCATCAGCGGGAGAAATACTATGAAAAATAACCCCTTAAATAAAGATGAAATAATAAAAATCTTGGAAAAATGGGAAAAAAGAACCGCTAAACAAGGAACAAAATGGCCAAAGGAAGGGACATTTGATGTGGTTCTGTGTGAGGAGATGGAAGTAATGATAAAAAATTACAAGTGTAACAAAACAGGAATGAAATCAGTGGAGAAAAGGGAAAGAGAGAAGCTGATATTGTCCATGTTTAAGAAGGAAGGAGAGAATTGGAGGAAAAAAGAAAAGGTAACAAGAGAAATGGTCAATAGAGCCGAACAACTAAAACCACCACCCCTTAAAAAGTGTCCACCACCCTACCACACAGGATTATACCCACTGATTTCAGGAACAGTAAATATAAAAGGAGAGATAGAAATTGACAGAGAAAATGAGGGACCACACATACACATGGATTGTTACAAAGGGGTTAAAGGAGCGGTAAAGGAATGGGATAGTGACAGTGAAAGAGATGAGAGGGATAGTGATAGGAGGGGTTATGATATGTATGCAAGACAAGGTAGTTCAGCAACTCATAGGAAAAAACCTTCTAGAAAACCTAGGGAGGGAGAGAAGGAATGCAGCTGGGAGGGGGGCCCACCACCCAGATGCAGTGACATCCCTCACAGCCCCCTAGTGGCCGAACTACAGGAAGAACTTAGGAAATCCGAAAAGGAGAGGAGGTTTATCCTATGCTGGTTAAAGGACAACAAGCTCATTATGTCCCATGGGGATCACAGGACCTAGAGGGATTAGTATCTAGACTCCCTAACATACACAATGGGGCATCAAAATGGATCAGGATATTTGAGGAGAATACAGTAGGGAAGTTGATGGCGGTGGGGGACCTGAAGGCTTTGTTGCCTAGAGTGCTAGGTTTTGCCAAGATGGAGAGTGTACTGCAAAATGGGGGTCTGCAACACCTACTGGATGAAGGCGTTGATGGAACAACGTTTGACATCTACCGACCAAACACCTGGGTGGCGCTAAGAAGTGAATACCCAACCCATGTGGACCACAAGAACCTGAGGGGCTCCACAATCGGTGACACAGAGAATCCTGCATCCTTCCTGGAGAAGCAAGTCATGAGATGGAGATTGGAAACAGACCGAGATCCAGAGCAAGACCCACTGGTCTCCATCCTGTTTAGAATCTCCATAATAGAGACAATGCCTAGCTCAGTTCAAAACAAGCTAGAAGATGTGGTGGGACTGATCTAATCAAAGTCTCATAAAGAGTTCAGCGATCATCTAGTCCATGCAGTGGATAGATATCGTCAAAATGAACAAAAAATGCAAGAACAAAGCAGAGAGGTGCAGATAAAGTTATCTCAGCTCCAGTTGGAGGAAATAACAAGAAAGGACAAAGACAAGAAAAAACAGGCGGTCGTTGCCAGCAACCCCCACCTCAGATGGACATTTCTGCAGTTCCACAGCAGGCGTCCTCTTCCCTAGTGCAACAGCCTCAGACCCAAGGGTTACCCACCACACCAATTTTTAATGTATTCACCCAGAATAGAGAACAAGGGACTAACAATGGGTATAGGCAGAGACAGTTTAATCAATACAGAGGACCACAGGGTCAGCCAAGATATGGCCAAAGACAGGGGCCACCCAATCAGTTCAGACGGTTCAATGAATGTTGGTCATGTGGACAGGACGGTCATATGAGCAGGAACTGTCCAACAGTTCCTCTCCACCCAGTTCAGCAACAAAGACAGAGGGGACAGAGACAGCAAAGACAGGAAGAATATAATCAGTACCCAGCAGGACCCTGGATGGGTCAAGGTTACTAGGGCTGCCCAGAGAATCCACAAGGGGAGGGTCAGTATGTAGCAATTACGAAACAGGCTGATAAGGAACCAATACTGCAGGTTCTAGTAAATGATAGAGGCACACCAATGATGGCAGATACTGGAGCAACTTACACATGTGTAGGTTCAAAATATGCCTCTCACCTCCCAATGGCGGAAAAATGTATCAAAACTGTAGGATTCTCGGGACAAACACAGTTAATACCAGTGACAGCTCCAGTAACGCTACAATTACATGGACGTACAGCTAAAATACCCATTTTGGTATCAGACACCACGCCGGTCAATCTAATAGGGAGAGATGCATTATGTAAATTAGGAATACAAATATTATGCACACCTCAAGGCATACTAATTGACACTACAGGGACATCTCAAATTGTGCTATCAGAGCCAGACACAGCAAATGTCTACTGGATAGGAGACATTCAAGAGCAGGTAAATGTAACAATGACAAAGTGGGGTAGCTACATCAGAGCTGCGTATGCACACGGTGTATGTCATTTGTTCGGAGCAGTATGGAAAATGAGGGGATTTAAGAAAACAGATGGGTCTCCCATATTACATTGTGATCAGATTGTGGAATTGATGTCGGCACTGTTACTGCCCAAGCAAGTGGCAATAATCAAATGTCAGGCTCATAAGAAACGTCATGATTATGTCATCAAAGGTAACAATGCTGCAGATGAGGCTGCCAGGGTAGCCTCAAACAGTAGAAGGGCGGTCCAGGCAGTACTGGTCATGCCTGAAGCTGCACCTACTGAAGAAGATGTTGTCCGCATGCAAGAAAAGGCTGGAGTCTATGAACAAAACATATGGTTAAAGAGGGTTGCTGCACGTACCCCCACAGGGTTATGGAGAACCCATGATGGGATGATGTTGGCGCCTACGGCGTTGTTAGGTTTACTTATCACTAATGCGCATAATTTTGACCATTGCGCAAGGGGAGAAGTAATGAGGAAAATTCGACAACAAGGTTTTTGGTCACCGTACTTGCAAACAATGGTTGATAATCAACTTAATGAATGTGAGATATGTGCAAAAAACAATGTAAGAAAAACAATCACAACTCCATTGGGACACATTCCTACACCTGAGGGACCATTTAGACATTTGGTCTTAAACTATGTGGATATGATTAAGGTGAATGGAAAAAGGTACATGTTAGTGGTCATAGACAGATTAAGCAGATGGGTGGAAGCAGTCCCATCAAAAGATCAAAGTGCAGCTACTGTAATCAAATTCTTGACGACAGAAGTTATGCCGAGGTTTGGAATTCCGACAGAAATAAGCTCAGACAATGGCTCAGCATTTATCCAGAAAACTGTGAAACAAGTAATACAGCATCTACACATCAAACAAAGGTTGGGTTGTGTGTATCATCCTCAGTCACAGGGAATGGTGGAAAGGGTGAATGGCACACTTAAGACAAAAATAAATAAAATATGTGCAAGTGCCAAAATGAATTGGATTGATGCACTACCACTAGCACTAATGACTTATCGCATGCAAGCTAACAGAATGAGGCATCTAACTCCGCATGAAATGCTTACGGGTCGACCCATGCCTGCACCTACGCTTAGAGGACCCCACAAGGGCCCTCCATTGGAACAATTACAATTGGAAATAAGGGAATATGTCAGACAACTAACTGCTATACACAAGCTTATATTCAAACAGGAAAAAAGCAGAGCTCCAGAGCCGGAAGATGACCCTCCAAGGGGGGTGGAGCCCGGTGACCAGGTCTACATAAAAGTGTTCCGGAGAAAGTGGAACGAGCCAAGGAGAGAGGGGCCACTCAAGGTGATCAGAGCAACGCCAACTGCCATCCAGGTGGAGGGAAGCACCACATGGTACCACCTCAACCACTGCACAAGAGTCACCCAGCCAAGGACGAGAGAGGAGCCAGGGAAAGATCAGGATGCTGACGCATCCAGACCCAACCAACCGCCCCAGAAGGACCAGACCCAAACCAGCCAGGAGCAACTGCACCCAGCCGAGGATGCTGAAGCAGATGACCGTGTTCCTGATACTCTACAGCCTCTGGCAGATTCCATTGGCCCAAGGGTGGAGCCAAAGGACGGAGGAAGCACCAATGACACAACAGGACTGGAGTAGCCAGATATCAAGAGACAGTACTAGGGATAACATGAGTGTCGCAGGAACAGCCGGTTCTGAGGTATTTGAGACGAGTAAGCCAAATAAGGGAGAAAAGGTCAAAAAGAGTGGTCTTACAAGCCCAAATACCGTCTCAAGAACTAAAATCAAGAGAACAAATTACTTTCGAGGTAGAGTTAGGAGAGACAATGCTATGCTTGGTAGGCTTTCACCAGGAATACGGTCCATTTGATATTGGACAAGGTTCGTGTAAAATAGGTATCCAGAAAAGCTGTATACATTGGTGTTTGACAGTAACATTAGAAGATCAGCAGGACCATCTAAAAGATAAATATAAATTAGGAATGAAGAAAGGTGAGTTTCCAAATGTAGAGTGGGAAACAAAAGTAGATCTTCAACCGAAAACCAAAGATCTTTGTACAATACAAGTGCTGTAGCTTGGCAAAATAGGCAAGCCTTAGATTGGTTATTAGCAGAGAAAGGAGGAGTATGTGCTCTCATAGGAGACATGTGCTGCAGCTTTATTCCAAATAATACTGCACCTGAAGGATCATTTACTCTAGCAATGAACAAACTTAAAGGTCTAAGACAGGAGGTAAAAAACACCGCAGGATATGGCCAGGATTGGTTTAGGTGGCTGACACTTAGATGGGGTAAATGGGGAAATAGGATTGTAAACATAGGTCTAATACTCTTGGCAGTACTAATGATAATGGGATTACTTTTTTGCTGTTTTATTCCTATAGTGAGATCCATAATAGCATCTAAGATGGCTGAAGTGATGGTCCTTGCTGTAGCAGACATGGCAGAGAAAGATAGGCTAGAATGGGTGCCCGTGAGAGCCGATGACCGTAGTGATGATGAGGAGGAATATGAGCCAATGCTAGTTTAATCCTTGGGGAACACTTGGACTGTGAGGAGGTTCACATTGATCATGCTGGTAGCCTGTCCAAGTGAAGCTGTGTCAACAATCTGAAGGCAAAGTTTGTTAGAAATATACATATATTATGTTTCAACTCATAGTAGTGTGATAGTTTTGAACTGATAATTGTTGAATTAGCAAGTCATTTAGTAGTTTAATATTTTGTGTGTTTTTTCTTTTTGATTGACCTGATATTCACATTGTCACCATTTCACGATATACTCATTGATTGTTGAATGCTGAATTGAATTTTCATGTGATATGATGAGAAACAGTCCCATTGAAGGAGGTTTTCCCTACAAAAGATAGGTTTACTCCAGGAGGACTGAGGAGGTGCATGGGGATTTTTACTACATTCCTGTAATTGGGCATTAGGACAGGGAAGTAGATGTTTATCCCAATGTACCTCGTGATGAAGGCCTGAGTCTCTGATGAGAGCCACATTTGATGGTGCCCTGGAGACCCGAGTTCGAGACCGGGTGGGGTGACTGCCTTGTCCCTTCGCTACAATTAGTGGCAGTGGTGGGATGGCTTGCCGTGAGGCCATCGGAGGCGCACCTGGTATGTGAGCTGTATGAGGGACCCCCAGGATAGGTGGACCCCTGTGCGAGGGACCCCATAGATGGGTGAAGCGCTAGTGTGTGGGGCACCCTGGATGGGAGAAGTCGGCTGGATGCAGCGTGAGTGACGCTTGTGTGCGTGAAGCGCATGGGTGCGCTTCCCGAAGGGGAAGGCAGTGTGACGGAGTGCCGTCACAACAGTTGACCATGCGCTCTGACTGCCATACCAATGAGCCTGGCTCATTTGTGTTTAGGTCAAGTTGCTGTGCCCTGGACACCCGAGTTCGAGACCGGGTGGGGTGACTGCCTTGTCCCTTTGCTACAGGCCGTAACAGCGGGAAACGAGGATGAAGAAGGAGAAGAAGACGATATGGAAGATATTAACCAAGTTAAGACTAGTACAATCGTTGGGTTTTCCATGTAAAGCATCATGATAGACAGACTGATAGATAACTGTGGAACTGTGGAAGGAAACAGATGCCCACTCATAAATACCTCCCTGGGTTCAACTCAAGGTGCGCTTCCTGGTTCACCACATGTTATCTTTAAGGTGCCTGTTTAAATGCTTAGTGGAAAAAACAGACATAATTGGAGGATGGGGTGCCTATATGATATGCCTATATGAACGTGCCTCAACGTAAAATTGCAAAGAATTTGGGGATATCATCATCTACAGTCCATAACATCATCAACAGATTCAGAGAATCGGGGGACATCTCTGCACGTAAGCTGCAAGGCCGAAAACCCACATTGAATCGCCGTGACCGTCGATCCCTCAGGCCGTACTGCATCAAAAACCGACATCATTCTCTGCAAGATATTACAGCATGGGCTCAGGAACACTTTGGAAAACCGTTGTCAGTTAACACAATTCGGCGTTACATTCACAAGTGCAAGTTAAAACTGTACTATGCAAAGCGAAAGCCATATATCAACAACACCCAGAAACGCCGCCGGCTTCTCTGGGCCCGAGCTCATCTCATTTGGACTGAAGCGAAGTGGAAAAGTGTTCTGTGGTCTGATGAGTCCACATTCCAAATTGTTTTTGGAAATAATAGACGTCGTGTCCTCCAAAGAGGAAAAAGACCATCCAGACTGTTATCAGCGCAAAGTCCAAAAACCAGCATCTGTGATGGTATGGGGGTGTGTTAGTGCCAATGGTATGGGTAACCTGCACATTTGTGAAGGCACCATTAATGCACAGTAAAGGTACATTCAGGTTCTGGAGCAGCATATGCTGCCATCCAAGCGACGTCTTTTTCAGAGTCGTCCCTGCTTATTTCAGCAAGACAATGCCAAGCCACATTCTGCACGTGTTACAACAGCCTGGCTTCGTAGTAAAAGAGTGCGGGTACTAGACTGATAGACAGACTAGACAGACTAGGGTTGTGTACTTGTGACCTCACTCGTAGTCCTTCTCCCCTCCTTCCCTAAAGTCCGGTTTAGTTTTTCACCCATTTGTGTCTTTGTTTATTTGTTGCCCGTTTGTTTGTTTTTTTGTCTTTTGCTTTTGAAACTATTGATGTACCCTTTGATTTTTTTTGTATGCGCCTTGGCATTAAAACCTTTAAATGGTTCGCCCCTTGCAGTCTCCAGTGTCTGTAGCCTACGCACCACACGGGTTCAAACAGCAGTCCCATCCACTTATACAGGCGGTGTTCGGTCCACCCTCCCTAGGCAGTAAACATCTGAGGGTGGCCGTGTGACGGAGTGCCGTCACAACAGTTGACCATGCGCTCTGACTGCCATACCAATGAGCCTGGCTCTTTGGTGTTTCGGTCAAGTTGCTGGTTTGGTGCCCTGGAGACCCGAGTTCGAGACCGGGTGGGGTGACTGCCTTGTCCCTTCGCTACAATTAGTGGCAGTGGTGGGATGGCTTGCCGTGAGGCCATCGGAGGCGCACCTGGTATGTGAGCTGTATGAGGGACCCCCAGGATAGGTGGACCCCTGTGCGAGGGACCCCATAGATGGGTGAAGCGCTAGTGTGTGGGGCACCCTGGATGGGAGAAGTCGGCTGGATGCAGCGTGAGTGACGCTTGTGTGCGTGAAGCGCATGGGTGCGCTTCCCGAAGGGGAAGGCAGTGTGACGGAGTGCCGTCACAACAGTTGACCATGCGCTCTGACTGCCATGGCACTGGCTCATTTGTGTTTAGGTCAAGTTGCTGTGCCCTGGACACCCGAGTTCGAGACCGGGTGGGGTGACTGCCTTGTCCCTTTGCTACAGGCCGTAACAGCGGGAAACGAGGATGAAGAAGGAGAAGAAGACGATATGGAAGATATTAACCAAGTTAAGACTAGTACAATCGTTGGGTTTTCCATGTAAAGCATGAACTAACTGTGGAAGGAAACAGATGCCCACTCATAAATACCTCCCTGGGTTCAACTCAAGGTGCGCTTCCTGGTTCACCACATGTTATCTTTAAGGTGCCTGTTTAAATGCTTAGTGGAAAAAACAGACATAATTGGAGGATGGGGTGCCTATATGATATGCCTATATGAACGTGCCTCAACGTAAAATTGCAAAGAATTTGGGGATATCATCATCTACAGTCCATAACATCATCAACAGATTCAGAGAATCGGGGGACATCTCTGCACGTAAGCTGCAAGGCCGAAAACCCACATTGAATCGCCGTGACCGTCGATCCCTCAGGCCGTACTGCATCAAAAACCGACATCATTCTCTGCAAGATATTACAGCATGGGCTCAGGAACACTTTGGAAAACCGTTGTCAGTTAACACAATTCGGCGTTACATTCACAAGTGCAAGTTAAAACTGTACTATGCAAAGCGAAAGCCATATATCAACAACACCCAGAAACGCCGCCGGCTTCTCTGGGCCCGAGCTCATCTCATTTGGACTGAAGCGAAGTGGAAAAGTGTTCTGTGGTCTGATGAGTCCACATTCCAAATTGTTTTTGGAAATAATAGACGTCGTGTCCTCCAAAGAGGAAAAAGACCATCCAGACTGTTATCAGCGCAAAGTCCAAAAACCAGCATCTGTGATGGTATGGGGGTGTGTTAGTGCCAATGGTATGGGTAACCTGCACATTTGTGAAGGCACCATTAATGCACAGTAAAGGTACATTCAGGTTCTGGAGCAGCATATGCTGCCATCCAAGCGACGTCTTTTTCAGAGTCGTCCCTGCTTATTTCAGCAAGACAATGCCAAGCCACATTCTGCACGTGTTACAACAGCCTGGCTTCGTAGTAAAAGAGTGCGGGTACTAGACTGATAGACAGACTAGACAGACTAGGGTTGTGTACTTGTGACCTCACTCGTAGTCCTTCTCCCCTCCTTCCCTAAAGTCCGGTTTAGTTTTTCACCCATTTGTGTCTTTGTTTATTTGTTGCCCGTTTGTTTGTTTTTTTGTCTTTTGCTTTTGAAACTATTGATGTACCCTTTGATTTTTTTTGTATGCGCCTTGGCATTAAAACCTTTAAATGGTTCGCCCCTTGCAGTCTCCAGTGTCTGTAGCCTACGCACCACACGGGTTCAAACAGCAGTCCCATCCACTTATACAGGCGGTGTTCGGTCCACCCTCCCTAGGCAGTAAACATCTGAGGGTGGCCGTGTGACGGAGTGCCGTCACAACAGTTGACCATGCGCTCTGACTGCCATACCAATGAGCCTGGCTCTTTGGTGTTTCGGTCAAGTTGCTGGTTTGGTGCCCTGGAGACCCGAGTTCGAGACCGGGTGGGGTGACTGCCTTGTCCCTTCGCTACAATTAGTGGCAGTGGTGGGATGGCTTGCCGTGAGGCCATCGGAGGCGCACCTGGTATGTGAGCTGTATGAGGGACCCCCAGGATAGGTGGACCCCTGTGCGAGGGACCCCATAGATGGGTGAAGCGCTAGTGTGTGGGGCACCCTGGATGGGAGAAGTCGGCTGGATGCAGCGTGAGTGACGCTTGTGTGCGTGAAGCGCGTGGGTGCGCTTCCCGAAGGGGAAGGCAGTGTGACGGAGTGCCGTCACAACAGTTGACCATGCGCTCTGACTGCCATACCAATGAGCCTGGCTCATTTGTGTTTAGGTCAAGTTGCTGTGCCCTGGACACCCGAGTTCGAGACCGGGTGGGGTGACTGCCTTGTCCCTTTGCTACAGGCCGTAACAGCGGGAAACGAGGATGAAGAAGGAGAAGAAGACGATATGGAAGATATTAACCAAGTTAAGACTAGTACAATCGTTGGGTTTTCCATGTAAAGCATGAACTAACTGTGGAAGGAAACAGATGTCCACTCATAAATACCTCCCTGGGTTCAACTCAAGGTACACTTCCTGGTTCACCCCATGTTATCTTTAAGGTGCCTGTTTAAATGCTTAGTGGACAAAACAGACATAATTGGAGGATGGGGTGCCTATATGATATATGGTAATGGGTTCCGGCAGTAAAGGAAGTAAGGGCTGTTTCTGTAGTGTTGTAAATAGTCAACGGGAAGGATTTTAGTTAGATATAAGCCATGAGTTAAAGTATGCACCACACAGCCAGAAAAAAAAAAACCTAGACAGGGAAAGTAAAAATTTAGATGGGGCATGTAGATTTCAAAAGTACTTGCCCAAAAACCTTAACGTCAGACCCTACATGTGTTGAGCTGCTGCCGCCTAAGGTTAGACGGTACTGTACATCTGCTTATTAGTAATAAACTAACGTTGGATGTTCACTCATTCACACAGAGTATAGAAAAATATTTTCAACGGCCGAAAAGGGCTCGTCTTGGAGAGGAGGTTGGCCTACAGTCCGGACCACAGGAGGTATTATCAAAAAGGTGAAGACACTTAGAAATCTCATATGGAAAGTGAACAGACGTCCATCAGTGTGAAAATTAATTTGCTTCCAATACTTCCAGGCCTCAACCAGTGCCAAAGCTGTGGCTGCATCAGCTGAGGCAGTAAGAGAGGGTGAGGAGGAAGGGATAGTAAGTAGGCAGGGAGATGTTGTAGGAGAGGAGGAAGACAGGCAGCATGTAGAGCCAGCTAGGGCGGAGGCAACAGGTGAGACTAAGCAAACACTGAAAAATAAAGCAGGGTCAGATCAGAAATGCACTTTTCTCATGAAAAGGGTCCTAATTTATATTCTTATGTGCCTTATAGAGAGGACCACGAGAAAACAGAGCGACTGGTTTTGATCCAGAATGGCTAAAAATGCCACAATTTCAGTCATGGCTGTATAACACCCAGCACGGTAAGTTTAGTATCTTTATTGATAAAACCATGTCTTGTTTTTTGTTCTCTTGGTAATGTTATTGCTTTACATTTTAGGGATGTTTTGTCGATTGTGCCGACAGCACAAGCCTGCTGCCAGAAAAGGACCAGGAAAGAGGGCCTTCATCGAGTTTGGAGGAGGGGTCTATAGAAAAGACTACATCGAGAGGCACATCACCACAGAACACCACCAGGAGAGTGTTAAGCCTAATTTACACCGCAGGCGAAAGCGTAACGTGAGCGTAACGTGAGCGTAACGTTGGCGTATCAATTCACACCGCCGCCGTTTGTTTGGCTATATTTAATAAGATAATAGGCGTACACTTCCAACGAGACGCTTCAGAAACGCTTAAAAATAGAAGTGAAGCATAAAGTTAAGCTTTGGTCGGCCGTGAGACGGGCGTAAAACGCTGCCGGTGGAAATGAGTGCACTGGTTTGAATGGAATTCTATCGCCAGCGGCAGACGGCCGTCTGACGGCCGACTAGAAAACGCTTCTAAAACGGATCCGGTGTAAATTGGCCTTGAGATGCCAAGCATCTCTTGCATCTGGTAGGTTCCAATTTCAACATCAAATATGCAATGATAATGAAATTTGAGTTCAACATTTTAAAACATTTAATCATTTACAGGAATGTCAGTGATGAATGCCTTTGAGCCCACAGTTGTTTTGGAGCATGAGGCAGTAATAGGTGGCTTCAAGTGCCTTTACTGGCTGATAAAAAATGAACTGGCCCATCACACTAACTACCCCAAGCTTTTGAGCCTAGCTGAGCTTCTGGGGTGCAATTATTTTAGGAAATTGAAGGTAAAGGTCATCAAGATATTATTTAAAATAAAATCAGTCTTTACATTAATAAATAAAAAATACAAAACAAATGTTCTCTTTTTCCATAGCCCTGGCCTTCAAGGACTCATCCAACCATGTTAAGTACATGGCCACCTTCAGAGATCACCTGCAAGAGATCTTCCGCAACAGTGCAAATCGCACCGCAACACTCAAGGCAGCATCCATCACCCTTGGTGTTAGAGACTTAAAAATGAAGGTAATTGTAACTTGATACTGTAGTAGTTATCTTTTGTTTATTCATAATGTAAAATGTGATACCATAGTTATTTTCTGTCAATGACAATATCCTGCCTTTTTTACAACATTTCCAGGAAGTAAAAGACACACGTTGGCTGTCCCAGCACAAGGCAATTGAGAACTTGCAGAGAAACCTGACAGCAGTCCTGGCAGCCTTGGCAGAGGAGGCAGAAGTACGTCGATGTCCGGTGGCAAAGGGTCTCTACACTTTTTGTGCCACCTACAGATTTGTGGCTGCTTTTTACCTGCAAGCTGATGTTTTGCCCCACCTTGCAAGTCTCTCCAGAGTATTTAAAAAAGCAGACGTCAACTTCCTTCATATAAAGGAGATGGTATGCTGAATGTGCCCATTTAATTAGTGTGATAAAAGTCAGTGTGTTTTGATACATTGAAATGGGGGTCCTTTCCATATCTGACCAGTAACAGCAGCTATGATTTTTGTTTTGTTTTTTAATTGCTTTAACTCTGAGGAACAGACAATGGCTCAGCATTTATCCAGAAAACTGTGAAACAAGTAATACAGCATCTACACATCAAACAAAGGTTGGGTTGTGTGTATCATCCTCAGTCACAGGGAATGGTGGAAAGGGTGAATGGCACACTTAAGACAAAAATAAATAAAATATGTGCAAGTGCCAAAATGAATTGGATTGATGCACTACCACTAGCACTAATGACTTATCGCATGCAAGCTAACAGAATGACGCATCTAACTCCGCATGAAATGCTTACGGGTCGACCCATGCCTGCACCTACGCTTAGAGGACCCCACAAGGGCCCTCCATTGGAACAATTACAATTGGAAATAAGGGAATATGTCAGACAACTAACTGCTATACACAAGCTTATATTCAAACAGGAAAAAAGCAGAGCTCCAGAGCCGGAAGATGACCCTCCAAGGGGGGTGGAGCCCGGTGACCAGGTCTACATAAAAGTGTTCCGGAGAAAGTGGAACGAGCCAAGGAGGGGCCATTCAAGGTGATCAGAGCAACGCCAACTGCCATCCAGGTGGAGGGAAGCACCACATGGTACCACCTCAACCACTGCACAAGAGTCACCCAGCCAAGGACGAGAGAGGAGCCAGGGAAAGATCAGGATGCTGACGCATCCAGACCCAACCAACCGCCCCACAAGGACCAGACCCAAACCAGCCAGGAGCAACTGCACCCAGCCGAGGATGCTGAAGCAGATGACCGTGTTCCTGATACTCTACAGCCTCTGGCAGATTCCATTGGCCCAAGGGTGGAGCCAAAGGACGGAGGAAGCACCAATGACACAACAGGACTGGAGTAGCCAGATATCAAGAGACAGTACTAGGGATAACATGAGTGTCGCAGGAACAGCCGGTTCTGAGGTATTTGAGACGAGTAAGCCAAATAAGGGAGAAAAGGTCAAAAAGAGTGGTCTTACAAGCCCAAATACCGTCTCAAGAACTAAAATCAAGAGAACAAATTACTTTCGAGGTAGAGTTAGGAGAGACAATGCTATGCTTGGTAGGCTTTCACCAGGAATACGGTCCATTTGATATTGGACAAGGTTCGTGTAAAATAGGTATCCAGAAAAGCTGTATACATTGGTGTTTGACAGTAACATTAGAAGATCAGCAGGACCATCTAAAAGATAAATATAAATTAGGAATGAAGAAAGGTGAGTTTCCAAATGTAGAGTGGGAAACAAAAGTAGATCTTCAACCGAAAACCAAAGATCTTTGTACAATACAAGTGCTGTAGCTTGGCAAAATAGGCAAGCCTTAGATTGGTTATTAGCAGAGAAAGGAGGAGTATGTGCTCTCATAGGAGACATGTGCTGCAGCTTTATTCCAAATAATACTGCACCTGAAGGATCATTTACTCTAGCAATGAACAAACTTAAAGGTCTAAGACAGGAGGTAAAAAAACACCGCAGGATATGGCCAGGATTGGTTTAGGTGGCTGACACTTAGATGGGGTAAATGGGGAAATAGGATTGTAAACATAGGTCTAATACTCTTGGCAGTACTAATGATAATGGGATTACTTTTTTGCTGTTTTATTCCTATAGTGAGATCCATAATAGCATCTAAGATGGCTGAAGTGATGGTCCTTGCTGTAGCAGACATGGCAGAGAAAGATAGGCTAGAATGGGTGCCCGTGAGAGCCGATGACCGTAGTGATGATGAGGAGGAATATGAGCCAATGCTAGTTTAATCCTTGGGGAACACTTGGACTGTGAGGAGGTTCACATTGATCATGCTGGTAGCCTGTCCAAGTGAAGCTGTGTCAACAATCTGAAGGCAAAGTTTGTTAGAAATATACATATATTATGTTTCAACTCATAGTAGTGTGATAGTTTTGAACTGATAATTGTTGAATTAGCAAGTCATTTAGTAGTTTAATATTTTGTGTGTTTTTTCTTTTTGATTGACCTGATATTCACATTGTCACCATTTCACGATATACTCATTGATTGTTGAATGCTGAATTGAATTTTCATGTGATATGATGAGAAACAGTCCCATTGAAGGAGGTTTTCCCTACAAAAGATAGGTTTACTCCAGGAGGACTGAGGAGGTGCATGGGGATTTTTACTACATTCCTGTAATTGGGCATTAGGACAGGGAAGTAGATGTTTATCCCAATGTACCTCGTGATGAAGGCCTGAGTCTCTGATGAGAGCCACATTTGATGGTGCCCTGGAGACCCGAGTTCGAGACCGGGTGGGGTGACTGCCTTGTCCCTTCGCTACAATTAGTGGCAGTGGTGGGATGGCTTGCCGTGAGGCCATCGGAGGCGCACCTGGTATGTGAGCTGTATGAGGGACCCCCAGGATAGGTGGACCCCTGTGCGAGGGACCCCATAGATGGGTGAAGCGCTAGTGTGTGGGGCACCCTGGATGGGAGAAGTCGGCTGGATGCAGCGTGAGTGACGCTTGTGTGCGTGAAGCGCATGGGTGCGCTTCCCGAAGGGGAAGGCAGTGTGACGGAGTGCCGTCACAACAGTTGACCATGCGCTCTGACTGCCATACCAATGAGCCTGGCTCATTTGTGTTTAGGTCAAGTTGCTGTGCCCTGGACACCCGAGTTCGAGACCGGGTGGGGTGACTGCCTTGTCCCTTTGCTACAGGCCGTAACAGCGGGAAACGAGGATGAAGAAGGAGAAGAAGACGATATGGAAGATATTAACCAAGTTAAGACTAGTACAATCGTTGGGTTTTCCATGTAAAGCATCATGATAGACAGACTGATAGATAACTGTGGAACTGTGGAAGGAAACAGATGCCCACTCATAAATACCTCCCTGGGTTCAACTCAAGGTGCGCTTCCTGGTTCACCACATGTTATCTTTAAGGTGCCTGTTTAAATGCTTAGTGGAAAAAACAGACATAATTGGAGGATGGGGTGCCTATATGATATGCCTATATGAACGTGCCTCAACGTAAAATTGCAAAGAATTTGGGGATATCATCATCTACAGTCCATAACATCATCAACAGATTCAGAGAATCGGGGGACATCTCTGCACGTAAGCTGCAAGGCCGAAAACCCACATTGAATCGCCGTGACCGTCGATCCCTCAGGCCGTACTGCATCAAAAACCGACATCATTCTCTGCAAGATATTACAGCATGGGCTCAGGAACACTTTGGAAAACCGTTGTCAGTTAACACAATTCGGCGTTACATTCACAAGTGCAAGTTAAAACTGTACTATGCAAAGCGAAAGCCATATATCAACAACACCCAGAAACGCCGCCAGCTTCTCTGGGCCCGAGCTCATCTCATTTGGACTGAAGCGAAGTGGAAAAGTGTTCTGTGGTCTGATGAGTCCACATTCCAAATTGTTTTTGGAAATAATAGACGTTGTGTCCTCCAAAGAGGAAAAAGACCATCCAGACTGTTATCAGCGCAAAGTCCAAAAACCAGCATCTGTGATGGTATGGGGGTGTGTTAGTGCCAATGGTATGGGTAACCTGCACATTTGTGAAGGCACCGTTAATGCACAGTAAAGGTACATTCAGGTTCTGGAGCAGCATATGCTGCCATCCAAGCGACGTCTTTTTCAGAGTCGTCCCTGCTTATTTCAGCAAGACAATGCCAAGCCACATTCTGCACGTGTTACAACAGCCTGGCTTCGTAGTAAAAGAGTGCGGGTACTAGACTGATAGACAGACTAGACAGACTAGGGTTGTGTACTTGTGACCTCACTCGTAGTCCTTCTCCCCTCCTTCCCTAAAGTCCGGTTTAGTTTTTCACCCATTTGTGTCTTTGTTTATTTGTTGCCCGTTTGTTTTTTTGTCTTTTGCTTTTGAAACTATTGATGTACCCTTTGATTTTTTTTGTATGCGCCTTGGCATTAAAACATTTAAATGGTTCGCCCCTTGCAGTCTCCAGTGTCTGTAGCCTACGCACCACACGGGTTCAAACAGCAGTCCCATCCACTTATACAGGCGGTGTTCGGTCCACCCTCCCTAGGCAGTAAACATCTGAGGGTGGCCGTGTGACGGAGTGCCGTCACAACAGTTGACCATGCGCTCTGACTGCCATACCAATGAGCCTGGCTCTTTGGTGTTTCGGTCAAGTTGCTGGTTTGGTGCCCTGGAGACCCGAGTTCGAGACCGGGTGGGGTGACTGCCTTGTCCCTTCGCTACAATTAGTTGCAGTGGTGGGATGGCTTGCCGTGAGGCCATCGGAGGCGCACCTGGTATGTGAGCTGTATGAGGGACCCCCAGGATAGGTGGACCCCTGTGCGAGGGACCCCATAGATGGGTGAAGCGCTAGTGTGTGGGGCACCCTGGATGGGAGAAGTCGGCTGGATGCAGCGTGAGTGATGCTTGTGTGCGTGAAGCGCATGGGTGCGCTTCCCGAAGGGGAAGGCAGTGTGACGGAGTGCCGTCACAACAGTTGACCATGCGCTCTGACTGCCATACCAATGAGCCTGGCTCATTTGTGTTTAGGTCAAGTTGCTGGTGCCCTGGAGACCCGAGTTCGAGACCGGGTGGGGTGACTGCCTTGTCCCTTTGCTACAGGCCGTAACAGCGGGAAACGAGGATGAAGAAGGAGAAGAAGACGATATGGAAGATATTAACCAAGTTAAGACTAGTACAATTGTTGGGTTTTCCATGTAAAGCATGAACTAACTGGAAGGAAACAGATGTCCACTCATAAATACCTCCCTGGGTTCAACTCAAGGTACACTTCCTGGTTCACCCCATGTTATCTTTAAGGTGCCTGTTTAAATGCTTAGTGGACAAAACAGACATAATTGGAGGATGGGGTGCCTATATGATATATGGTAATGGGTTCCGGCAGTAAAGGAAGTAAGGGCTGTTTCTGTAGTGTTGTAAATAGTCAACGGGAAGGATTTTAGTTAGATATAAGCCATGAGTTAAAGTATGCACCACACAGCCAGAAAAAAAAAAACCTAGACAGGGAAAGTAAAAATTTAGATGGGGCATGTAGATTTCAAAAGTACTTGCCCAAAAACCTTAACGTCAGACCCTACATGTGTTGAGCTGCTGCCGCCTAAGGTTAGACGGTACTGTACATCTGCTTATTAGTAATAAACTCTAACGTTGGATGTTCACTCATTCACACAGAGGAGTATAGAAAAATATTTTCAACGGCCGAAAAGGGCTCGTCTTGGAGAGGAGGTTGGCCTACAGTCCGGACCACAGGAGGTATTATCAAAAAGGTGAAGACACTTAGAAATCTCATATGGAAAGTGAACAGACGTCCATCAGTGTGAAAATTTATTTGCTTCCAATACTTCCAGGCCTCAACCAGTGCCAAAGCTGTGGCTGCATCAGCTGAGGCAGTAAGAGAGGGTGAGGAGGAAGGGATAGTAAGTAGGCAGGGAGATGTTGTAGGAGAGGAGGAAGACAGGCAGCATGTAGAGCCAGCTAGGGCGGAGGCAACAGGTGAGACTAAGCAAACACTGAAAAATAAAGCAGGGTCAGATCAGAAATGCACTTTTCTCATGAAAAGGGTCCTAATTTATATTCTTATGTGCCTTATAGAGAGGACCACGAGAAAACAGAGCGACTGGTTTTGATCCAGAATGGCTAAAAATGCCACAATTTCAGTCATGGCTGTATAACACCCAGCACGGTAAGTTTAGTATCTTTATTGATAAAACCATGTCTTGTTTTTTGTTCTCTTGGTAATGTTATTGCTTTACATTTTAGGGATGTTTTGTCGATTGTGCCGACAGCACAAGCCTGCTGCCAGAAAAGGACCAGGAAAGAGGGCCTTCATCGAGTTTGGAGGAGGGGTCTATAGAAAAGACTACATCGAGAGGCACATCACCACAGAACACCACCAGGAGAGTGTTAAGCCTAATTTACACCGCAGGCGAAAGCGTAACGTGAGCGTAACGTGAGCCTAACGTTGGCGTATCAATTCACACCGCCGCCGTTTGTTTGGCTATATTTAATAAGATAATAGGCGTACACGTCCAACGAGATGCTTCAGAAACGCTTAAAAATAGAAGTGAAGCATAAAGTTAAGCTTTGGTCGGCCGTGAGACGGGCGTAAAACGCTGCCGGTGGAAATGAGTGCACTGGTTTGAATGGAATTCTATCGCCAGCGGCAGACGGCCGTCTGACGGCCGACTAGAAAACGCTTCTAAAACGGATCCGGTGTAAATTGGCCTCGAGATGCCAAGCATCTCTTGCATCTGGTAGGTTCCAATTTCAACATCAAATATGCAATGATAATGAAATTTGAGTTCAACATTTTAAAACATTTAATCATTTACAGGAATGTCAGTGATGAATGCCTTTGAGCCCACAGTTGTTGTGGAGCATGAGGCAGTAATAGGTGGCTTCAAGTGCCTTTACTGGCTGATAAAAAATGTACTGGCCCATCACACTAACTACCCCAAGCTTTTGAGCCTAGCTGAGCTTCTGGGGTGCAATTATTTTAGGAAATTGAAGGTAAAGGTCATCAAGATATTATTTAAAAAAAAAAAAAGTCTTGACATTAATAAATAAAAATTACAAAACAAATGTTCTCTTTTTCCATAGCCCTGGCCTTCAAGTACTCATCCAACCATGTTAAGTACATGGCCACCTTCAGAGATCACCTGCAAGAGATCTTCCGCAACAGTGCAAATCGCACTGCAACACTCAAGGCAGCATCCATCACCCTTGGTGTTAGAGACTTAAAAATGAAGGTAATTGTAACTTGATACTGTAGTAGTTATCTTTTGTTTATTCATAATGTAAAATGTGATACCATAGTTATTTTCTGTCAATGACAATATCCTGCCTTTTTTACAACATTTCCAGGAAGTAAAAGACACACGTTGGCTGTCCCAGCACAAGGCAATTGAGAACTTGCAGAGAAACCTGACAGCAGTCCTGGCAGCCTTGGCAGAGGAGGCAGAAGTACGTCGATGTCCGGTGGCAAAGGGTCTCCACACTTTTTGTGCCACCTACAGATTTGTGGCTGCTGTTTACCTGCAAGCTGATGTTTTGCCCCACCTTGCAAGTCTCTCCAGAGTATTTCAAAAAGCAGACGTCAACTTCCTTCATATAAAGGAGATGGTATGCTGAATGTGCCCATTTAATTAGTGTGATAAAAGTCAGTGTGTTTTGATACATTGAAATGGGGGTCCTTTCCATATCTGACCAGTAACAGCAGCTATGATTTTTGTTTTGTTTTTTAATTGCTTTAACTCTGAGGAACAGACAATGGCTCAGCATTTATCCAGAAAACTGTGAAACAAGTAATACAGCATCTACACATCAAACAAAGGTTGGGTTGTGTGTATCATCCTCAGTCACAGGGAATGGTGGAAAGGGTGAATGGCACACTTAAGACAAAAATAAATAAAATATGTGCAAGTGCCAAAATGAATTGGATTGATGCACTACCACTAGCACTAATGACTTATCGCATGCAAGCTAACAGAATGACGCATCTAACTCCGCATGAAATGCTTACGGGTCGACCCATGCCTGCACCTACGCTTAGAGGACCCCACAAGGGCCCTCCATTGGAACAATTACAATTGGAAATAAGGGAATATGTCAGACAACTAACTGCTATACACAAGCTTATATTCAAACAGGAAAAAAGCAGAGCTCCAGAGCCGGAAGATGACCCTCCAAGGGGGGTGGAGCCCGGTGACCAGGTCTACATAAAAGTGTTCCGGAGAAAGTGGAACGAGCCAAGGAGAGAGGGGCCATTCAAGGTGATCAGAGCAACGCCAACTGCCATCCAGGTGGAGGGAAGCACCACATGGTACCACCTCAACCACTGCACAAGAGTCACCCAGCCAAGGACGAGAGAGGAGCCAGGGAAAGATCAGGATGCTGACGCATCCAGACCCAACCAACCGCCCCAGAAGGACCAGACCCAAACCAGCCAGGAGCAACTGCACCCAGCCGAGGATGCTGAAGCAGATGACCGTGTTCCTGATACTCTACAGCCTCTGGCAGATTCCATTGGCCCAAGGGTGGAGCCAAAGGACGGAGGAAGCACCAATGACACAACAGGACTGGAGTAGCCAGATATCAAGGGACAGTACTAGGGATAACATGAGTGTCGCAGGAACAGCCGGTTCTGAGGTATTTGAGACGAGTAAGCCAAATAAGGGAGAAAAGGTCAAAAAGAGTGGTCTTACAAGCCCAAATACCGTCTCAAGAACTAAAATCAAGAGAACAAATTACTTACGAGGTAGAGTTAGGAGAGACAATGCTATGCTTGGTAGGCTTTCACCAGGAATACGGTCCATTTGATATTGGACAAGGTTTGTGTAAAATAGGTATCCAGAAAAGCTGTATACATTGGTGTTTGACAGTAACATTAGAAGATCAGCAGGACCATCTAAAAGATAAATATAAATTAGGAATGAAGAAAGGTGAGTTTCCAAATGTAGAGTGGGAAACAAAAGTAGATCTTCAACCGAAAACCAAAGATCTTTGTACAATACAAGTGCTGTAGCTTGGCAAAATAGGCAAGCCTTAGATTGGTTATTAGCAGAGAAAGGAGGAGTATGTGCTCTCATAGGAGACATGTGCTGCAGCTTTATTCCAAATAATACTGCACCTGAAGGATCATTTACTCTAGCAATGAACAAGCTTAAAGGTCTAAGACAGGAGGTAAAAAACACCGCAGGATATGGCCAGGATTGGTTTAGGTGGCTGACACTTAGATGGGGTAAATGGGGAAATATGATTGTAAACATAGGTCTAATACTCTTGGCAGTACTAATGATAATGGGATTACTTTTTTGCTGTTTTATTCCTATAGTGAGATCCATAATAGCATCTAAGATGGCTGAAGTGATGGTCCTTGCTGTAGCAGACATGGCAGAGAAAGATAGGCTAGAATGGGTGCCCGTGAGAGCCGATGACCGTAGTGATGATGAGGAGGAATATGAGCCAATGCTAGTTTAATCCTTGGGGAACACTTGGACTGTGAGGAGGTTCACATTGATCATGCTGGTAGCCTGTCCAAGTGAAGCTGTGTCAACAATCTGAAGGCAAAGTTTGTTAGAAATATACATATATTATGTTTCAACTCATAGTAGTGTGATAGTTTTTAACTGATAATTGTTGAATTAGCAAGTCATTTAGTAGTTTTATATTTTGTGTGTTTTTTCTTTTTGATTGACCTGATATTCACATTGTCACCATTTCACGATATACTCATTGATTGTTGAATGCTGAATTGAATTTTCATGTGATATGATGAGAAACAGTCCCGTTGAAGGAGGTTTTCCCTACAAAAGATAGGTTTACTCCAGGAGGACTGAGGAGGTGCATGGGGATTTTTACTACATTCCTGTAATTGGGCATTAGGACAGGGAAGTAGATGTTTATCCCAATGTACCTCGTGATGAAGGCCTGAGTCTCTGATGAGAGCCACATTTGATGGTGCCCTGGAGACCCGAGTTCGAGACCGGGTGGGCTGACTGCCTTGTCCCTTCGCTACAATTAGTGGCAGTGGTGGGATGGCTTGCCGTGAGGCCATCGGAGGCGCACCTGGTATGTGAGCTGTATGAGGGACCCCCAGGATAGGTGGACCCCTGTGCGAGGGACCCCATAGATGGGTGAAGCGCTAGTGTGTGGGGCACCCTGGATGGGAGAAGTCGGCTGGATGCAGCGTGAGTGACGCTTGTGTGCGTGAAGCGCATGGGTGCGCTTCCCGAAGGGGAAGGCAGTGTGACGGAGTGCCGTCACAACAGTTGACCATGCGCTCTGACTGCCATACCAATGAGCCTGGCTCATTTGTGTTTAGGTCAAGTTGCTGTGCCCTGGACACCCGAGTTCGAGACCGGGTGGGGTGACTGCCTTGTCCCTTTGCTACAGGCCGTAACAGCGGGAAACGAGGATGAAGAAGGAGAAGAAGACGATATGGAAGATATTAACCAAGTTAAGACTAGTACAATCGTTGGGTTTTCCATGTAAAGCATGAACTAACTGTGGAAGGAAACAGATGCCCACTCATAAATACCTCCCTGGGTTCAACTCAAGGTGCGCTTCCTGGTTCACCACATGTTATCTTTAAGGTGCCTGTTTAAATGCTTAGTGGAAAAAACAGACATAATTGGAGGATGGGGTGCCTATATGATATGCCTATATGAACGTGCCTCAACGTAAAATTGCAAAGAATTTGGGGATATCATCATCTACAGTCCATAACATCATCAACAGATTCAGAGAATCGGGGGACATCTCTGCACGTAAGCTGCAAGGCCGAAAACCCACATTGAATCGCCGTGACCGTCGATCCCTCAGGCCGTACTGCATCAAAAACCGACATCATTCTCTGCAAGATATTACAGCATGGGCTCAGGAACACTTTGGAAAACCGTTGTCAGTTAACACAATTCGGCGTTACATTCACAAGTGCAAGTTAAAACTGTACTATGCAAAGCGAAAGCCATATATCAACAACACCCAGAAACGCCGCCGGCTTCTCTGGGCCCGAGCTCATCTCATTTGGACTGAAGCGAAGTGGAAAAGTGTTCTGTGGTCTGATGAGTCCACATTCCAAATTGTTTTTGGAAATAATAGACGTCGTGTCCTCCAAAGAGGAAAAAGACCATCCAGACTGTTATCAGCGCAAAGTCCAAAAACCAGCATCTGTGATGGTATGGGGGTGTGTTAGTGCCAATGGTATGGGTAACCTGCACATTTGTGAAGGCACCATTAATGCACAGTAAAGGTACATTCAGGTTCTGGAGCAGCATATGCTGCCATCCAAGCGACGTCTTTTTCAGAGTCGTCCCTGCTTATTTCAGCAAGACAATGCCAAGCCACATTCTGCACGTGTTACAACAGCCTGGCTTCGTAGTAAAAGAGTGCGGGTACTAGACTGATAGACAGACTAGACAGACTAGGGTTGTGTACTTGTGACCTCACTCGTAGTCCTTCTCCCCTCCTTCCCTAAAGTCCGGTTTAGTTTTTCACCCATTTGTGTCTTTGTTTATTTGTTGCCCGTTTGTTTGTTTTTTTGTCTTTTGCTTTTGAAACTATTGATGTACCCTTTGATTTTTTTTGTATGCGCCTTGGCATTAAAACCTTTAAATGGTTCGCCCCTTGCAGTCTCCAGTGTCTGTAGCCTACGCACCACACGGGTTCAAACAGCAGTCCCATCCACTTATACAGGCGGTGTTCGGTCCACCCTCCCTAGGCAGTAAACATCTGAGGGTGGCCGTGTGACGGAGTGCCGTCACAACAGTTGACCATGCGCTCTGACTGCCATACCAATGAGCCTGGCTCTTTGGTGTTTCGGTCAAGTTGCTGGTTTGGTGCCCTGGAGACCCGAGTTCGAGACCGGGTGGGCTGACTGCCTTGTCCCTTCGCTACAATTAGTGGCAGTGGTGGGATGGCTTGCCGTGAGGCCATCGGAGGCGCACCTGGTATGTGAGCTGTATGAGGGACCCCCAGGATAGGTGGACCCCTGTGCGAGGGACCCCATAGATGGGTGAAGCGCTAGTGTGTGGGGCACCCTGGATGGGAGAAGTCGGCTGGATGCAGCGTGAGTGACGCTTGTGTGCGTGAAGCGCATGGGTGCGCTTCCCGAAGGGGAAGGCAGTGTGACGGAGTGCCGTCACAACAGTTGACCATGCGCTCTGACTGCCATGGCACTGGCTCATTTGTGTTTAGGTCAAGTTGCTGTGCCCTGGACACCCGAGTTCGAGACCGGGTGGGGTGACTGCCTTGTCCCTTTGCTACAGGCCGTAACAGCGGGAAACGAGGATGAAGAAGGAGAAGAAGACGATATGGAAGATATTAACCAAGTTAAGACTAGTACAATCGTTGGGTTTTCCATGTAAAGCATGAACTAACTGTGGAAGGAAACAGATGCCCACTCATAAATACCTCCCTGGGTTCAACTCAAGGTGCGCTTCCTGGTTCACCACATGTTATCTTTAAGGTGCCTGTTTAAATGCTTAGTGGAAAAAACAGACATAATTGGAGGATGGGGTGCCTATATGATATGCCTATATGAACGTGCCTCAACGTAAAATTGCAAAGAATTTGGGGATATCATCATCTACAGTCCATAACATCATCAACAGATTCAGAGAATCGGGGGACATCTCTGCACGTAAGCTGCAAGGCCGAAAACCCACATTGAATCGCCGTGACCGTCGATCCCTCAGGCCGTACTGCATCAAAAACCGACATCATTCTCTGCAAGATATTACAGCATGGGCTCAGGAACACTTTGGAAAACCGTTGTCAGTTAACACAATTCGGCGTTACATTCACAAGTGCAAGTTAAAACTGTACTATGCAAAGCGAAAGCCATATATCAACAACACCCAGAAACGCCGCCGGCTTCTCTGGGCCCGAGCTCATCTCATTTGGACTGAAGCGAAGTGGAAAAGTGTTCTGTGGTCTGATGAGTCCACATTCCAAATTGTTTTTGGAAATAATAGACGTCGTGTCCTCCAAAGAGGAAAAAGACCATCCAGACTGTTATCAGCGCAAAGTCCAAAAACCAGCATCTGTGATGGTATGGGGGTGTGTTAGTGCCAATGGTATGGGTAACCTGCACATTTGTGAAGGCACCATTAATGCACAGTAAAGGTACATTCAGGTTCTGGAGCAGCATATGCTGCCATCCAAGCGACGTCTTTTTCAGAGTCGTCCCTGCTTATTTCAGCAAGACAATGCCAAGCCACATTCTGCACGTGTTACAACAGCCTGGCTTCGTAGTAAAAGAGTGCGGGTACTAGACTGATAGACAGACTAGACAGACTAGGGTTGTGTACTTGTGACCTCACTCGTAGTCCTTCTCCCCTCCTTCCCTAAAGTCCGGTTTAGTTTTTCACCCATTTGTGTCTTTGTTTATTTGTTGCCCGTTTGTTTGTTTTTTTGTCTTTTGCTTTTGAAACTATTGATGTACCCTTTGATTTTTTTTGTATGCGCCTTGGCATTAAAACCTTTAAATGGTTCGCCCCTTGCAGTCTCCAGTGTCTGTAGCCTACGCACCACACGGGTTCAAACAGCAGTCCCATCCACTTATACAGGCGGTGTTCGGTCCACCCTCCCTAGGCAGTAAACATCTGAGGGTGGCCGTGTGACGGAGTGCCGTCACAACAGTTGACCATGCGCTCTGACTGCCATACCAATGAGCCTGGCTCTTTGGTGTTTCGGTCAAGTTGCTGGTTTGGTGCCCTGGAGACCCGAGTTCGAGACCGGGTGGGCTGACTGCCTTGTCCCTTCGCTACAATTAGTGGCAGTGGTGGGATGGCTTGCCGTGAGGCCATCGGAGGCGCACCTGGTATGTGAGCTGTATGAGGGACCCCCAGGATAGGTGGACCCCTGTGCGAGGGACCCCATAGATGGGTGAAGCGCTAGTGTGTGGGGCACCCTGGATGGGAGAAGTCGGCTGGATGCAGCGTGAGTGACGCTTGTGTGCGTGAAGCGCATGGGTGCGCTTCCCGAAGGGGAAGGCAGTGTGACGGAGTGCCGTCACAACAGTTGACCATGCGCTCTGACTGCCATACCAATGAGCCTGGCTCATTTGTGTTTAGGTCAAGTTGCTGTGCCCTGGACACCCGAGTTCGAGACCGGGTGGGGTGACTGCCTTGTCCCTTTGCTACAGGCCGTAACAGCGGGAAACGAGGATGAAGAAGGAGAAGAAGACGATATGGAAGATATTAACCAAGTTAAGACTAGTACAATCGTTGGGTTTTCCATGTAAAGCATGAACTAACTGTGGAAGGAAACAGATGCCCACTCATAAATACCTCCCTGGGTTCAACTCAAGGTACACTTCCTGGTTCACCCCATGTTATCTTTAAGGTGCCTGTTTAAATGCTTAGTGGACAAAACAGACATAATTGGAGGATGGGGTGCCTATATGATATATGGTAATGGGTTCCGGCAGTAAAGGAAGTAAGGGCTGTTTCTGTAGTGTTGTAAATAGTCAACGGGAAGGATTTTAGTTAGATATAAGCCATGAGTTAAAGTATGCACCACACAGCCAGAAAAAAAAAAACCTAGACAGGGAAAGTAAAAATTTAGATGGGGCATGTAGATTTCAAAAGTACTTGCCCAAAAACCTTAACGTCAGACCCTACATGTGTTGAGCTGCTGCCGCCTAAGGTTAGACGGTACTGTACATCTGCTTATTAGTAATAAACTAACGTTGGATGTTCACTCATTCACACAGAGTATAGAAAAATATTTTCAACGGCCGAAAAGGGCTCGTCTTGGAGAGGAGGTTGGCCTACAGTCCGGACCACAGGAGGTATTATCAAAAAGGTGAAGACACTTAGAAATCTCATATGGAAAGTGAACAGACGTCCATCAGTGTGAAAATTTATTTGCTTCCAATACTTCCAGGTCTCAACCAGTGCCAAAGCTGTGGCTGCATCAGCTGAGGCAGTAAGAGAGGGTGAGGAGGAAGGGATAGTAAGTAGGCAGGGAGATGTTGTAGGAGAGGAGGAAGACAGGCAGCATGTAGAGCCAGCTAGGGCGGAGGCAACAGGTGAGACTAAGCAAACACTGAAAAATAAAGCAGGGTCAGATCAGAAATGCACTTTTCTCATGAAAAGGGTCCTAATTTATATTCTTATGTGCCTTATAGAGAGGACCACGAGAAAACAGAGCGACTGGTTTTGATCCAGAATGGCTAAAAATGCCACAATTTCAGTCATGGCTGTATAACACCCAGCACGGTAAGTTTAGTATCTTTATTGATAAAACCATGTCTTGTTTTTTGTTCTCTTGGTAATGTTATTGCTTTACATTTTAGGGATGTTTTGTCGATTGTGCCGACAGCACAAGCCTGCTGCCAGAAAAGGACCAGGAAAGAGGGCCTTCATCGAGTTTGGAGGAGGGGTCTATAGAAAAGACTACATCGAGAGGCACATCACCACAGAACACCACCAGGAGAGTGTTAAGCCTAATTTACACCGCAGGCGAAAGCGTAACGTGAGCGTAACGTGAGCGTAACGTTGGCGTATCAATTCACACCGCCGCCGTTTGTTTGGCTATATTTAATAAGATAATAGGCGTACACTTCCAACGAGACGCTTCAGAAACGCTTAAAAATAGAAGTGAAGCATAAAGTTAAGCTTTGGTCGGCCGTGAGACGGGCGTAAAACGCTGCCGGTGGAAATGAGTGCACTGGTTTGAATGGAATTCTATCGCCAGCGGCAGACGGCCGTCTGACGGCCGACTAGAAAACGCTTCTAAAACGGATCCGGTGTAAATTGGCCTTGAGATGCCAAGCATCTCTTGCATCTGGTAGGTTCCAATTTCAACATCAAATATGCAATGATAATGAAATTTGAGTTCAACATTTTAAAACATTTAATCATTTACAGGAATGTCAGTGATGAATGCCTTTGAGCCCACAGTTGTTTTGGAGCATGAGGCAGTAATAGGTGGCTTCAAGTGCCTTTACTGGCTGATAAAAAATGAACTGGCCCATCACACTAACTACCCCAAGCTTTTGAGCCTAGCTGAGCTTCTGGGGTGCAATTATTTTAGGAAATTGAAGGTAAAGGTCATCAAGATATTATTTAAAATAAAATCAGTCTTTACATTAATAAATAAAAAATACAAAACAAATGTTCTCTTTTTCCATAGCCCTGGCCTTCAAGGACTCATCCAACCATGTTAAGTACATGGCCACCTTCAGAGATCACCTGCAAGAGATCTTCCGCAACAGTGCAAATCGCACCGCAACACTCAAGGCAGCATCCATCACCCTTGGTGTTAGAGACTTAAAAATGAAGGTAATTGTAACTTGATACTGTAGTAGTTATCTTTTGTTTATTCATAATGTAAAATGTGATACCATAGTTATTTTCTGTCAATGACAATATCCTGCCTTTTTTACAACATTTCCAGGAAGTAAAAGACACACGTTGGCTGTCCCAGCACAAGGCAATTGAGAACTTGCAGAGAAACCTGACAGCAGTCCTGGCAGCCTTGGCAGAGGAGGCAGAAGTACGTCGATGTCCGGTGGCAAAGGGTCTCTACACTTTTTGTGCCACCTACAGATTTGTGGCTGCTTTTTACCTGCAAGCTGATGTTTTGCCCCACCTTGCAAGTCTCTCCAGAGTATTTAAAAAAGCAGACGTCAACTTCCTTCATATAAAGGAGATGGTATGCTGAATGTGCCCATTTAATTAGTGTGATAAAAGTCAGTGTGTTTTGATACATTGAAATGGGGGTCCTTTCCATATCTGACCAGTAACAGCAGCTATGATTTTTGTTTTGTTTTTTAATTGCTTTAACTCTGAGGAACAGACAATGGCTCAGCATTTATCCAGAAAACTGTGAAACAAGTAATACAGCATCTACACATCAAACAAAGGTTGGGTTGTGTGTATCATCCTCAGTCACAGGGAATGGTGGAAAGGGTGAATGGCACACTTAAGACAAAAATAAATAAAATATGTGCAAGTGCCAAAATGAATTGGATTGATGCACTACCACTAGCACTAATGACTTATCGCATGCAAGCTAACAGAATGACGCATCTAACTCCGCATGAAATGCTTACGGGTCGACCCATGCCTGCACCTACGCTTAGAGGACCCCACAAGGGCCCTCCATTGGAACAATTACAATTGGAAATAAGGGAATATGTCAGACAACTAACTGCTATACACAAGCTTATATTCAAACAGGAAAAAAGCAGAGCTCCAGAGCCGGAAGATGACCCTCCAAGGGGGGTGGAGCCCGGTGACCAGGTCTACATAAAAGTGTTCCGGAGAAAGTGGAACGAGCCAAGGAGGGGCCATTCAAGGTGATCAGAGCAACGCCAACTGCCATCCAGGTGGAGGGAAGCACCACATGGTACCACCTCAACCACTGCACAAGAGTCACCCAGCCAAGGACGAGAGAGGAGCCAGGGAAAGATCAGGATGCTGACGCATCCAGACCCAACCAACCGCCCCACAAGGACCAGACCCAAACCAGCCAGGAGCAACTGCACCCAGCCGAGGATGCTGAAGCAGATGACCGTGTTCCTGATACTCTACAGCCTCTGGCAGATTCCATTGGCCCAAGGGTGGAGCCAAAGGACGGAGGAAGCACCAATGACACAACAGGACTGGAGTAGCCAGATATCAAGAGACAGTACTAGGGATAACATGAGTGTCGCAGGAACAGCCGGTTCTGAGGTATTTGAGACGAGTAAGCCAAATAAGGGAGAAAAGGTCAAAAAGAGTGGTCTTACAAGCCCAAATACCGTCTCAAGAACTAAAATCAAGAGAACAAATTACTTTCGAGGTAGAGTTAGGAGAGACAATGCTATGCTTGGTAGGCTTTCACCAGGAATACGGTCCATTTGATATTGGACAAGGTTCGTGTAAAATAGGTATCCAGAAAAGCTGTATACATTGGTGTTTGACAGTAACATTAGAAGATCAGCAGGACCATCTAAAAGATAAATATAAATTAGGAATGAAGAAAGGTGAGTTTCCAAATGTAGAGTGGGAAACAAAAGTAGATCTTCAACCGAAAACCAAAGATCTTTGTACAATACAAGTGCTGTAGCTTGGCAAAATAGGCAAGCCTTAGATTGGTTATTAGCAGAGAAAGGAGGAGTATGTGCTCTCATAGGAGACATGTGCTGCAGCTTTATTCCAAATAATACTGCACCTGAAGGATCATTTACTCTAGCAATGAACAAACTTAAAGGTCTAAGACAGGAGGTAAAAAAACACCGCAGGATATGGCCAGGATTGGTTTAGGTGGCTGACACTTAGATGGGGTAAATGGGGAAATAGGATTGTAAACATAGGTCTAATACTCTTGGCAGTACTAATGATAATGGGATTACTTTTTTGCTGTTTTATTCCTATAGTGAGATCCATAATAGCATCTAAGATGGCTGAAGTGATGGTCCTTGCTGTAGCAGACATGGCAGAGAAAGATAGGCTAGAATGGGTGCCCGTGAGAGCCGATGACCGTAGTGATGATGAGGAGGAATATGAGCCAATGCTAGTTTAATCCTTGGGGAACACTTGGACTGTGAGGAGGTTCACATTGATCATGCTGGTAGCCTGTCCAAGTGAAGCTGTGTCAACAATCTGAAGGCAAAGTTTGTTAGAAATATACATATATTATGTTTCAACTCATAGTAGTGTGATAGTTTTGAACTGATAATTGTTGAATTAGCAAGTCATTTAGTAGTTTAATATTTTGTGTGTTTTTTCTTTTTGATTGACCTGATATTCACATTGTCACCATTTCACGATATACTCATTGATTGTTGAATGCTGAATTGAATTTTCATGTGATATGATGAGAAACAGTCCCATTGAAGGAGGTTTTCCCTACAAAAGATAGGTTTACTCCAGGAGGACTGAGGAGGTGCATGGGGATTTTTACTACATTCCTGTAATTGGGCATTAAGACAGGGAAGTAGATGTTTATCCCAATGTACCTCGTGATGAAGGCCTGAGTCTCTGATGAGAGCCACATTTGATGGTGCCCTGGAGACCCGAGTTCGAGACCGGGTGGGGTGACTGCCTTGTCCCTTCGCTACAATTAGTGGCAGTGGTGGGATGGCTTGCCGTGAGGCCATCGGAGGCGCACCTGGTATGTGAGCTGTATGAGGGACCCCCAGGATAGGTGGACCCCTGTGCGAGGGACCCCATAGATGGGTGAAGCGCTAGTGTGTGGGGCACCCTGGATGGGAGAAGTCGGCTGGATGCAGCGTGAGTGACGCTTGTGTGCGTGAAGCGCATGGGTGCGCTTCCCGAAGGGGAAGGCAGTGTGACGGAGTGCCGTCACAACAGTTGACCATGCGCTCTGACTGCCATACCAATGAGCCTGGCTCATTTGTGTTTAGGTCAAGTTGCTGTGCCCTGGACACCCGAGTTCGAGACCGGGTGGGGTGACTGCCTTGTCCCTTTGCTACAGGCCGTAACAGCGGGAAACGAGGATGAAGAAGGAGAAGAAGACGATATGGAAGATATTAACCAAGTTAAGACTAGTACAATCGTTGGGTTTTCCATGTAAAGCATCATGATAGACAGACTGATAGATAACTGTGGAACTGTGGAAGGAAACAGATGCCCACTCATAAATACCTCCCTGGGTTCAACTCAAGGTGCGCTTCCTGGTTCACCACATGTTATCTTTAAGGTGCCTGTTTAAATGCTTAGTGGAAAAAACAGACATAATTGGAGGATGGGGTGCCTATATGATATGCCTATATGAACGTGCCTCAACGTAAAATTGCAAAGAATTTGGGGATATCATCATCTACAGTCCATAACATCATCAACAGATTCAGAGAATCGGGGGACATCTCTGCACGTAAGCTGCAAGGCCGAAAACCCACATTGAATCGCCGTGACCGTCGATCCCTCAGGCCGTACTGCATCAAAAACCGACATCATTCTCTGCAAGATATTACAGCATGGGCTCAGGAACACTTTGGAAAACCGTTGTCAGTTAACACAATTCGGCGTTACATTCACAAGTGCAAGTTAAAACTGTACTATGCAAAGCGAAAGCCATATATCAACAACACCCAGAAACGCCGCCAGCTTCTCTGGGCCCGAGCTCATCTCATTTGGACTGAAGCGAAGTGGAAAAGTGTTCTGTGGTCTGATGAGTCCACATTCCAAATTGTTTTTGGAAATAATAGACGTTGTGTCCTCCAAAGAGGAAAAAGACCATCCAGACTGTTATCAGCGCAAAGTCCAAAAACCAGCATCTGTGATGGTATGGGGGTGTGTTAGTGCCAATGGTATGGGTAACCTGCACATTTGTGAAGGCACCATTAATGCACAGTAAAGGTACATTCAGGTTCTGGAGCAGCATATGCTGCCATCCAAGCGACGTCTTTTTCAGAGTCGTCCCTGCTTATTTCAGCAAGACAATGCCAAGCCACATTCTGCACGTGTTACAACAGCCTGGCTTCGTAGTAAAAGAGTGCGGGTACTAGACTGATAGACAGACTAGACAGACTAGGGTTGTGTACTTGTGACCTCACTCGTAGTCCTTCTCCCCTCCTTCCCTAAAGTCCGGTTTAGTTTTTCACCCATTTGTGTCTTTGTTTATTTGTTGCCCGTTTGTTTTTTTGTCTTTTGCTTTTGAAACTATTGATGTACCCTTTGATTTTTTTTGTATGCGCCTTGGCATTAAAACCTTTAAATGGTTCGCCCCTTGCAGTCTCCAGTGTCTGTAGCCTACGCACCACACGGGTTCAAACAGCAGTCCCATCCACTTATACAGGCGGTGTTCGGTCCACCCTCCCTAGGCAGTAAACATCTGAGGGTGGCCGTGTGACGGAGTGCCGTCACAACAGTTGACCATGCGCTCTGACTGCCATACCAATGAGCCTGGCTCTTTGGTGTTTCGGTCAAGTTGCTGGTTTGGTGCCCTGGAGACCCGAGTTCGAGACCGGGTGGGGTGACTGCCTTGTCCCTTCGCTACAATTAGTTGCAGTGGTGGGATGGCTTGCCGTGAGGCCATCGGAGGCGCACCTGGTATGTGAGCTGTATGAGGGACCCCCAGGATAGGTGGACCCCTGTGCGAGGGACCCCATAGATGGGTGAAGCGCTAGTGTGTGGGGCACCCTGGATGGGAGAAGTCGGCTGGATGCAGCGTGAGTGATGCTTGTGTGCGTGAAGCGCATGGGTGCGCTTCCCGAAGGGGAAGGCAGTGTGACGGAGTGCCGTCACAACAGTTGACCATGCACTCTGACTGCCATACCAATGAGCCTGGCTCATTTGTGTTTAGGTCAAGTTGCTGGTGCCCTGGAGACCCGAGTTCGAGACCGGGTGGGGTGACTGCCTTGTCCCTTTGCTACAGGCCGTAACAGCGGGAAACGAGGATGAAGAAGGAGAAGAAGACGATATGGAAGATATTAACCAAGTTAAGACTAGTACAATCGTTGGGTTTTCCATGTAAAGCATGAACTAACTGGAAGGAAACAGATGTCCACTCATAAATACCTCCCTGGGTTCAACTCAAGGTACACTTCCTGGTTCACCCCATGTTATCTTTAAGGTGCCTGTTTAAATGCTTAGTGGACAAAACAGACATAATTGGAGGATGGGGTGCCTATATGATATATGGTAATGGGTTCCGGCAGTAAAGGAAGTAAGGGCTGTTTCTGTAGTGTTGTAAATAGTCAACGGGAAGGATTTTAGTTAGATATAAGCCATGAGTTAAAGTATGCACCACACAGCCAGAAAAAAAAAAACCTAGACAGGGAAAGTAAAAATTTAGATGGGGCATGTAGATTTCAAAAGTACTTGCCCAAAAACCTTAACGTCAGACCCTACATGTGTTGAGCTGCTGCCGCCTAAGGTTAGACGGTACTGTACATCTGCTTATTAGTAATAAACTCTAACGTTGGATGTTCACTCATTCACACAGAGGAGTATAGAAAAATATTTTCAACGGCCGAAAAGGGCTCGTCTTGGAGAGGAGGTTGGCCTACAGAGTCCGGACCACAGGAGGTATTATCAAAAAGGTGAAGACACTTAGAAATCTCATATGGAAAGTGAACAGACGTCCATCAGTGTGAAAATTTATTTGCTTCCAATACTTCCAGGCCTCAACCAGTGCCAAAGCTGTGGCTGCATCAGCTGAGGCAGTAAGAGAGGGTGAGGAGGAAGGGATAGTAAGTAGGCAGGGAGATGTTGTAGGAGAGGAGGAAGACAGGCAGCATGTAGAGCCAGCTAGGGCGGAGGCAACAGGTGAGACTAAGCAAACACTGAAAAATAAAGCAGGGTCAGATCAGAAATGCACTTTTCTCATGAAAAGGGTCCTAATTTATATTCTTATGTGCCTTATAGAGAGGACCACGAGAAAACAGAGCGACTGGTTTTGATCCAGAATGGCTAAAAATGCCACAATTTCAGTCATGGCTGTATAACACCCAGCACGGTAAGTTTAGTATCTTTATTGATAAAACCATGTCTTGTTTTTTGTTCTCTTGGTAATGTTATTGCTTTACATTTTAGGGATGTTTTGTCGATTGTGCCGACAGCACAAGCCTGCTGCCAGAAAAGGACCAGGAAAGAGGGCCTTCATCGAGTTTGGAGGAGGGGTCTATAGAAAAGACTACATCGAGAGGCACATCACCACAGAACACCACCAGGAGAGTGTTAAGCCTAATTTACACCGCAGGCGAAAGCGTAACGTGAGCGTAACGTGAGCGTAACGTTGGCGTATCAATTCACACCGCCGCCGTTTGTTTGGCTATATTTAATAAGATAATAGGCGTACACGTCCAACGAGATGCTTCAGAAACGCTTAAAAATAGAAGTGAAGCATAAAGTTAAGCTTTGGTCGGCCGTGAGACGGGCGTAAAACGCTGCCGGTGGAAATGAGTGCACTGGTTTGAATGGAATTCTATCGCCAGCGGCAGACGGCCGTCTGACGGCCGACTAGAAAACGCTTCTAAAACGGATCCGGTGTAAATTGGCCTCGAGATGCCAAGCATCTCTTGCATCTGGTAGGTTCCAATTTCAACATCAAATATGCAATGATAATGAAATTTGAGTTCAACATTTTAAAACATTTAATCATTTACAGGAATGTCAGTGATGAATGCCTTTGAGCCCACAGTTGTTGTGGAGCATGAGGCAGTAATAGGTGGCTTCAAGTGCCTTTACTGGCTGATAAAAAATGTACTGGCCCATCACACTAACTACCCCAAGCTTTTGAGCCTAGCTGAGCTTCTGGGGTGCAATTATTTTAGGAAATTGAAGGTAAAGGTCATCAAGATATTATTTTAAAAAAAAATAAGTCTTGACATTAATAAATAAAAATTACAAAACAAATGTTCTCTTTTTCCATAGCCCTGGCCTTCAAGGACTCATCCAACCATGTTAAGTACATGGCCACCTTCAGAGATCACCTGCAAGAGATCTTCCGCAACAGTGCAAATCGCACTGCAACACTCAAGGCAGCATCCATCACCCTTGGTGTTAGAGACTTAAAAATGAAGGTAATTGTAACTTGATACTGTAGTAGTTATCTTTTGTTTATTCATAATGTAAAATGTGATACCATAGTTATTTTCTGTCAATGACAATATCCTGCCTTTTTTACAACATTTCCAGGAAGTAAAAGACACACGTTGGCTGTCCCAGCACAAGGCAATTGAGAACTTGCAGAGAAACCTGACAGCAGTCCTGGCAGCCTTGGCAGAGGAGGCAGAAGTACGTCGATGTCCGGTGGCAAAGGGTCTCCACACTTTTTGTGCCACCTACAGATTTGTGGCTGCTGTTTACCTGCAAGCTGATGTTTTGCCCCACCTTGCAAGTCTCTCCAGAGTATTTCAAAAAGCAGACGTCAACTTCCTTCATATAAAGGAGATGGTATGCTGAATGTGCCCATTTAATTAGTGTGATAAAAGTCAGTGTGTTTTGATACATTGAAATGGGGGTCCTTTCCATATCTGACCAGTAACAGCAGCTATGATTTTTGTTTTGTTTTTTAATTGCTTTAACTCTGAGGAACAGACAATGGCTCAGCATTTATCCAGAAAACTGTGAAACAAGTAATACAGCATCTACACATCAAACAAAGGTTGGGTTGTGTGTATCATCCTCAGTCACAGGGAATGGTGGAAAGGGTGAATGGCACACTTAAGACAAAAATAAATAAAATATGTGCAAGTGCCAAAATGAATTGGATTGATGCACTACCACTAGCACTAATGACTTATCGCATGCAAGCTAACAGAATGACGCATCTAACTCCGCATGAAATGCTTACGGGTCGACCCATGCCTGCACCTACGCTTAGAGGACCCCACAAGGGCCCTCCATTGGAACAATTACAATTGGAAATAAGGGAATATGTCAGACAACTAACTGCTATACACAAGCTTATATTCAAACAGGAAAAAAGCAGAGCTCCAGAGCCGGAAGATGACCCTCCAAGGGGGGTGGAGCCCGGTGACCAGGTCTACATAAAAGTGTTCCGGAGAAAGTGGAACGAGCCAAGGAGAGAGGGGCCATTCAAGGTGATCAGAGCAACGCCAACTGCCATCCAGGTGGAGGGAAGCACCACATGGTACCACCTCAACCACTGCACAAGAGTCACCCAGCCAAGGACGAGAGAGGAGCCAGGGAAAGATCAGGATGCTGACGCATCCAGACCCAACCAACCGCCCCAGAAGGACCAGACCCAAACCAGCCAGGAGCAACTGCACCCAGCCGAGGATGCTGAAGCAGATGACCGTGTTCCTGATACTCTACAGCCTCTGGCAGATTCCATTGGCCCAAGGGTGGAGCCAAAGGACGGAGGAAGCACCAATGACACAACAGGACTGGAGTAGCCAGATATCAAGGGACAGTACTAGGGATAACATGAGTGTCGCAGGAACAGCCGGTTCTGAGGTATTTGAGACGAGTAAGCCAAATAAGGGAGAAAAGGTCAAAAAGAGTGGTCTTACAAGCCCAAATACCGTCTCAAGAACTAAAATCAAGAGAACAAATTACTTACGAGGTAGAGTTAGGAGAGACAATGCTATGCTTGGTAGGCTTTCACCAGGAATACGGTCCATTTGATATTGGACAAGGTTTGTGTAAAATAGGTATCCAGAAAAGCTGTATACATTGGTGTTTGACAGTAACATTAGAAGATCAGCAGGACCATCTAAAAGATAAATATAAATTAGGAATGAAGAAAGGTGAGTTTCCAAATGTAGAGTGGGAAACAAAAGTAGATCTTCAACCGAAAACCAAAGATCTTTGTACAATACAAGTGCTGTAGCTTGGCAAAATAGGCAAGCCTTAGATTGGTTATTAGCAGAGAAAGGAGGAGTATGTGCTCTCATAGGAGACATGTGCTGCAGCTTTATTCCAAATAATACTGCACCTGAAGGATCATTTACTCTAGCAATGAACAAGCTTAAAGGTCTAAGACAGGAGGTAAAAAACACCGCAGGATATGGCCAGGATTGGTTTAGGTGGCTGACACTTAGATGGGGTAAATGGGGAAATATGATTGTAAACATAGGTCTAATACTCTTGGCAGTACTAATGATAATGGGATTACTTTTTTGCTGTTTTATTCCTATAGTGAGATCCATAATAGCATCTAAGATGGCTGAAGTGATGGTCCTTGCTGTAGCAGACATGGCAGAGAAAGATAGGCTAGAATGGGTGCCCGTGAGAGCCGATGACCGTAGTGATGATGAGGAGGAATATGAGCCAATGCTAGTTTAATCCTTGGGGAACACTTGGACTGTGAGGAGGTTCACATTGATCATGCTGGTAGCCTGTCCAAGTGAAGCTGTGTCAACAATCTGAAGGCAAAGTTTGTTAGAAATATACATATATTATGTTTCAACTCATAGTAGTGTGATAGTTTTTAACTGATAATTGTTGAATTAGCAAGTCATTTAGTAGTTTTATATTTTGTGTGTTTTTTCTTTTTGATTGACCTGATATTCACATTGTCACCATTTCACGATATACTCATTGATTGTTGAATGCTGAATTGAATTTTCATGTGATATGATGAGAAACAGTCCCGTTGAAGGAGGTTTTCCCTACAAAAGATAGGTTTACTCCAGGAGGACTGAGGAGGTGCATGGGGATTTTTACTACATTCCTGTAATTGGGCATTAGGACAGGGAAGTAGATGTTTATCCCAATGTACCTCGTGATGAAGGCCTGAGTCTCTGATGAGAGCCACATTTGATGGTGCCCTGGAGACCCGAGTTCGAGACCGGGTGGGGTGACTGTCTTGTCCCTTCGCTACAATTAGTGGCAGTGGTGGGATGGCTTGCCGTGAGGCCATCGGAGGCGCACCTGGTATGTGAGCTGTATGAGGGACCCCCAGGATAGGTGGACCCCTGTGCGAGGGACCCCATAGATGGGTGAAGCGCTAGTGTGTGGGGCACCCTGGATGGGAGAAGTCGGCTGGATGCAGCGTGAGTGACGCTTGTGTGCGTGAAGCGCATGGGTGCGCTTCCCGAAGGGGAAGGCAGTGTGACGGAGTGCCGTCACAACAGTTGACCATGCGCTCTGACTGCCATACCAATGAGCCTGGCTCATTTGTGTTTAGGTCAAGTTGCTGTGCCCTGGACACCCGAGTTCGAGACCGGGTGGGGTGACTGCCTTGTCCCTTTGCTACAGGCCGTAACAGCGGGAAACGAGGATGAAGAAGGAGAAGAAGACGATATGGAAGATATTAACCAAGTTAAGACTAGTACAATCGTTGGGTTTTCCATGTAAAGCATGAACTAACTGTGGAAGGAAACAGATGCCCACTCATAAATACCTCCCTGGGTTCAACTCAAGGTGCGCTTCCTGGTTCACCACATGTTATCTTTAAGGTGCCTGTTTAAATGCTTAGTGGAAAAAACAGACATAATTGGAGGATGGGGTGCCTATATGATATGCCTATATGAACGTGCCTCAACGTAAAATTGCAAAGAATTTGGGGATATCATCATCTACAGTCCATAACATCATCAACAGATTCAGAGAATCGGGGGACATCTCTGCACGTAAGCTGCAAGGCCGAAAACCCACATTGAATCGCCGTGACCGTCGATCCCTCAGGCCGTACTGCATCAAAAACCGACATCATTCTCTGCAAGATATTACAGCATGGGCTCAGGAACACTTTGGAAAACCGTTGTCAGTTAACACAATTCGGCGTTACATTCACAAGTGCAAGTTAAAACTGTACTATGCAAAGCGAAAGCCATATATCAACAACACCCAGAAACGCCGCCGGCTTCTCTGGGCCCGAGCTCATCTCATTTGGACTGAAGCGAAGTGGAAAAGTGTTCTGTGGTCTGATGAGTCCACATTCCAAATTGTTTTTGGAAATAATAGACGTCGTGTCCTCCAAAGAGGAAAAAGACCATCCAGACTGTTATCAGCGCAAAGTCCAAAAACCAGCATCTGTGATGGTATGGGGGTGTGTTAGTGCCAATGGTATGGGTAACCTGCACATTTGTGAAGGCACCATTAATGCACAGTAAAGGTACATTCAGGTTCTGGAGCAGCATATGCTGCCATCCAAGCGACGTCTTTTTCAGAGTCGTCCCTGCTTATTTCAGCAAGACAATGCCAAGCCACATTCTGCACGTGTTACAACAGCCTGGCTTCGTAGTAAAAGAGTGCGGGTACTAGACTGATAGACAGACTAGACAGACTAGGGTTGTGTACTTGTGACCTCACTCGTAGTCCTTCTCCCCTCCTTCCCTAAAGTCCGGTTTAGTTTTTCACCCATTTGTGTCTTTGTTTATTTGTTGCCCGTTTGTTTGTTTTTTTGTCTTTTGCTTTTGAAACTATTGATGTACCCTTTGATTTTTTTTGTATGCGCCTTGGCATTAAAACCTTTAAATGGTTCGCCCCTTGCAGTCTCCAGTGTCTGTAGCCTACGCACCACACGGGTTCAAACAGCAGTCCCATCCACTTATACAGGCGGTGTTCGGTCCACCCTCCCTAGGCAGTAAACATCTGAGGGTGGCCGTGTGACGGAGTGCCGTCACAACAGTTGACCATGCGCTCTGACTGCCATACCAATGAGCCTGGCTCTTTGGTGTTTCGGTCAAGTTGCTGGTTTGGTGCCCTGGAGACCCGAGTTCGAGACCGGGTGGGGTGACTGCCTTGTCCCTTCGCTACAATTAGTGGCAGTGGTGGCTTGCCGTGAGGCCATCGGAGGCGCACCTGGTATGTGAGCTGTATGAGGGACCCCCAGGATAGGTGGACCCCTGTGCGAGGGACCCCATAGATGGGTGAAGCGCTAGTGTGTGGGGCACCCTGGATGGGAGAAGTCGGCTGGATGCAGCGTGAGTGACGCTTGTGTGCGTGAAGCGCATGGGTGCGCTTCCCGAAGGGGAAGGCAGTGTGACGGAGTGCCGTCACAACAGTTGACCATGCGCTCTGACTGCCATACCAATGAGCCTGGCTCATTTGTGTTTAGGTCAAGTTGCTGTGCCCTGGACACCCGAGTTCGAGACCGGGTGGGGTGACTGCCTTGTCCCTTTGCTACAGGCCGTAACAGCGGGAAACGAGGATGAAGAAGGAGAAGAAGACGATATGGAAGATATTAACCAAGTTAAGACTAGTACAATCGTTGGGTTTTCCATGTAAAGCATGAACTAACTGTGGAAGGAAACAGATGCCCACTCATAAATACCTCCCTGGGTTCAACTCAAGGTACACTTCCTGGTTCACCCCATGTTATCTTTAAGGTGCCTGTTTAAATGCTTAGTGGACAAAACAGACATAATTGGAGGATGGGGTGCCTATATGATATATGGTAATGGGTTCCGGCAGTAAAGGAAGTAAGGGCTGTTTCTGTAGTGTTGTAAATAGTCAACGGGAAGGATTTTAGTTAGATATAAGCCATGAGTTAAAGTATGCACCACACAGCCAGAAAAAAAAAAACCTAGACAGGGAAAGTAAAAATTTAGATGGGGCATGTAGATTTCAAAAGTACTTGCCCAAAAACCTTAACGTCAGACCCTACATGTGTTGAGCTGCTGCCGCCTAAGGTTAGACGGTACTGTACATCTGCTTATTAGTAATAAACTAACGTTGGATGTTCACTCATTCACACAGAGTATAGAAAAATATTTTCAACGGCCGAAAAGGGCTCGTCTTGGAGAGGAGGTTGGCCTACAGTCCGGACCACAGGAGGTATTATCAAAAAGGTGAAGACACTTAGAAATCTCATATGGAAAGTGAACAGACGTCCATCAGTGTGAAAATTAATTTGCTTCCAATACTTCCAGGCCTCAACCAGTGCCAAAGCTGTGGCTGCATCAGCTGAGGCAGTAAGAGAGGGTGAGGAGGAAGGGATAGTAAGTAGGCAGGGAGATGTTGTAGGAGAGGAGGAAGACAGGCAGCATGTAGAGCCAGCTAGGGCGGAGGCAACAGGTGAGACTAAGCAAACACTGAAAAATAAAGCAGGGTCAGATCAGAAATGCACTTTTCTCATGAAAAGGGTCCTAATTTATATTCTTATGTGCCTTATAGAGAGGACCACGAGAAAACAGAGCGACTGGTTTTGATCCAGAATGGCTAAAAATGCCACAATTTCAGTCATGGCTGTATAACACCCAGCACGGTAAGTTTAGTATCTTTATTGATAAAACCATGTCTTGTTTTTTGTTCTCTTGGTAATGTTATTGCTTTACATTTTAGGGATGTTTTGTCGATTGTGCCGACAGCACAAGCCTGCTGCCAGGAAAGGACCAGGAAAGAGGGCCTTCATCGAGTTTGGAGGAGGGGTCTTTAGAAAAGACTACATCGAGAGGCACATCACCACAGAACACCACCAGGAGAGTGTTAAGCCTAATTTACACCGCAGGCGAAAGCGTAACGTGAGCGTAACGTGAGCCTAACGTTGGCGTATCAATTCACACCGCCGCCGTTTGTTTGGCTATATTTAATAAGATAATAGGCGTACACTTCCAACGAGACGCTTCAGAAACGCTTAAAAATAGAAGTGAAGCATAAAGTTAAGCTTTGGTCGGCCGTGAGACGGGCGTAAAACGCTGCCGGTGTAAATGAGTGCACTGGTTTGAATGGAATTCTATCGCCAGCGGCAGACGGCCGTCTGACGGCCGACTAGAAAACGCTTCTAAAACGGATCCGGTGTAAATTGGCCTTGAGATGCCAAGCATCTCTTGCATCTGGTAGGTTCCAATTTCAACATCAAATATGCAATGATAATGAAATTTGAGTTCAACATTTTAAAACATTTAATCATTTACAGGAATGTCAGTGATGAATGCCTTTGAGCCCACAGTTGTTTTGGAGCATGAGGCAGTAATAGGTGGCTTCAAGTGCCTTTACTGGCTGATAAAAAATGAACTGGCCCATCACACTAACTACCCCAAGCTTTTGAGCCTAGCTGAGCTTCTGGGGTGCAATTATTTTAGGAAATTGAAGGTAAAGGTCATCAAGATATTATTTAAAATAAAATCAGTCTTTACATTAATAAATAAAAAATACAAAACAAATGTTCTCTTTTTCCATAGCCCTGGCCTTCAAGGACTCATCCAACCATGTTAAGTACATGGCCACCTTCAGAGATCACCTGCAAGAGATCTTCCGCAACAGTGCAAATCGCACCGCAACACTCAAGGCAGCATCCATCACCCTTGGTGTTAGAGACTTAAAAATGAAGGTAATTGTAACTTGATACTGTAGTAGTTATCTTTTGTTTATTCATAATGTAAAATGTGATACCATAGTTATTTTCTGTCAATGACAATATCCTGCCTTTTTTACAACATTTCCAGGAAGTAAAAGACACACGTTGGCTGTCCCAGCACAAGGCAATTGAGAACTTGCAGAGAAACCTGACAGCAGTCCTGGCAGCCTTGGCAGAGGAGGCAGAAGTACGTCGATGTCCGGTGGCAAAGGGTCTCTACACTTTTTGTGCCACCTACAGATTTGTGGCTGCTGTTTACCTGCAAGCTGATGTTTTGCCCCACCTTGCAAGTCTCTCCAGAGTATTTCAAAAAGCAGACGTCAACTTCCTTCATATAAAGGAGATGGTATGCTGAATGTGCCCATTTAATTAGTGTGATAAAAGTCAGTGTGTTTTGATACATTGAAATGGGGGTCCTTTCCATATCTGACCAGTAACAGCAGCTATGATTTTTGTTTTGTTTTTTAATTGCTTTAACTCTGAGGAACAGACAATGGCTCAGCATTTATCCAGAAAACTGTGAAACAAGTAATACAGCATCTACACATCAAACAAAGGTTGGGTTGTGTGTATCATCCTCAGTCACAGGGAATGGTGGAAAGGGTGAATGGCACACTTAAGACAAAAATAAATAAAATATGTGCAAGTGCCAAAATGAATTGGATTGATGCACTACCACTAGCACTAATGACTTATCGCATGCAAGCTAACAGAATGACGCATCTAACTCCGCATGAAATGCTTACGGGTCGACCCATGCCTGCACCTACGCTTAGAGGACCCCACAAGGGCCCTCCATTGGAACAATTACAATTGGAAATAAGGGAATATGTCAGACAACTAACTGCTATACACAAGCTTATATTCAAACAGGAAAAAAGCAGAGCTCCAGAGCCGGAAGATGACCCTCCAAGGGGGGTGGAGCCCGGTGACCAGGTCTACATAAAAGTGTTCCGGAGAAAGTGGAACGAGCCAAGGAGAGAGGGGCCATTCAAGGTGATCAGAGCAACGCCAACTGCCATCCAGGTGGAGGGAAGCACCACATGGTACCACCTCAACCACTGCACAAGAGTCACCCAGCCAAGGACGAGAGAGGAGCCAGGGAAAGATCAGGATGCTGACGCATCCAGACCCAACCAACCGCCCCAGAAGGACCAGACCCAAACCAGCCAGGAGCAACTGCACCCAGCCGAGGATGCTGAAGCAGATGACCGTGTTCCTGATACTCTACAGCCTCTGGCAGATTCCATTGGCCCAAGGGTGGAGCCAAAGGACGGAGGAAGCACCAATGACACAACAGGACTGGAGTAGCCAGATATCAAGGGACAGTACTAGGGATAACATGAGTGTCGCAGGAACAGCCGGTTCTGAGGTATTTGAGACGAGTAAGCCAAATAAGGGAGAAAAGGTCAAAAAGAGTGGTCTTACAAGCCCAAATACCGTCTCAAGAACTAAAATCAAGAGAACAAATTACTTACGAGGTAGAGTTAGGAGAGACAATGCTATGCTTGGTAGGCTTTCACCAGGAATACGGTCCATTTGATATTGGACAAGGTTTGTGTAAAATAGGTATCCAGAAAAGCTGTATACATTGGTGTTTGACAGTAACATTAGAAGATCAGCAGGACCATCTAAAAGATAAATATAAATTAGGAATGAAGAAAGGTGAGTTTCCAAATGTAGAGTGGGAAACAAAAGTAGATCTTCAACCGAAAACCAAAGATCTTTGTACAATACAAGTGCTGTAGCTTGGCAAAATAGGCAAGCCTTAGATTGGTTATTAGCAGAGAAAGGAGGAGTATGTGCTCTCATAGGAGACATGTGCTGCAGCTTTATTCCAAATAATACTGCACCTGAAGGATCATTTACTCTAGCAATGAACAAACTTAAAGGTCTAAGACAGGAGGTAAAAAACACCGCAGGATATGGCCAGGATTGGTTTAGGTGGCTGACACTTAGATGGGGTAAATGGGGAAATAGGATTGTAAACATAGGTCTAATACTCTTGGCAGTACTAATGATAATGGGATTACTTTTTTGCTGTTTTATTCCTATAGTGAGATCCATAATAGCATCTAAGATGGCTGAAGTGATGGTCCTTGCTGTAGCAGACATGGCAGAGAAAGATAGGCTAGAATGGGTGCCCGTGAGAGCTGATGACCGTAGTGATGATGAGGAGGAATATGAGCCAATGCTAGTTTAATCCTTGGGGAACACTTGGACTGTGAGGAGGTTCACATTGATCATGCTGGTAGCCTGTCCAAGTGAAGCTGTGTCAACAATCTGAAGGCAAAGTTTGTTAGAAATATACATATATTATGTTTCAACTCATAGTAGTGTGATAGTTTTTAACTGATAATTGTTGAATTAGCAAGTCATTTAGTAGTTTTATATTTTGTGTGTTTTTTCTTTTTGATTGACCTGATATTCACATTGTCACCATTTCACGATATACTCATTGATTGTTGAATGCTGAATTGAATTTTCATGTGATATGATGAGAAACAGTCCCGTTGAAGGAGGTTTTCCCTACAAAAGATAGGTTTACTCCAGGAGGACTGAGGAGGTGCATGGGGATTTTTACTACATTCCTGTAATTGGGCATTAGGACAGGGAAGTAGATGTTTATCCCAATGTACCTCGTGATGAAGGCCTGAGTCTCTGATGAGAGCCACATTTGATGGTGCCCTGGAGACCCGAGTTCGAGACCGGGTGGGCTGACTGCCTTGTCCCTTCGCTACAATTAGTGGCAGTGGTGGGATGGCTTGCCGTGAGGCCATCGGAGGCGCACCTGGTATGTGAGCTGTATGAGGGACCCCCAGGATAGGTGGACCCCTGTGCGAGGGACCCCATAGATGGGTGAAGCGCTAGTGTGTGGGGCACCCTGGATGGGAGAAGTCGGCTGGATGCAGCGTGAGTGACGCTTGTGTGCGTGAAGCGCATCGGTGCGCTTCCCGAAGGGGAAGGCAGTGTGACGGAGTGCCGTCACAACAGTTGACCATGCGCTCTGACTGGCTCATTTGTGTTTAGGTCAAGTTGCTGGTTTGGTGCCCTGGAGACCCGAGTTCGAGACCGGGTGGGGTGACTGCCTTGTCCCTTTGCTACAGGCCGTAACAGCGGGAAACGAGGATGAAGAAGGAGAAGAAGACGATATGGAAGATATTAACCAAGTTAAGACTAGTACAATCGTTGGGTTTTCCATGTAAAGCATGAACTAACTGTGGAAGGAAACAGATGTCCACTCATAAATACCTCCCTGGGTTCAACTCAAGGTGCGCTTCCTGGTTCACCACATGTTATCTTTAAGGTGCCTGTTTAAATGCTTAGTGGAAAAAACAGACATAATTGGAGGATGGGGTGCCTATATGATATGCCTATATGAACGTGCCTCAACGTAAAATTGCAAAGAATTTGGGGATATCATCATCTACAGTCCATAACATCATCAACAGATTCAGAGAATCGGGGGACATCTCTGCACGTAAGCTGCAAGGCCGAAAACCCACATTGAATCGCCGTGACCGTCGATCCCTCAGGCCGTACTGCATCAAAAACCGACATCATTCTCTGCAAGATATTACAGCATGGGCTCAGGAACACTTTGGAAAACCGTTGTCAGTTAACACAATTCGGCGTTACATTCACAAGTGCAAGTTAAAACTGTACTATGCAAAGCGAAAGCCATATATCAACAACACCCAGAAACGCCGCCGGCTTCTCTGGGCCCGAGCTCATCTCATTTGGACTGAAGCGAAGTGGAAAAGTGTTCTGTGGTCTGATGAGTCCACATTCCAAATTGTTTTTGGAAATAATAGACGTCGTGTCCTCCAAAGAGGAAAAAGACCATCCAGACTGTTATCAGCGCAAAGTCCAAAAACCAGCATCTGTGATGGTATGGGGGTGTGTTAGTGCCAATGGTATGGGTAACCTGCACATTTGTGAAGGCACCATTAATGCACAGTAAAGGTACATTCAGGTTCTGGAGCAGCATATGCTGCCATCCAAGCGACGTCTTTTTCAGAGTCGTCCCTGCTTATTTCAGCAAGACAATGCCAAGCCACATTCTGCACGTGTTACAACAGCCTGGCTTCGTAGTAAAAGAGTGCGGGTACTAGACTGATAGACAGACTAGACAGACTAGGGTTGTGTACTTGTGACCTCACTCGTAGTCCTTCTCCCCTCCTTCCCTAAAGTCCGGTTTAGTTTTTCACCCATTTGTGTCTTTGTTTATTTGTTGCCCGTTTGTTTGTTTTTTTGTCTTTTGCTTTTGAAACTATTGATGTACCCTTTGATTTTTTTTGTATGCGCCTTGGCATTAAAACCTTTAAATGGTTCGCCCCTTGCAGTCTCCAGTGTCTGTAGCCTACGCACCACACGGGTTCAAACAGCAGTCCCATCCACTTATACAGGCGGTGTTCGGTCCACCCTCCCTAGGCAGTAAACATCTGAGGGTGGCCGTGTGACGGAGTGCCGTCACAACAGTTGACCATGCGCTCTGACTGCCATACCAATGAGCCTGGCTCTTTGGTGTTTCGGTCAAGTTGCTGGTTTGGTGCCCTGGAGACCCGAGTTCGAGACCGGGTGGGCTGACTGCCTTGTCCCTTCGCTACAATTAGTGGCAGTGGTGGGATGGCTTGCCGTGAGGCCATCGGAGGCGCACCTGGTATGTGAGCTGTATGAGGGACCCCCAGGATAGGTGGACCCCTGTGCGAGGGACCCCATAGATGGGTGAAGCGCTAGTGTGTGGGGCACCCTGGATGGGAGAAGTCGGCTGGATGCAGCGTGAGTGACGCTTGTGTGCGTGAAGCGCATGGGTGCGCTTCCCGAAGGGGAAGGCAGTGTGACGGAGTGCCGTCACAACAGTTGACCATGCGCTCTGACTGCCATACCAATGAGCCTGGCTCATTTGTGTTTAGGTCAAGTTGCTGTGCCCTGGACACCCGAGTTCGAGACCGGGTGGGGTGACTGCCTTGTCCCTTTGCTACAGGCCGTAACAGCGGGAAACGAGGATGAAGAAGGAGAAGAAGACGATATGGAAGATATTAACCAAGTTAAGACTAGTACAATCGTTGGGTTTTCCATGTAAAGCATGAACTAACTGTGGAAGGAAACAGATGCCCACTCATAAATACCTCCCTGGGTTCAACTCAAGGTACACTTCCTGGTTCACCCCATGTTATCTTTAAGGTGCCTGTTTAAATGCTTAGTGGACAAAACAGACATAATTGGAGGATGGGGTGCCTATATGATATATGGTAATGGGTTCCGGCAGTAAAGGAAGTAAGGGCTGTTTCTGTAGTGTTGTAAATAGTCAACGGGAAGGATTTTAGTTAGATATAAGCCATGAGTTAAAGTATGCACCACACAGCCAGAAAAAAAAAAACCTAGACAGGGAAAGTAAAAATTTAGATGGGGCATGTAGATTTCAAAAGTACTTGCCCAAAAACCTTAACGTCAGACCCTACATGTGTTGAGCTGCTGCCGCCTAAGGTTAGACGGTACTGTACATCTGCTTATTAGTAATAAACTAACGTTGGATGTTCACTCATTCACACAGAGTATAGAAAAATATTTTCAACGGCCGAAAAGGGCTCGTCTTGGAGAGGAGGTTGGCCTACAGTCCGGACCACAGGAGGTATTATCAAAAAGGTGAAGACACTTAGAAATCTCATATGGAAAGTGAACAGACGTCCATCAGTGTGAAAATTAATTTGCTTCCAATACTTCCAGGCCTCAACCAGTGCCAAAGCTGTGGCTGCATCAGCTGAGGCAGTAAGAGAGGGTGAGGAGGAAGGGATAGTAAGTAGGCAGGGAGATGTTGTAGGAGAGGAGGAAGACAGGCAGCATGTAGAGCCAGCTAGGGCGGAGGCAACAGGTGAGACTAAGCAAACACTGAAAAATAAAGCAGGGTCAGATCAGAAATGCACTTTTCTCATGAAAAGGGTCCTAATTTATATTCTTATGTGCCTTATAGAGAGGACCACGAGAAAACAGAGCGACTGGTTTTGATCCAGAATGGCTAAAAATGCCACAATTTCAGTCATGGCTGTATAACACCCAGCACGGTAAGTTTAGTATCTTTATTGATAAAACCATGTCTTGTTTTTTGTTCTCTTGGTAATGTTATTGCTTTACATTTTAGGGATGTTTTGTCGATTGTGCCGACAGCACAAGCCTGCTGCCAGAAAAGGACCAGGAAAGAGGGCCTTCATCGAGTTTGGAGGAGGGGTCTATAGAAAAGACTACATCGAGAGGCACATCACCACAGAACACCACCAGGAGAGTGTTAAGCCTAATTTACACCGCAGGCGAAAGCGTAACGTGAGCGTAACGTGAGCGTAACGTTGGCGTATCAATTCACACCGCCGCCGTTTGTTTGGCTATATTTAATAAGATAATAGGCGTACACGTCCAACGAGACGCTTCAGAAACGCTTAAAAATAGAAGTGAAGCATAAAGTTAAGCTTTGGTCGGCCGTGAGACGGGCGTAAAACGCTGCCGGTGGAAATGAGTGCACTGGTTTGAATGGAATTCTATCGCCAGCGGCAGACGGCCGTCTGACGGCCGACTAGAAAACGCTTCTAAAACGGATCCGGTGTAAATTGGCCTTGAGATGCCAAGCATCTCTTGCATCTGGTAGGTTCCAATTTCAACATCAAATATGCAATGATAATGAAATTTGAGTTCAACATTTTAAAACATTTAATAATTTACAGGAATGTCAGTGATGAATGCCTTTGAGCCCACAGTTGTTGTGGAGCATGAGGCAGTAATAGGTGGCTTCAAGTGCCTTTACTGGCTGATAAAAAATGAACTGGCCCATCACACTAACTACCCCAAGCTTTTGAGCCTAGCTGAGCTTCTGGGGTGCAATTATTTTAGGAAATTGAAGGTAAAGGTCATCAAGATATTATTTAAAATAAAATCAGTCTTTACATTAATAAATAAAAATTACAAAACAAATGTTCTCTTTTTCCATAGCCCTGGCCTTCAAGGACTCATCCAACCATGTTAAGTACATGGCCACCTTCAGAGATCACCTGCAAGAGATCTTCCGCAACAGTGCAAATCGCACTGCAACACTCAAGGCAGCATCCATCACCCTTGGTGTTAGAGACTTAAAAATGAAGGTAATTGTAACTTGATACTGTAGTAGTTATCTTTTGTTTATTCATAATGTAAAATTTGATACCATAGTTATTTTCTGTCAATGACAATATCCTGCCTTTTTTACAACATTTCCAGGAAGTAAAAGACACACGTTGGCTGTCCCAGCACAAGGCAATTGAGAACTTGCAGAGAAACCTGACAGCAGTCCTGGCAGCCTTGGCAGAGGAGGCAGAAGTACGTCGATGTCCGGTGGCAAAGGGTCTCTACACTTTTTGTGCCACCTACAGATTTGTGGCTGCTGTTTACCTGCAAGCTGATGTTTTGCCCCACCTTGCAAGTCTCTCCAGAGTATTTCAAAAAGCAGACGTCAACTTCCTTCATATAAAGGAGATGGTATGCTGAATGTGCCCATTTAATTAGTGTGATAAAAGTCAGTGTGTTTTGATACATTGAAATGGGGGTCCTTTCCATATCTGACCAGTAACAGCAGCTATGATTTTTGTTTTGTTTTTTAATTGCTTTAACTCTGAGGAACAGACAATGGCTCAGCATTTATCCAGAAAACTGAAACAAGTAATACAGCATCTACACATCAAACAAAGGTTGGGTTGTGTGTATCATCCTCAGTCACAGGGAATGGTGGAAAGGGTGAATGGCACACTTAAGACAAAAATAAATAAAATATGTGCAAGTGCCAAAATGAATTGGATTGATGCACTACCACTAGCACTAATGACTTATCTAACAGAAGCTAACAGAATGACGCATCTAACAGAATGACGCATCTAACTCCGCATGAAATGCTTACGGGTCGACCCATGCCTGCACCTACGCTTAGAGGACCCCACAAGGGCCCTCCATTGGAACAATTACAATTGGAAATAAGGGAATATGTCAGACAACTAACTGCTATACACAAGCTTATATTCAAACAGGAAAAAAGCAGAGCTCCAGAGCCGGAAGATGACCCTCCAAGGGGGGTGGAGCCCGGTGACCAGGTCTACATAAAAGTGTTCCGGAGAAAGTGGAACGAGCCAAGGAGAGAGGGGCCATTCAAGGTGATCAGAGCAACGCCAACTGCCATCCAGGTGGAGGGAAGCACCACATGGTACCACCTCAACCACTGCACAAGAGTCACCCAGCCAAGGACGAGAGAGGAGCCAGGGAAAGATCAGGATGCTGACGCATCCAGACCCAACCAACCGCCCCAGAAGGACCAGACCCAAACCAGCCAGGAGCAACTGCACCCAGCCGAGGATGCTGAAGCAGATGACCGTGTTCCTGATACTCTACAGCCTCTGGCAGATTCCATTGGCCCAAGGGTGGAGCCAAAGGACGGAGGAAGCACCAATGACACAACAGGACTGGAGTAGCCAGATATCAAGAGACAGTACTAGGGATAACATGAGTGTCGCAGGAACAGCCGGTTCTGAGGTATTTGAGACGAGTAAGCCAAATAAGGGAGAAAAGGTCAAAAAGAGTGGTCTTACAAGCCCAAATACCGTCTCAAGAACTAAAATCAAGAGAACAAATTACTTACGAGGTAGAGTTAGGAGAGACAATGCTATGCTTGGTAGGCTTTCACCAGGAATACGGTCCATTTGATATTGGACAAGGTTCGTGTAAAATAGGTATCCAGAAAAGCTGTATACATTGGTGTTTGACAGTAACATTAGAAGATCAGCAGGACCATCTAAAAGATAAATATAAATTAGGAATGAAGAAAGGTGAGTTTCCAAATGTAGAGTGGGAAACAAAAGTAGATCTTCAACCGAAAACCAAAGATCTTTGTACAATACAAGTGCTGTAGCTTGGCAAAATAGGCAAGCCTTAGATTGGTTATTAGCAGAGAAAGGAGGAGTATGTGCTCTCATAGGAGACATGTGCTGCCCCTGTGCGAGGGACCCCATAGATGGGTGAAGCGCTAGTGTGTGGGGCACCCTGGATGGGAGAAGTCGGCTGGATGCAGCGTGAGTGACGCTTGTGTGCGTGAAGCGCATCGGTGCGCTTCCCGAAGGGGAAGGCAGTGTGACGGAGTGCCGTCACAACAGTTGACCATGCGCTCTGACTGGCTCATTTGTGTTTAGGTCAAGTTGCTGGTTTGGTGCCCTGGAGACCCGAGTTCGAGACCGGGTGGGGTGACTGCCTTGTCCCTTTGCTACAGGCCGTAACAGCGGGAAACGAGGATGAAGAAGGAGAAGAAGACGATATGGAAGATATTAACCAAGTTAAGACTAGTACAATCGTTGGGTTTTCCATGTAAAGCATGAACTAACTGTGGAAGGAAACAGATGTCCACTCATAAATACCTCCCTGGGTTCAACTCAAGGTACACTTCCTGGTTCACCCCATGTTATCTTTAAGGTGCCTGTTTAAATGCTTAGTGGACAAAACAGACATAATTGGAGGATGGGGTGCCTATATGATATATGGTAATGGGTTCCGGCAGTAAAGGAAGTAAGGGCTGTTTCTGTAGTGTTGTAAATAGTCAACGGGAAGATTTTTAGTTAGATATAAGCCATGAGTTAAAGTATGCACCACACAGCCAGAAAAAAAAAACCTAGACAGGGAAAGTAAAAATTTAGATGGGGCATGTAGATTTCAAAAGTACTTGCCCAAAAACCTTAACGTCAGACCCTACATGTGTTGAGCTGCTGCCGCCTAAGGTTAGACGGTATTGTACATCTGCTTATTAGTAATAAACTCTAACGTTGGATGTTCACTCATTCACACAGAGTATAGAAAAATATTTTCAACGGCCGAAAAGGGCTCGTCTTGGAGAGGAGGTTGGCCTACAGTCCGGACCACAGGAGGTATTATCAAAAAGGTGAAGACACTTAGAAATCTCATATGGAAAGTGAACAGACGTCCATCAGTGTGAAAATTTATTTGCTTCCAATACTTCCAGGCCTCAACCAGTGCCAAAGCTGTGGCTGCATCAGCTGAGGCAGTAAGAGAGGGTGAGGAGGAAGGGATAGTAAGTAGGCAGGGAGATGTTGTAGGAGAGGAGGAAGACAGGCAGCATGTAGAGCCAGCTAGGGCGGAGGCAACAGGTGAGACTAAGCAAACACTGAAAAATAAAGCAGGGTCAGATCAGAAATGCACTTCTCATGAAAAGGGTCCTAATTTATATTCTTATGTGCCTTATAGAGAGGACCACGAGAAAACAGAGCGACTGGTTTTGATCCAGAATGGCTAAAAATGCCACAATTTCAGTCATGGCTGTATAACACCCAGCACGGTAAGTTTAGTATCTTTATTGATAAAACCATGTCTTGTTTTTTGTTCTCTTGGTAATGTTATTGCTTTACATTTTAGGGATGTTTTGTCGATTGTGCCGACAGCACAAGCCTGCTGCCAGAAAAGGACCAGGAAAGAGGGCCTTCATCGAGTTTGGAGGAGGGGTCTATAGAAAAGACTACATCGAGAGGCACATCACCACAGAACACCACCAGGAGAGTGTTAAGCCTAATTTACACCGCAGGCGAAAGCGTAACGTGAGCGTAACGTGAGCGTAACGTTGGCGTATCAATTCACACCGCCGCCGTTTGTTTGGCTATATTTAATAAGATAATAGGCGTACACGTCCAACGAGACGCTTCAGAAACGCTTAAAAATAGAAGTGAAGCATAAAGTTAAGCTTTGGTCGGCCGTGAGACGGGCGTAAAACGCTGCCGGTGGAAATGAGTGCACTGGTTTGAATGGAATTCTATCGCCAGCGGCAGACGGCCGTCTGACGGCCGACTAGAAAACGCTTCTAAAACGGATCCGGTGTAAATTGGCCTTGAGATGCCAAGCATCTCTTGCATCTGGTAGGTTCCAATTTCAACATCAAATATGCAATGATAATGAAATTTGAGTTCAACATTTTAAAACATTTAATAATTTACAGGAATGTCAGTGATGAATGCCTTTGAGCCCACAGTTGTTGTGGAGCATGAGGCAGTAATAGGTGGCTTCAAGTGCCTTTACTGGCTGATAAAAAATGAACTGGCCCATCACACTAACTACCCCAAGCTTTTGAGCCTAGCTGAGCTTCTGGGGTGCAATTATTTTAGGAAATTGAAGGTAAAGGTCATCAAGATATTATTTAAAATAAAATCAGTCTTTACATTAATAAATAAAAATTACAAAACAAATGTTCTCTTTTTCCATAGCCCTGGCCTTCAAGGACTCATCCAACCATGTTAAGTACATGGCCACCTTCAGAGATCACCTGCAAGAGATCTTCCGCAACAGTGCAAATCGCACTGCAACACTCAAGGCAGCATCCATCACCCTTGGTGTTAGAGACTTAAAAATGAAGGTAATTGTAACTTGATACTTTAGTAGTTATCTTTTGTTTATTCATAATGTAAAATTTGATACCATAGTTATTTTCTGTCAATGACAATATCCTGCCTTTTTTACAACATTTCCAGGAAGTAAAAGACACACGTTGGCTGTCCCAGCACAAGGCAATTGAGAACTTGCAGAGAAACCTGACAGCAGTCCTGGCAGCCTTGGCAGAGGAGGCAGAAGTACGTCGATGTCCGGTGGCAAAGGGTCTCTACACTTTTTGTGCCACCTACAGATTTGTGGCTGCTGTTTACCTGCAAGTTGATGTTTTGCCCCACCTTGCAAGTCTCTCCAGAGTATTTCAAAAAGCAGACGTCAACTTCCTTCATATAAAGGAGATGGTATGCTGAATGTGCCCATTTAATTAGTGTGATAAAAGTCAGTGTGTTTTGATACATTGAAATGGGGGTCCTTTCCATATCTGACCAGTAACAGCAGCTATGATTTTTGTTTTGTTTTTTAATTGCTTTAACTCTGAGGAACATCAGAGACGCTGGACAGACTCCACTCCCGGGATCATTCCTGTCTCGCCTCCACGAGGACCTGGATAATTCCCAAGGACTTGGGGCCTTTAACATTCAGCATGAGGAGGAGAGGGACAGGAGAGGACGGGGACAAAGATGGCCAGGAAGCCACAAGGGAGAAGCAGTGGGACAGATTCCAGCAAGAGGTAAATAATGATTAAAGTAATGATTTACCTCTTACATGGTTTTTATTTGCACTCCTCTCTATGCTCTGACCCTTAATGACTATATTAAAGCTAGCTGTAAGCTCATCTTCCCTATGTTCATTGTAGGTCATCCACCCTTACCTAAGTGGCCTGGAAAAAAACCTTCACCTGAGGTTCCATGACCGGGACATACTTGGGGCTTTTATGGCTCTTTTCCACTGACTGGTACCAGCTCGGTTCGGTTCGCTTTTTTTGCTTTCCCATTACTAAAATCTGGTACCTGGTACCTGGTACTATTCTTGGTACCACCTTTGCCGAGGTTCCAAGCGTGCTGAACCGATACTAAACAATGACGTGTATATACTGGAGGTTGCTGATTGGTGATCGCTATTGTTATTGTTACGTCAAGTCTCCAGGCATTTTTAAATACCTCAGCCTTTTGACAGCAAGCCTATCACTACGATATCCAGTTAAAAAAAAACTTTAAAAAAAACTACGATATCCAGTTATGGCAGAGCGAAAGGCTGTGCCTTGGTCAAATGAAGAGGTCGGCACAGTCAAAGAGAGCTAGATGGGGCAACCAGAAATGAGAAGGTTTTTCAAGAGGTCTCTCATCTCATGACTTCCTTCGGCTACGAAAGGACTTCTCAACAATGTCGAGACAAACTAAAAAAAAAGAAAAGTGATTACAGGTCTATCAAGGACCACAACGGCCGGAGTGGGTCAAATAGGAAGAACTGGAGGTGGTTTGACCATGTTTAGGTTGTTAACGTCAGCTTTTATTAGCGCTCAGCTGTTTGGTCGCTATAGTAACCGGTTACATTAGGCAGTACTGTAAATGCAGTGGAAAACGTTACATCCGAAACCAAACCGAGTAGAGTCGAACCGAACCGAGCTGGTACCAGTCAGTGGAAAACAGCCATTAGTGTCTTTGGACCTAAATCGGCTGCTCTGCAAGATGACTCTGCAAACATTGACAATCTGAGGATTCTTGCAAGAAAATTCTGCCCTGAGCAGAATGCCCCACAGAATGAGGTCCTGCAGGAGTGGACTTTTAAGACATTTAAGAACCATGTCCTTACTGGAGCGTTCAAGGTGGGTGAATTAAACTGATTTATAACTATAGGATTCATATAATAGGATATGATTCATAACAAACTCACTAACTAACTATTGCCAAACTTGTTTTTTAAAGGACAAGAACCAGGCTGACATCCTCACTCTGCTGGCAAGTGAGTTCGACGAATGGGATAATGTGTACCCTTGCCTCAGCCTCCTTGCAGGCATTGCCTTGGTGATCCCCGTTTCAAGTGTTAATTGTGAACGGGATTTTTCTACTCTGAATAGGGTAAGAGCATCACTCTGAGGAGCAAAACAATTATTTTTTTTATTGGTGCAGTTTATGACATTACCTTTTTTTTTATGAATCCTTAGGTGAAAACAGACCTGAGAAATCAGCTGCAAGGAGAACATCTGGCTGCCTGCCTGAGAATCTCCATCAACGGACCTGACCCCAAGGACTTTCCTTACGATAAGGCCTTACACTATTTTTTTCGAAAGCCCCGAAAAATTCATTGTTCCAACAAAGGGTGCAAAGTCTGCAGGCAGTAGGTAAACACATGAAGTGTAGGGAGTAAAACTGTATAAATATATCTAATCTGTATATAAATATGTACATAAAATAAAGTTGTAGTTCTATACAAAATATGCGTTCTTCTTGGTCATCGCCGCCGCCGCCGCCACCCCCCGCCCCCCGACCACACCACCACAAATAGATGCCTGTCCTGTGGGAAACACTGTGAAGCGCAAAATACGAGCACGGAGACCCCGGACTGTGGAGCAATTGAAGTTGTTCATCAGGCAAGAATGGGAAAGAATTCCACCTACAAAGCTTCAGCAATTAGTGCCCTCAGTTCCCAAACGCCTATTGAGTGTTGTGAAAAGGAAAGGTGATGTTACACAGTGGTAAAAATGCCCCTGTCCCAACTCTTTTGGAACGTGTTGCAGCCATCAAAATCAAAATGTGTGAATATTAATGTTGGGACGTGGGGTGCCAATGCTTTGGAGCATGGGTCGAGTAATCCAGGAAGTGTTAAGTGGAGCGCGTATCGCCTTATGTACCATTTGGGGGTGGTGACGTCATTGATGACAAACGAAGCTTCGTTCGTCGGATGCTCGAAATTTGGGCGGGATTCACAAACGCATAAACCGTCACTGAGCCACCTGCCTCATTGGCACATTTGTTGTCTCGGTGTGAGTTTCGGTGAGTTTCAGAGTGAGTGTCAGTGAGTATCAGTGTGAGTGTCAGTGAGTATCAGTGTGAGTGTCAGTGAGTATCAGTGTGAGTGTCAGTGAGTATCAGTGTGAGTGTCAGTGAGTATCAGTGTGAGTGTCAGTGAGTATCAGTGTGAGTTAGTTAGTTTCAGTGTTGATGACAATTACATATTGAAACACTGTTTACAGAATTCCACTTATTTTCATGTTACACATGAGTACACATGCAAATATACATTTTATTTATTTGGATCAATACATGAACCATAAATGCAATATATATGAAGGTGAATGTAATTCTCATTCATAGCATGAATTACGCCTGTAGCACATTTTGACCAGCAGGGGGGTTTGTGTGCACATGAAGCGTCGAGAAATGAACCTATTTGCGAACCACTTGGCTGGAAAGCTTCAAAGTCTAAAGAAGCTTCATCTGCCCATCACTAGTGAATATCTCTAAAGAAATAATAAAGTTTATCAGTTTCAACATTAAATATCTTGTATTTTAATTAGGGATGCAAACAATTAATCGATTATCGATTAATTATCGATAAGAAATTACTCGATTAAAATAAATTACTTGCAATTAATTGCGTTTTGAACCCGTAATTCCCCGCTAGTCTGTGTGAGGGCGCGCTTGACGCTAGACGTACTTGACGCACACGCGGGAACACAAGCGAAGCGACAACAAGAAACAAACGAGAAGCGGTACACTGACAGGATGAAGAGGGCAAGACGGAGTGCAGTTTGGAGTCACTTTAAGTTCATTAATGACGACAAAGACGCCAAATGCACAATATGTGGAAGCATTTTAAGGTACAACAACTCGAAAACTTCGCTGAATTACCACCTAAATGTCACATTCAGCCATGCTACAAGCAGCGAGTGGTTCCTCTCAGCCTACAATCAATCAAGAGCTACGACAATCCAGTCCTCGTCTACTAATGTTATTGTGATATTGTCACATTTCCCAGTTTAAGGGGGATTATAAATGCTGCTAATCGTCCACATGTGACACTGTATTTACTTTTCTGATATTGATGATTCTGATATTTTCTATTCAGAATATGTTTGATATTCTATCAAAATCTTATTCCTGCCCTCAAGTGAGCCCAGAATAAATCTTTGATTAAGGAATATGATTTGCATTTTTTCTTTATATCATAAGGAAGATAGCATTTTATGTCATGTATACAGTAGGGAAATTCAGGTTCTCAGAAAAATTGCCGCTTATCAATGAATCAATCATCGATCGATAAGATGAAACAACTATCGATTAATAAATTACTCGATAATTTGCATCCCTAATTTTAATGTATTCAATTGAATATAGGTCAAAAAAGATTTGCAAATCGTTGTCTGCAGTTTTTATTCTCATTTTATACACCGTCCCAACTTCAATGGAATTGGGGTTTGTACACGAGCATGCTATATACGTGCTTTTGTACGATTTCCGGAACTGATATTACTGTGGTCTGCCCCAAGTGGAGACCTCCACTAATCATGCGTTTTGACCGCAGGTCACATACGCTTACGCTTTGGTCTAACAGTAAGTCTATCAGCACCCTTAAGCTTTAGTGATAGCTAAGGTACAGGGGACACAGGTGGGAAACAGGTGGGAAAGACTTCAGTACCTCTACTGTGTCTTCTGGTCACCCCCCGGTACGCATCCAACTGCTGGGTCATTTCAAGAGGGCCGGTTTTCTTCAAGGAGGAAAAGAAGTCCCCTTCCTCAAGATGATTGGCAGCTCTAACTGACGTGATTCTCGGCCTGACAGTAGCTTCTGATATAGTCAAGGCCTGTGGAATAAAAAAAACAAATCAGGATAATTTAGACAATATTTCAAACTCAATAGAAATATTAAGGAGAAGTTGAGAAGTGAGACACTTACCAAGTTTGACGATATTGTCGTCACTTGTCCAGCAGGTCTTATAATTGGGAACTGGAATGGCTGCGGCTATCAGCTCTGGATCTGCAAGCATCTCTCCAAAGTGTTTTCCAAGGCCTGAAAGAAGTGCAGCAATTGAAGGCTCACAGAACTTGGAGGTGACGTAAAGGTGCTGAAGCTCTGTGGCGAAAATGAATGCACAGGCAGATTGAGATTCTCTCAAACCACAAGCTCAGACTACTTAACTTCTGCTGTGTTAAATGTCATGCTTAAAGTTCATGTATGAAGGTCAGACTACAAGTTAGGGAGCACTTTCACTGGCTAAAGCAATTATGTTGAGCAGACCAGAATATTGCCACTTAAAAACTGTTTTAGGACCAGAAGCAGCTGCTAGCAGGGCTGAAAAGTAGCATTATTGATGAGGTAGTCTGACTTAATTCATATTTAACTGCATTTGGCTGATAGTTGGGCCTCTTCGTCGATCCTATCCTTAGTAGGCCTACACGCTTTATCAACCAGCTGTACACTATAGCCTCAGTCTAAAGCACAATTAACTTAAATATTGCATATAGCAATAATATAAGCTCGGAAAACATTAGGCTGAAGTCGAATTTCAAATCTCACAGAGCACACCAAACGAACTTGCAACATTGAATCACTTCTAGCAAGCAAACCATGGCATGTCTTGGCATGTACCTAGCCATGGCAAATTTGCCATTAGTACGTTACTAGGTGAATACATTATTTTGTCAATACCCAACTGACAATAAACTTTCAACTTACCGAAATATGCTTTTAAAAATTAAACGGCGAGTCTAATTAGCAAGCCATTAGCTTGTGGCACTTCGGTGCGCAGAGTTTGCAGCGCATTCGAAACGAGTAGTTTTGCAGCCAACCATTTCGAAAAAAAAATCTTCCAGTTACGGCCAGGGATGTACAAGAGTTGGCTGGTCTTTCTGGCTACCAACCTCCTCGCTGCTGCTTGGTTGGGACATTTTGCCTCGACACGGACATTTTAGGTACTCTGCTAAGTCCTTGCTGGAGTGTGACGTGTTTGTCACACTTGATTTGTATCAGGTGCAGGTGCGATGGATCGCGTACAAACCAATAGTGTGTCGGAATGGTATATGTTTACACTTCTCATCCAACCACAATCAAATTCACTCTATCCGGATGGTGCGCTTCATCCGGATAGGTTCACACTTGATTTGTATCAGGTGCAGGTGCGATGGATCGCGTACAAACCAATAGTGTGTCGGAATGGTATATGTTTACACTTCTCATCCAACCACAATCAAATTCACTCTATCCGGATGGTGCGCTTCATCCGGATAGGTTCAATATGATATAACGTGTTCATGAAGAGTAGACAAGGTTATACATTTTGATATAGTGTATTCTTGTGTTGTCTTACAATAAACATAAAACCATCCTTTTTGTATAGTTGATAGGGAGAGGTTTTATCCTTCATGAGATTTTGTTTATCTTTTGTTGAACAGAACGATCAGTGTACGTGTTGGCCAACATATACATAACGATAGCATGAACAATTTGTGCAGCAATCGTACATTTATGTATCTGCTCAAGTAGGCCTATAGTAATGTAAGTTGCAATTTATTCAAAAAAGGTAGGCTTTTAATGCCATATTTACCTCAGATCATTGTATGATATTGCAGGAACTTTACTTCAAACGCGTCGTCCGACTTCGCACCCCAGGCTACAGACGCGAAACGTAGTAGACCCACCTTTTGTCTCATATGTAATACAATTGTCTAGCACCTGTGGGTGATTAGCTTTGGATGTGCACACCTGATGATGCGCATATGATGTCTTTAGGATGTGCGTACCACCCCTCTTTCCATGTTTTTTTTTTTTTTATATATATATAACAGATGTTTGCATCACCTTTGTTTCAGTTGTTCAATAATACACACTTTTTGGTTAGAAAAAGATTTATTTTGGTGGGGCAAGCAGGCAGAGCCGTCTTGGGTCATGAGGCCTCATACTGATCTTGCGAAGGCCTGTTCCACTTTTCAGCCTCCTGGGGCCTCGTGTACAAAGGTTGCGTACGTACAAATACGTGGCGTACGTCCTTTTCCACGCTCACGTTCAGATGTGCAAAACGTGAAATGAGCGTGGAAATGTGCGGTGCCCACGCCACCTTCATGGCTGGCGTACGCATGTTTCTGCAGCTATTGTTCCTTTGGAGACACTTAGAGGTGATGCTGGGAAACTGTTAATAACGTCAAAAAACAATTAGTCATCAGAGTGATGTGCACGTCAGATACACAATTATGAACAATTAACACACCGACGTGTTTGCAATTATATCGGTGGAAAAGCATGCACAATGTTATGAAGAAAGTGGTAATAAAATGGCAGCGTTAGCGTTGTAAGAGGACCTTGCAAACTTTATACTGAGATATTTGCGATTAAAATGTACAAAAAAATAAAAGATAACATTGAGCCTAGCTTTCCATTATTACGTTTAGGTCCGCAAATTCCTTTCCGGCTGTCAACTGGACAGCGTAGCTCAGAGCGTGGGTTCCACTACCGGAGGGTTGGCGGTTCGATCCCTTGACTTGACACTTACAAGCTACGGTGCTTTTAAAAACTTTTAGTGACACCCGAGTGGATACACTGCTCGACGGACAGGTGCGCCCTTCCATTATGCATTAGTGTACAACCTTGTTAAAAGCTTGCCTGTAATCTACGTGAATTTATTAAAACTTTTTGGATAGATAATTTTACCCTTTTATTTATTTTTTTAGTTTTGACAGTACCACGTAGAGATGTTTTAATTGCTGATGCGAGTTTATTGATTTTTAAATGCGCTGGAAAATAGCTCGTTTTGTTCACAATTGAGGTGATGCAAACACACTACACACTGCTGGGCATTGCCCAGTAGTGCGTAAGTGTGTTTCTGTATACTATTTCTCCAGCCGTGGTCACGTGGTGTCATAAATGATGGTATAACGAGAGGTATTTATTGAAGATAAGATATTCCTTTATTAATCCCCCTTAGGAGAAATTCACAGTGACCAGCAGTACAGGGGATAGATGTGCAGTAAGAGCCTGGCTAAAGTCAATACACAATAAACAATAAATTAGATTAAATACGAGCTCTTAAGTCAGGTCGGTGACGAGTGAGAACCTGTATGCATACTAGTGTCCTTGATAGCTGTTTATGGTGCAAAATGCAAAGTAGATAGATAGTGCAAATATGCGGAAAGTGCAAGGTGCAAGATGTGCAAATTTATACAGGTATTCCAGGTACAACATATGAATAGACCTGGAGTAACAACGGCTAGGACACAGTCCAAGGTGTGTGGTGTGGTGTATGTGAATGTGAAGTTCAGTCCATTTGTCTGGTGGTGTTGGAGCTTCCTGAGCCTGATGGTTGGTGGTATGAGGGAGCGCCGAAGCACTTTGAGGCACTTGGCTGAGTGAGCATGTGGCTGAACGTGTTCCTGAGTTGCTTCAGTTGCTTCAGTTTGGCATAGTGAGGCTGAGAGGGTAGTTCCGGGTCTCCAGCAGCTTTCCCCTCATCCTCCTCTCTGTCACCGCCTCCACACAGTCCAGCTTCATCCCCACCACGGAGCTCGCCCTCCTCACCAGCTTGTTCAGCTTACTGGCCCCACCGCTCCCGATGCCTCCTCCCCAGCACACGACGGCGAAGAAGGTAGCATCCGTAGCAGCCTAGTGCACACATTGAAGGATCTGAGCCTCCTCAGGAAGAACAGCCTGCTCTGTCCCTTCCTGTAGAGGGCCTCGGTGTTGTCCGACCAGTCCAGTTTGTTGTTCAGGTGCACCCCAAGGAACTTGCAGGTGTCCACCATCTCCACCTCTTCCCCCTTTATGGAAACCGGTAATGGGGGACTCTTCCTGCGTCTGAAGTCCACCACCAGCTCCTTGGTTTTCCCTGTGTTGAGCTGAAGGTGGTTCCCGTCACACCATCCCACAAAGTTCTTCACCAGTTCCCTGTACTCCTCCTCATCGTTGTCTGTGATGCATCCAACAATGGAGGAGTCGTCCGAGAACTTCTGCAGGTGGCATGTTCGGGAGTTGAAGCAGAAATCCGAGGTGTAGAGGGTGAAAAGGAATGGTCGGACTAAGAAAGTCGGACTAAGAAGGACATCACTGAAGGCCTAGGTGTGAAATGCACGGCCCTCCACTGATGTATAGTACTATAGTACTACAGTATAGTAGACTACTAGTAGTATAGTTTTCGATTTCAGCACTTCATTTTGTGAATGGCTAGGACTGCATCTGTTCAAATCTGTTAAAAACAATAAATGACTTTATAAAGCCACTTTCTTTTGTTATTTATCAATCTTTTGATCTGCCACAATAATGTAATGAATTTAAATGAAAATACCTCAAGTTGAGGGCTTTTCTCAGCTTTTGGGTGAGATTAAAAAAGAGATTAATTAGATCAATTAATTACAGATCATTATTAATTTATCTCTCATTTTTTTAAATCTCTTGACAGCACTAAGTATAGTACCTTATATATGTGTAGTACTATAGTCGTACAGTATATGCATAGTACTTTAGTAGTATAGTATAAATGTATAGTAATACACATATATGTGTATAATGTGTACATGAAAAGGGACACATGGATGTACAAGGGCTTCCCTCTTCTGATTGGTTCTTCAATGAGTTTGCGATCATTTGTGTGTTTTGTTCCTTCCGGTCGCAGTGCTGCTCTGGATTACAGTGTGGACCAGAAGGAGGCTACCACTAAGGGTAAAATGGGGTCTAAGAAGACACATAGCAGAAGAGGAGATGGTTTTGGGGGCAGCCGGTGAAGTGAGAAGGTCCCATGCTGACATCTAAACGTGATGCCTGTCTTCTCATCGACTTCTTCATCTGTCCTCGTCTGGCAAAGTAAGCCTTTAAGCATTTCTTCTTTTCTGAAATGTACATCTTGATTGTGAATATCGTTTCCAAATGCATTTGGCATTCCTTTGTGTCATGAGGGCTGGGTTCACTAGTCCAGCAGGTTGTCCTGGAGTTTAGATGATCGATAAAGAGTGACCTACCAAGTAGTCAACAGTTAGTTAGTAAATTAGTGCGTTTTCAACTGGTTTAGTCTAACCACAATCTAACACAATGTCCAATTACAGAAAAGGTTTCCCAAAGAGCTTGTTTGACTACACCCCGGCATATACACCACTGTAGTAGAACACACACACACACACACACCATCCAGACTGTGAAAGGTGGCTTCAGATCCTAGGTTCTGACCCTGGCCTGCTCGTGACACCGGGGCAGTGGACTTAAGGCCCGCGTTCTGACGGACGGTTCTGATGAAAGACGGCTGACGTCTCGTCAGCCCGGGCTCGGCCGCCGAGGTGAGGCGAGCGGTGAGTGTGGCAATGAAAATGCTGCACTATACTGTGTGTGTGTGTGTGTGTGTGTGTCTGTGCACTAGTGTGCTGGGCTCGTGCACAGGGGGGTTAGGAGTGTGCACGTGTGGTCAATTGTACACAAGCGGATCATCAAAAAGGGGCTACAGAGAATACAAAGATCAATTTCACACCAGTCATCAAGTCTCCTGTCTTCCTATCCTGATGGTATGTTTCCGCTTCTGGTTTCTGGTTTCTGGTTCCTCCTGTTCCACCCTGACAGGACCCGGGCGTCGCGTCTGCGTGTAAAACGTGGGACACGGCATGCACACACCGTCCGCGGTTCGGTCCGCGCTGTTGTACAAAACAAGGACTTAAAAAGCATCTGCAGGCCTTTTTTTTTCCCCCCGCTCAAAGGACTTTTACAAGCTCGTATTCAGAGGACGGGTCTCTGAGTAGTTCAGTACCACCTGCTGAAGCATAGAAAGAGAGAGAGAGAGAGAGAGAGAGAGAGAGAGAGAGAGAGAGAATGGAGTTGATGTTGGACGTGGTTGAGTAGACACACCTCAGTTCCAGGTGTGTCTACTCATGGTTCCCTAGCTCAGCATGGAGGCATGACCGCTTTTCCTCATAGTCAATAACTTTATGCTTCCACACGCCGCCCCTCCAAACCACATCAAACTGAAAGTCCTTCATCAAAATCAACTGGCCGATACATTTGGACAACAGGCACTAATTGGTTGTCAGGAGTTGTCCCCGCCAGTGAGAGTTAAAGTCAGGCCTGGACAGACCTAGACTGCTTCCACACAGTATAAGGACAGACTCAGACTAGTCTATCTAAGTTGGAAAATCAAAACAAAATGGTAAACTCCACGGTATGATCAGCATGTTACCTGGATGTTCCATTCAGACATTGATTCTATCAGACTGACCACAAGTTAAATGGTGACCTTTCTAACCTTGCTCATAAAAAACGAACACCTGTCAATAATTTGATGTCACAATCCACATATCTCGTCTGCTGCAGGATATTGCTGAGTCCCCGACGTCTTAAACCGGTGTTTGTCTCCCTCTACTGGCCAAAATGCAGACGTCAGATCTGATCTATGACAGCGGTCCGCCTAACATCTAATATTATTATTGTGCATAGGAATGCACAATCTAGATATTGCTTTTCGTCATACTTCTTCACACCAAATTTCTGTAATTAACGGAGGCTAAACGGCTGAACCTCGAGATTTCATTCAAATGGTATTCCAAAGGTCTACTTCCATAAACCTGTGTAATGTATTTTTCATTTCCGTCAACTTTATACTTTTTGAAATATTTGCAATTAAACTCCTATAGGGCGGCACGGTGGTGCAGTGGTTAACACTGTCGCCTCACAGCAAGAGGGTTCTGGGTTTGAATCCACCTGGGACCTTTCTGTGTGGAGTTTGCATGTTCTCCCCGTGCTTGCGTGGGTTCTCTCCGGGTACTCCGGCTTCCTCCCACAGACCAAAAACATGCAGGTTGGGGATTAGGTTAATTGGTGTCTCTAAATTGACCATAGGTGTGTATGTGAGTGTGAATGGTTGTTTGTCTATATATGTTAGCCCTGTGATAGGCTGGCGACCTGTCCAGGGTGTACCCCGCCTCTCGCCCGTTGCAGCTGGGATTGGCTCCAGCGACCCTCGTAGAGGATAAGCGGTTATGACAATGGATGGATGGAAACTCCTATAGATAGCTAACAAAATGATAGTTAACAAAATCAGCCAAGTAGCGTGGAGGCCTCTTGCTGGACGCTGTAGAGGAGTAGTGGGTTCGGGAATGGTCACAAGACCAGAGGGATCGTCATCAGACCAACTGGTCTGGGGTTGTGGTGTTTCGGCCGAGGTAGACTCAAGCAGCCCATCCTCAGCTGACTGGCTGTGAACAATGGCTTCTCTAGCGACCACATCCATGCCTGAAATCACTCTACCACGCAGCTGATCCACATGGCGTCTGTGCATTTGTCCATCAATAGTCTGCACTCTATATGAAACTGGGCCAGTAGGTTCTGCTATCATGCCAAGGACCCACTTGTGTCCCCGATTGTAGCTCCTCATGTACACAGTGTCCTGTGCCCTGAAGTATCTATTTGGGCCTTGAAGTTTTCCTGCATTCACCTCCTGCTTCTGGTGCATCTCATTTTCATAGTCGAGATGAATACGATCAAGGGCAGTGGTGAGTCGCCGGTTCATGAGAAGTTTGGCAGGGCTCTTTCCTGTCGCTGAATTGGGAGTGACATGCTGTGACAGCAGAAAGCTAGCCAGGCATGTCTGCCAGTCACCGACAGTGATCCTAGACATGGCCTCTTTGGTTGTCTGGACCATACGTTCTGCTTGGCCATTTGCACGAGAATGGTAATGGGCTGTAGTCACTGGTCTGATGCCATTCCGCCTGGCAAACTCTTTGAATTCTTCAGAAGTGAAGGTAGCACCATTATCTGAAACAATGGCATCTGGCAACCCGTGAGTTGCAAAGAGAAGTCTAAACGTGCTGATCACTGCAGAGGATGACATTGAACTCACCGTGGCAACCTCTAACCACTTAGAGTGTGAGTCCACAACTATGAGAAATGTCTTCCCATGGAATGGACCTGCAAAGTCAATGTGCAACCGGGACCATTTCTTAGTTGTCCACTCCCAAGGGTGTAGGTGTGCCGGTGTCCACTTCCAACGTTGTAGGTGTGTCGGTGGTGCATGACGGGATCTCTGGCAGGTTTCCCAGGATTTTACTGTCTGCTCTATTCCTGAATCCATGCCCGGCCACCAGGCATAACTTTTCCCCAGGCCCTTCATATGCACAATGCCTGGATGTGTATCATGCAGCATGGTTAGTACCTCCTTCCTCGCCAGGTTGGGAATAAACACACGACTCCCCCACAATAGGCAGTCCTTGTGCGCGGACAGTTCAGGGCACCGGGTAACAAATGGCTTAAAACGGCTGTCAGGTGTGTCAATCGGCCAGCCATGCAGAACCCAGTGCAGTACACGGGACAGAATTGGATCCTTCCGAGTAAGAGCAGCAATGTGTTTTGCATTCAGTGGGGCTTCAGGCGTCATTTCCAGTAAGAGCACCTCCATGGGTGGTGGAGTCTCACTAGGGCTGAGGTGGGACCTATTTTCAGTCCGGGAGTTTTGGGCCCAGATCGGCCCACTTTTTTCAGTAGTGGATGAATTTGAATAAATGAACAGCGCAAAACTCTTACTATCCCTTTTTTTTTATTGGATATCAAAATATGGTGGTTGCCAAATGTAAAATCCAGGAAAAAAATCTCACTTGAACCATGTCCTACTGCTTGGGCTAAGTTACACATGTTATGCTGGAGTTTACATGTTGATTTTCACAAATTATATTTGTGATTCTTTATGGCAAAATAAACTAGGCTAATGATGAATTAGTTTAAGCTTTTAAATGCTCATGTTGTTGCTCATGTAGACTTACATTTGCCCTATTAAAGAACAGCCTCTATTGAATTATTAGCATTATTATCCAATACATACAATACATATGAACACCAATTCAGTTGTAATGTGATATAGATAAGATTGCACTTAATGCTACATCTCATTGATTACACATTGCCTTGATTGATTGAAGAAGAGTTACTGTACCTAGCCATTCGGGAGCAATTAGCTGTCAGTATGTTATCATTTGGTTTACTAATCAAATGACATTTACATCAAGTAAATGTAAATGTAAGTCATGGAATCTATATTTTGGGCATAACCACAAAGCAAATCATTCTAGTGACTTGTGTTGCCTTTAGTTGCTCTTTAGTATGCATGCTAGGTGTGTCAGCCATGTTTAAATGTGTATAAAGACGTGTTTAAATGTCCAGCATTTGCACTCGGCCATTTAGGAGTCAACACCAACAATAACAGGCAGTAGCTCAGTGGATAGAGCAGATCGTCCGCTAAACAGAGGGTTGGCAGGTTGATCCCCACCTCCAACTGTCCACATGTCAAAGTGTCCTTGAGGAAGACACTGAATCCCACAAATGTACTGAGTGTAAGTCACTTTGGACAAAAGCGTCTCCTAAATGTAAATAACAGGACCCACAGGACTGCGGGTTTGGCAACTTCCTCCCACTGCTAAGCAAGAGTATTGTCTGTGTTTCTCTCCATATCTTGTGCACACAAACCTTTCAATTAAATGGAGGCATGTGAAAGAGCCATAATAGTGTTTTGGGTTTCAAGTTTGCTAGCTAAAGAGGACATTCTGTGCTTGGATTTGTATTTTACTGTCACCACAAGCGAGACAGCCTGTAAAAGGACGATGCTTTCTGCCAGTGGCTAGCCCCCACCTAGAATATACCAATATTTACGCCAAAGTACAGGTACAAAATATATGAAGCAGTAGCTATTAAACGGAATATAGAATCTGTATTGTGCAGTTTATTTTATGTACACTGTTGTAAGTACACCCAAAATATTACTTAACTTATTTATGCCAAAAGACCCTAAGTTCAATTCTGTATGTCCCCTTATGAGTCAAATACTCTTATCCATAAAAGTGTTCAGTAACTTTAATACATGTTGTCTGCACAAAATATATGAAATAGAGAACTAGAGCTAGATAATCTAGTGGCTAGCATGCTCTCCCAGCACAAAGGTATCACTATCTTTTAACGTCTAATTGGATGCTACACTAAAAAGCATTGCATTATCATTATGTGTACTTAAAATTAGCAGTACAAGTAGCCATTTGCTTGTATCGGTGACTGCTATTGAGATGAATGATCAGTACATAGAACAGATAGCGAGTATTATGTCTGAATGTAGTTCATCACTGTGGATGCAATAAGAGAACGGTGTGTGAGAAATGTACGTGTACAGTCCCGTTCAGCTCCATGATTTATAATTGTTTTATTAATTGTTTCATTTTTTATTATTATGAAAAAAACGATAGCTTTCAATGTAAAAGGACCCTAGAAGGACTGGTAAGATATTACTTACGCGGGGTGGCAGTAGCTCAGTGGATAGAGTGGGTGGACAGAGCGGGTCGTCCACTAACCGTAGGGTCGGCGGTTCGATCCTCCTACTCCTACTGTCCACATGTCGAACCCCACAAATGTACTGATTGTAAGTCACTTTGGACAAATGCATCTGCTAAATGCCCCCTTTACCTATGGTTTTACAATAACACATTGAACATCTAAATACAATTGATGAATTTATCAAAGAACCTCATCAGTCGAAACTTGGCTACTCGACGCTGTCGTAGACGATTATGTACATTTGGAAGAACCTACTGGCACCTTACACAATACAGGCCCTTACAGGCCACCATTCTCGTTGGAAAGAGAGGGGTGAGGGAGATTCAGTTGGTGGCAATCTACAACATTAACGTGGTGGCCACCTCCATTTTACACACTGGACCTGTGTAACTCACGGTTCACAAAATATAGCGACATCACATTACAACATTACATTGTGAAAAACAAAGGAGGGCAGGACATAAGAAAATAATATGAACTACTTTCTTACTACCTAAATGAAGATTATGGGAGGCTAATTAAATGATAATTCAGCTGAAATTGAGGAAATATCTTGAAAAGATTAGTTTTGTTTTACTTTACTTGACACTTTCACATTGAAAAGTGAGTTCCAAAGTGTTTGTCTTGTCACATTAATAACTAAATATCATCCCAGAACGCAGAGGGTGGTGGATCCAGCAGCTCAGTACGGGGGTTAGAGGTAATGGAACAAAATAATATAACATATATATTTAACCTATATATGTTTTGTTTCTAGGTTATGACTTCTGGGTGGGTTAAGGAAGCCATGGGGGGGGGGTGGTATGTTGAATAACCATATAATGCATTGTTGAATATCATAGAGTTGAATATCATAGATTTGAGGACGAGGCTCCGTCCATGGCTACGCCTCTGCATTGAACACCGCACAAACAGTCATTTACTTTTTTTCATTTTGGCGATTAATTTTTCATAGTGACACGGGAGGTGGCGGATCCGATAAAAAAAGGTTCCAACGGAAGGTTCCAAGGTTCCAACGGTCAGAGGTGGCGGAACACGTTCCGGCTCAAATGAAGCCCTGCCGTTGCTGAGACTCAGGACATGAACTACGGTTGGATTTTCGATTCTCGAATAAATTTAAATTTAAACCACATTTAAAAATTTAAATTTTGTTAAGTGTCAACATCATTGTTTCGATTTCAAATTGTATGTATATATTAGTCTAAGACAACAAGATCATACAGTCTAACTTTTTAATCTAAAATCAAAAATGGGAAACATTTGATTTGTTTGTTGCCTTCCAATGAGAAAATACTAAGAGGACACACACACACACACACACACACACACACACACAAACTCCCTCTCTCACACTTCCACACACACACACACACACACACAAACTCCCTCTCTCACACTCACACTTCCACACACACACACACTCTCACATCTCAGAGCTCTCTCAGAGCACACTGTCTGTGTCGTAGTCCTTAAGCCCCGCCCCCCACCGCCACCACCACCGTGGCGTCGCCGGCCGAGGTGTCGGCCGCCGACCTGAGGCGGTGCGCGCGGCGCGGCGCGTCCTCCTGGTTGAGCCGCACGTAGCACACCACGTAGGAGGTCACCATGGAGAACCAGCAGAACATGGCCACAAACATGGCCACGTCCGTCGTCCGCTGGTGGAAGTTGCAGAAGTTGACGCCCAGGCCCAGCACCCGAACCACCGGCAGGCCCACGTAGTCCGGCCGCGACGCCGTCGCGCAGCCCAGCCGGCCCGCCGTCTCCGGGTCCAGGCGCACGTCCCGCAGGGCCTCCTGCAGCGCGCAGCCGCAGTGCCAGGGGTTGCCGGCGAGGTGCAGCGCGGCGTGCACGCCGGCGAAGGTGTCCGCGGGAACGCCGGTCAGGCGGTTGTCGGAGAGGTTCAGCAGGCGCAGGGCGCCGGCCACGTCGCCGAAGGCGCCCGCCTCCACCCTCTCGAGGCCGTTGTGGGACAGGTCCAGCTCGCGCAGGCTGCCCAGGCCCTGAGGGGTAAGCAGGGCGTCGCGTTTCAGGCCGGTGCCCAAGGTTCGGGGAAAAACTAACTTTGGAACCGTGAATTGGTTTAGAAGTTTTTAATGTTTGTTTTTTTGTTTTTAATGTTTGAGAAACTTCAAAATAAAAGACTACAATAAAACAATATGAGTTAATGTAGGATACCATTGAGTCATGTTGTACGTCATACATAGTACATATTAAAAAAAAAAAAAAAAAGTAACAAGCGTAGTCTAATATTTTGACTTTTTAACGACAGAAAAAATAACATCGGTATGTCAGAAATTCCTGTGTTTTTTTCTCAATAATTTCAAAGTCAAATGTTAGCCTAGCCCATTTCCTAACTTTGTAAAATCGGGATCACAAATTGGAAATGCAGAGTAGCGAATACGAAACCGGTATCGTGGATGCAACCCTACCTTAAAGGCGGCGGCGGGAAGGTGGCGAATCCGATTGGATGACAGCAGAAGCACCGCCGTGTCGGGGGGTAAATCGCTCGGCACGGTATCCAGATTGCGCGACACGCACTGCACCACGAGCGCGGCGCTGCGCCTGACACAACGGCAGCTCCGCGGGCAGCCGGCCGCCACGACCATCATCATCGTTGTGGTCGTCATCATCATCATCATGGTGGCCGCGACGCACGGCGCGCAGGGGGCAGCCAATGAGTATGCGCCGTCGCTCCCGTCAATCGTGAGCGTCAACGGCGGCTAACGTTTCTTTCTACGTCCCTCGTTCCTCATCGCTCACCGTGGGAGGAAAAGCGTCAGTCGCTGACCGTGGCCGATGTCGGAAGGCCAAGGATTCATCCAAAGAAAAAGTAAATTAAAGGGGTTGACGGTTTGCATTTTAACTTAGGCCACAACGATTTCATGGGTTTGACCGTTTAAACAAAAATGCGGAATAAGGTCATATTTTTTATTGGGGGTGTGGTCTGTTACATGGAAAACCTGTGTGAGACAGACAGGCAAACCTGTGTGATACAGAATAGTAATTGAAAGTATTAATATAAGCGCAAGAATGAAGTGGAGATTTCAGATTCCCAGCAACACGGCCACACCGATGAGTGCTCTGACCCAGCTACCAAGCTTTTTACGCAGGAATGTTGTTTTCTTTTTTAGCCACACTTGGACAAGTTGCATTGTCGCTCATCCCGAATGATCGTCCCACACTACTGGATGTAATATGTAATGTAATCACTGATTGGCCCCATCAACGTTTGGCACGCAAGCTACACAGGCAAGGACCGTCAGGCTCACTCAGTGCTGTCGGTACCCCACAATACATCATTGGCAGAGCAACCCAGTCTCACGGCAGTTTGTGAAATAGTCACGAAATGTAATCTATTGATTCGTGCACATGGACACGAATTTCCTTTTTTTTTCGTGACACTCAGCACGACTTTCAAACTAATGTATTTCTGCCCCACGTTTTTACAGTGAAATACTACAGTACCCATGAGCCTCTTGGTGAAGACGCCAGCTAAAGCTACTCGAGGACCTGCCACCAATTCTCTTTTAATGATATCCTAACCCTACGATATGATTGTTAGGGGTAAGGGTTGGGGTTAGGGTTTAGGGGTTAAGGTAGGGTTTGGGTTAGGGTTAGGGTTAGGGTTATAATGAAAGTTGTGCTGAGTGTCACGAAAAAAAATTGAAATTTGTGTCCATGTACACGAATCAATAGATTAGGACTATTTCGTGACTATTTCACGAACTGCCGTGAGACTGGGTTGGGCAGAGAGCTCCCCGCCCTACATGACACATAGGCCTACCACACCCGCTGCCTCAGGAAAGCTACCCAGATTAGCCTACTGTCATGTGGAATGTGACCGTATGTCTTGCAGTCTGAACTACGTCTACAGTTACTATCCTTGAGCCGTCAGTCTGAGGGTTTCTAACAATCACATGTCACTTTATAACCATATTAACCTTAATCATTTAAGAATTGATATCTACCTGAAAATTGCATAAAACTTTGACTTTTGCACATAACTGGCTCTGCAAATAATTTAGTTTTTTTGTACATTATTGGATTTAGTTTGTTTTGTCAGTTAGCCTACGTTATATTACCTTGTCGTTTTCAAATTACTTTGTCATTCATTTATTTCTTATATATTTTGTATTTCTGTCTGGCATATTTTATCTTTCTATAATATTGTGCCGTAAATACATAGTTGTTTGTGACTTGTGATAATGTCAGTGCCCAGGTGATTTATTGCCATTTATTGCTATTTTGGTTATTTATTTCAAACATGTATATTGCCTCACATATTCATATCTAAATCCAGTTCCTATGAGACCCAGTAAAGTTCAACAATGTCGTAATGGCGCCCCTAGCACGTCTCTAGACATTTAATTGGCTGGTTAGTCGACAGAGAAGAAGTCCTCTCTGCTTCGTATGCACGGAGTGGACTCCGAGTGAATAGGCTGCTTTATTATGATGAAAATGTATAGGGTTGTCAACTCCGTGCGCTGTCGGCCAAACAAATACGACATAGGCTAGGTTATCAATAGCTGGACAAAATAGAGCTCACAGGTTACACTTAAGCATATACACTAACATATAGGTCTACAGTAGGTATAGCTTAGAAAACACAAAATAGTAGTCGATTAATAAACATCATATGGGCTATATATAATCGTGGTAGCCTATAGGCTATCCTATATAGACGCGTATGTGGAAATGCGTTAACCAACATTTGATACTATTTACTATAGAAGAAAAAATACGCTCACCTTCATGGAAACGGAGCGGATAACGCCAAACCAGTCCAGAATCCCACTCACGTTTGCCTTTTGAGAAGAAAAGCGCAGCAGAGACGCAGGACAGGAGAAGAAGTTCACATGTAGAAATCTGGATTTTTTATAAAGGGCGTTTTTTTACGTTTGTGGTAGAGACTAAAACATTATTTGTGTTTTGATATGAGACCAATTAACGTGTCCTGTTGAAACACGATTCTTCTACCCCCCAAAATAGCGTCGATGGAGTAGATTTGCAGGTGGTAAAAAGTACTAAATGTTTTTCGCTCTGGTTGAAGAAGTCACTGTAAGAGGACATTTGAGAGTAGTGTAGCTATGTCGCGTCCAAGTCCCGCTGTGGCCAAAACACTCAGGACAACAGCAGCTATAGGATTAATTGGCACCTATGCACGTATTTGCAGTGGGATCGTTTCGACATATGGGTGGCGCCGTGGCTCTGGTCTTCCTCCCCCAGGGGGTTTTGAGCCTGAAATAGTTCCTTTCCTGCATTCATAAATGTGTGAATGTATGTAAAGAAATGTAAAGGAAAACACTCAAGTCACCGGGCGAAATATATTTGAATATATTGCAGTAAGGCATTTCGTATTGTTTTCAAATCAGTATTCTCCTGTAGATCAACTCATTTAATATTATCCATGCTGAGCCAACACACATACAGCCATGACTTATTCTTATGTCCTCTTTTTGCGCCTTTTGTTTGGGGAAGTCACTTTTTGAAATGTGCACGTGGCACCTATTCACGTCATCGACAGATTAATTAATTGTAATGAATTCAACCACTTGACTTTAATAGCTCATATGTGTTTCAGCAACATTTGTGCGCATGTTTAAAACACACGCACACGCACACACACACACACACACACACACACACACACACACACACACACACACACACACACACACACACACACACACACACACACAGGATGTAAAGCGGTTTGTTTGTCACCTTTCCGTCCATGCTTTTGCACCGCAATGACATGGAGAACTGCCATCTTGTCCGATTTGGCCCAGTAAGCGATATTTCTGATCCTATTCTACTATGATCCTATATAAACTATATTCTACAATTTTGTTTAGAATAACCACAATAAAATGAAATGTACCGGTACTGTATATGTATTGATGGTATAAATTACGTATGCCTAATATAACACATTTCCATATGTTGTAACAACATTACAACATTACAACAACAACAACAACAACAACAACAACAACAACAACAACAACAACAACAACAACACATTACCTATAGCAACACATATAGATGATAAAAACAATCGTGATTATTTTAAAAATATTACAGCACTATAATCATTTAGCCAGGGGTAATTAATAATTTTGCTAATTAATTAAGACTTCTGTTGCTGGGTCTTCAGCAACAGAACCCCTATTTTATTGTATTGTTTTGTATTTAGTTTGTTTCTTTTTTTAAATTGTTTCTTTAGGAGAGTCCTTCAAAACACATTTATAATGGTGGTCTGTGTGTTTGTGTTGTCTCGTATTTGTTTTGTTTTGTTTGGTCGGTGTCGAATCAGGACAGCGATGACACACTTTGTTTTTGGTTGCCCAGTCAAGAGAGGAGAGAGGGGAGGAGGAGAGGAGGACAGAGAGGAGAGGGGAGAGGAGAGGAGGGGAGGGGAGAGGGAAGAGGAGAGGAGAGGAGAGGAGAGATGAGAAGGGAGGAGAGGGAAGAGGAGAGGAGGGGAGAGGGAAGAGGAGGGGGAGGAGAGGAGGGCAGAGAGGAGAGGAGAGGAGGGGAGGGGAGAGGGAAAAGGAGAGGAGAGGAGAGATGAGAAGGGAGGAGAGGGAAGAGGAGAGGAGAGGAGAGATGAGAAGGGAGGAGAGGGAAGAGGAGAGGAGGGGAGAGGGAAGAGGAGGAGGAGGAGAGGAGAGATGAGAAGGGAGGAGAGGGAAGAGGAGAGGAGGGGAGAGGGAAGAGGAGGGGGAGGAGAGGAGAGATGAGAAGGGAGGAGAGGGACGAGGAGAGGAGAGATGAGAAAGGAGGAGAGGAGAGATGAGAAGGGAGGAGAGATGAGAAGGGAGGAGAGGGTAGGAGAGATGAGAAGGGAGGAGAGGGTAGGAGAGAGGAGATGAGAGATGAGAAGGGAGGAGAGGGGAGGAGAGATGAGAGATGAGAAGGGAGGAGAGGAGAGATGAGAAGGGAGGAGAGGGGAGGAGAGATGAGACGGGAGGAGAAGGGATGAGAGGAATGAAGAGAGGAGAGGAGAGAGGGGAGGAGAAGAGAGGAGACAGGAGGAGAGGAGAAGATCACCTAGCCTCTCTCTAAAGGTAAACACTATGGAGTGGATTTCCCCCAGGTCAGCAGATCTGAAAGAGTGTGTGTGTGTGTGTGTGTGTGTTGCGTTTAGAGTACAGAAAGGCAAAAGTGGATTACCTCATGGGGATCGAATGAGGTGAATTGTAATACCTTTTACGTGCTTTATCCACAGGTTCAATGCAAAGATTTGCCACTGACTTTACTGGCAACTGTATCTATATAGATAAGATGACACACCACAAGCACTCAACTCGATAAATACACAATGTGTACTCATTTTTATGTATATTGTAATGCTTCATGTATGCTGGAATTACAAGAGTGAACGATACTGTTTACTTTGGGTGGGGCAGTAGTATTGTGTTTAAAGATTTTTTTACTAGTCATTAATTTAGCTTTTATCCGAACTGACTTGCAGTGAATTCAGGTACATTAAGGAGCGTTAGGAGGCATCTTATTCAAGGATGCCTTGGTTAGGCTGCAATTTGGGGATTGAACCCGGTTCCTTTCAGTTGAGAGGCAGACAACCCCACAACCATTCAGGAGTGATGAGAATGAAAGACCAAAAACTTAAAGGTCACAGAAAGAAGCAAATCTTTATTTTTTTGTATAATTACCAACACTTTTAAAATGTAAAACTATATAATTACTTAATTACTCACAACTAATATAGATCTGCACATTCCAAACAAATCAAATTAAATTTGTTACCAAGCTCTAGTACTTTTTTTTCCCCAAACTGCAACGCACAAAAAAAATCCATTATCAGTGAATCTGATTTTGTATTAATTTGCTGCCGTACAAACCAGTGTGCGAGGGTATTTTTCTTGAGAAAAAAAGTTTGATTAACAACATGATTTCCCAGCAATCTAAGCTAATAATAAATAAACAACAATAAATAATTGCACATTGCACCCTATTATTGCATTTGTTGCAGTTCGTGTTGTAGCTGTACTCGGGCATACACAAATACTACTGTTTTCAAACAATGAGCAACACGTTGACTGTTTCTTCAGAGTAACAGCGTCATCACCACCAGACGTACATTATATCCATGCTCAGCTTAGACAGATTCAATGTGAGTTACACCCATGGTTTAGTTGGTCAGCAGGGTTTTGGTTTACAATTGTTCACATTTGCTTTGCATTTTCCAAAAGCCTTGTTTTATATTATGCAAATCGTTTATATTACACAAATTGTTTTTAATTGGAAGACTCCAGGTTCACAGGATAAAATCTTTTTTTTTTATCCATCACTGCACCACACACTGATCCAGTCATCAAACATATCTTGTTTTTTTTTTTACCACAAAATAAATTTGCGCAAAATCTTGTGTTTCATGTTTGAGTTGAAATATAAGGCCAGTCTTTTATAAGTCAACCTCGTTCAACACTGCAGTCCTATTAACATAGTTAAGATTGGTATAAATGGTGTATATTGATTGTGATTGGGTTTCAACAGAAATGCTAAATCAGCAAAACAAAAAAAAAACAGAATTTCATCTTGTTCATGACAAATATCTCATAAAAGTACACGCTATTACAATGTCTTTGATAAATGAAACAGATAACACAAAACCATAATTTCACTGCTAAGCTCTACTTCAGTTTTACATCAAAATGTAGTTATTGCAGAATAAATCATCGACTATGCCTCGTTCGGTTAGTACAGCGTTATGGTCCATTAACGTTTCCTTTTGTTTACAACTTCAAAACTCTTAAGACCCAATGGTCAGCTTGGTTTCCAGAAAATATCTACTAATGCGTGAACAAATTGAGACACATACATCCAAACTATAGTACTACTATATTGTAACCATAGCACTATGTTGAAAATGCAGTTATGTTTGCCGTGTTGGAAAAAAAACTAGCTTGGGATGGAGTAACGATGGACGTGTAAATAGACAATAACATTCAACAGCTGTTTGTTTGTGTCCATGCCAACCACACCCAACCGTGTTTAGCTGATGCTAAGAAGTACCGAATACTCAAGCGCCCAGTGTTTTTTTTAGTTTTGCCTTACAAATTCCCTCACTGAATCCTATAGCCTGGGATTTGTAGTCAAACTAAATCCCTCTCAAAACCAATACTGTACATCGCAACGAACGAAACTCCATTAAGTTCCATTGACCCACAAACAACATCATGTGCGTACAACTGTACCATGACTAAATATATACAGGTTTCGCCACCGTGCAACGCCAGCGACACAGGAAATTGTCATCGAACCTGTCTGTTTTTCTTCTAAAAACAAAAACATGTACGTTGCCAACATAGCCGCGACAATGAAAGACATTCAAACCGAAAAGTGTTAAAATCGACGGCGTGACAGAAATTAAACATAACGAACAGAACAGATGAACAATCGTGAAAAAAGAGACTGAGTGGTCACGTCCGCCCAGATCCCACGGGTTCCCGCCAAAAAAACGAACCCAGAACATTCTACGGCCTTGAGGAAATACTGTTTGGCTTTGTCCAAAATGTTCAGGCCTTACTGCTTTCTCCTTTCTCTCCTTTTTGACACCCTTTTGTAACAACCACAACAACACCAACAATGTCCATCGAGATTGCTCTTTCTAAGAAGTAAGAAGCAGCCTTTCCGCCACTTTCAAATGGTTGGTTCTGGGTCGTCCAGAGAAAAATGAGAGAAAGAACAGCAGCTCTAGGTTATTTTTTTGGTCCAACTTATTCCTCCCACTTCAGAGGCTGGTATAGTAAAGTCAAGTATACTCTTACTATACTCTACTAGTACAGTGAAGTAGTAGTACTAGTATAGTGAAGAGTAGGTAAAGTCCTTAGTCGTGTATTGCATGAACGCCGCGTAGTGGACTATCCCGTGGAGCCACGGTAGCCTGTGTACAAATCAAAATCGTGTAATACGTTAGCGAACAATCATGTCAATTCTTCAATCAGTTGCGGATGCTAGTGCTTTTAAAAGCCACTGATTCATAGCTAATTTTCATTCATGCATCTATACTAAGAATTGGTATCGATATAGGGAGTCTATGCCGGAAAATTATTTTTACATCGGGCAGTGAGTAGGACGAGACGTGAACGGTTAAAATGGTTGAAAAGTAAGTGGAAAAAGTAATGGAGCACAACGGTAACAAACTTCAAAGGAACACAGATACAGAACAGGTATACGCAAAATTACACAGCATCACATCACAGAATACATGCAATATAATTAATTATGTAAATAGTAAGGAAATGAACATGAGAAGGGAGGCTCTAGGAGCGATACCATTGGCCTAAAAGGGATGCAGAAATGCATTATGGGTAGAAATTGGATGAAAGCATGAAAACTAGAATGGAAGCAGAAAACATTTTTTTCACCAAAAAGTTTGCAACAGTCCACTGCACAATCCAATCGAAATAATCTGCTGGTTTGCGCATTCATCTATATAATCTACGAAAATATCCATTTTATGCTATGACTTCTTTTATTTTATGGATATCGATGTTCTATATGAAGCAGCACTGAAAGAGAGGTACATAGAGATAGAAGTATAATAAAAAGAAATATCAGAGAGCAGAAAAGTTGTTTCTATAAAACATTCAACATGCTTTGACAGTTCTCTAAAAGAAGAAGAAAAAAAACACAACTGAAAAAAATAGATAAATCAAGATTTTGATTTATATTTTTTTTCATTTTTTTCATTTAAACTGGCTCCCTGAAAGTAAAACTTTACCCCCAGCCCTCCCCCACATGAAGCCTCGGTGATGTCGGCCTGGGCTGAGGGAGGAGGGCGGAGAGAACAGGGTTTATTCAAGTGTTTTTCTTCGTTTTTTTTCCGTTGTTTTTTTTTTGTGTGTGTGTATGTTGTTTGTTTTCAGAGAGCCAAAGACGCCAGTATCCGTAGGGCTGAATCAGGGTGGTCCGCGGGGGTGATCAGTTAAACATCGGAGGGGGAGACGCCAGCCAGGGAGCTCAGGAAGTGGTCATGGAGGACGGGTCATTCCACATGGCCGCCACATCTCTGAACCTGAGAGGGGTGAGGGGGTGATTGGGGGGTGAGTGGTGGTGGGGGGGGAAACCGAGGTGGTGGTTTTGGTTAACAGATGATTTGGTGTTGAAGCACAAAATAAGTTGTTCTGTAGAGGGTTTTTTTGGTGAAATGATTGTACCAACGGTGGTCTGATTTTTATCACTTTTGATCACATCATCCACGCTTGCATGGGACAATTTAGGGCCTTTATTCACAATATGAAAATAGTGAAGTCAAGTTAATTTTATTTGTATGGTTCTTAATCACAGATACAGTCCCAAACAACACACATGGTGAAAATTGGTCTGCAACATCAACTCCCTGAAATTCTTTCGTAAAAAGTACGACTATTTGTCGTCGTTGGCCAGTGACTTGTGTATTCCAAATCGGACCAATAACGTCAAGGTCCAAACTATCAGGTATTTTTCCCACAGGAAGTGAGTTGGCGTTGCATGCCAAAATTTTCCCAAACTGCCGTAGAAATGGGAACTCTCTAATGCCCCTTGAAAACTTTTTTCCGAAGGCACTACACAAACAAAGTTCTTATTATGATTCAAGTGACTGATACCCAACCCGTTCCCCGGCCACCACCACAAAGGATGACCCCTAACCTGGCGTTGATGAGGTACTGCGCCAGGCTGATGTTGGCGGGGGTCCCTGTGATGGTGATCTGGCGCTCCGATGATCCCTCCATGGCGTTAGCAATTTTGATCTGCGCCCCAGACATCTGGCGGATCTCGTTGATTTTGGTGCCCTGGCGTCCGATTATGCAGCCTATTAGCTGGGAAGGAGACGGTGGGCTGGACTTAGAACGGAGGATCGACTGACAACGCGTCAGGCTGGAAAGCAATGGTTGGTGACGACTGACCATTCTTGGGTCAGTAGTTTTCAATCATGCTTTTGTATTCATTGGTATGGTGATAGATATCTGTATCCATTCATATGGACTTATAAATTGATTCATTCATGTATCCATTGAGATATGGACAGGTTGTTAGGAAAACTCCCAGACTCTTTCCATTATATTTGAACACCCCGGTTTTCCGAGGAAAAGGAAGGAGGAAGTGACGTTCCAGACACAGATAATGGCAAAAAGTCTGTTCATTCAAAACGTTTCTCTTTCCTTCAATGTCTATGTATGATTATAACTAACACTTGTTTAGGATTCTTATTGTCTCCCCGAAAAGAGTTCACGCTGCATTACTGAATCTCAGAACAATGAATCTCCACCATGAGTTAAAACCATTCAGTGACTATTGATGCTGAAAGGCACATTTCACATTTCCCCCCCGTGAAGGACCTTGGAACATGTGGCATGTACTCACATCATTGGGAATGGAGAGTTCATGACTACTGGTCTGGTTACTGGCATCCAGACCTGCTGCTGTGAGAGGGACATAGAGAAGAAGAGCAAGAGAGAGAGAGAAAGAGAGAGACATAGAAGAAGAGAGACAAAAGAAAGAGAGAGACATAGCGAAGAAGAGAGAGACAAAAGAAAGAGAGAAAGACATAGAGACACAGAGGAAGCGAGAGGAAGGCATAAAATAGGGTTTGGCACATTGCAGGATGATCCAGGACCAACAACTTGACAACCTTTACTCTGAAAAGGATGAGGCTCACACTTCCTGTTTGTTGACGGAACAACTTTCCCTTGGTGATACAGATAAAAAAAACAGTGTCCAGTCGAATAGTCCGAACAGGCACGGTTTTGGTTAGGATAGTTCACCCAAAATAAACAAGTTTCAAGAAACAACTCACAAGCAACCTCACAGTTTCAGTTGTATTTTATCTACAGCTGCAGTACGCCCGCTACACAGTTTCTACCAGGGGAAAATAATACTTACTTTATATAAGACTTGAACTCCCTGTCTGGGATCAATAACACACCATCTTATATATTAAAAGGAATCCTAATTTTCGGTGAACTGCCCCTGGCATCCCTTCCCCGGGAACAAACAAACACTCAAACAAAACAAAACGAAAACAAAAACGAAGAAGTAACGAAAGGAACCTCAACGTGAATCAGAGCAGACCACCAGGAGGCCATGTTGTGACCGGCAGGAGAACAACAGAAAATATAAAGAGAGAGAGACAGAAAACACAAGAGAGGACAGCGAATAACGACAAAGAAAGTCAGAGAGCGGGAAGCTAAACAGAGAGAGAAAGAGAGAGAGAGAGAGAGAGCGTGCCTGCCTCTACAGGTAAAAAAAAACAAACAAACAAAAACAAAGAGAAGTGAAGGATTGTGGGTGAAGAGAGGGTGGTGGTGGTGGTGGTGGTGGTGGAGTGTCGAGGTGGGTACGTACCGGGGAAAGCAGGGGTGGTCTGTCCAAGAGGGGTAAAGGGGGTTTGCTGCATAGCCAACTGGTGGAGCTTGCTCAACTGCTGAGGTGGGGAGGACCAGGGGGCGGGAGGTGGAGGAGGAGGAGGAGGAGGAGGAGGAGGAGGAGGAGGTGGAGGAGGAGGTTGGGAGGGAGGAGGAGGGGAGGGAGGTGTGTGTGGGGGGGTGGGGTGGGGTGGGGGTGGGAGGAGGAGGAGGAGGAGGAGGAGGAGGAGGAGGACAGTAGAGCTATGAGGTCATCGTAAAAACAGAGGCACACACACACACACGCACACGCACACACACACGCACGCATTGGCACGCGGCGCGTAAGACACGCATATTTGCCACGATCTGGACGTGCAGAAATACCGACAGAGAGAGGGGGGGAGCAAGAGAGAGACACAGAGAGAGAGAGGGTGTGGTGGAGTGTGCTGATCCAAAAGGGGAACACAGCCTGAGAGGGTTACGCCGGGCGGAGGTTTTTGTTCAAATGCACTTCTTAAGGACAGGGAGGAGGTCTGACAGCATCTTGGACCCAAGGGTGCCACAGGTAGCCTGAGGACACCGGGGGGATCGATTCCAGAACCTTTAGGCAGGGAGTCAAACCCTAACCAAGCTATCCTTCCCCCTGGATGCCCTTGGCCAAAAATTACAACAGTGGGACGGAACCCAGATCCTCTTGGCTCGTAGCCCCTCGCACTGTCCTGTCCCCTCTTTTATATTAATGTGATTTCCACAGCCCCGGGCCAAACCCTGGGGGCACCGGTGCCAAAGTAAGAGACAGAAGAGTCACCCAGAAGGAATAAGTACAGCTCCTTCCTTTAGAAAACGTACGGCATTCAGAGAGCTCACATTAACCCAACAAAGAATAGAGACAGAGAACAGAACCAGATATAGATAGATAGAGAGAGAGAGAGAGAGAGAGAGAGGGAGAGAGAGAGAGAGAGAGAGAGAGAGAGAGGGAGAGAGAGAGAGAGGGGGGGGGATGGATGGATGAGAGATAGATAGAGAGAGAGGGATGGATGGATGAGAGAAAGAGAGAGAGAGTTGGATGGATGAGAGAAAGATATAGATATAGATAGATAGCGTGTGAGAGGACGATTGATGTAAAGCCGGGAGAGATATAAAAGTTTGATGCATATAGAGTATAGATTGAAGAAGGAAAATGGATAGATAGATAGATAGATAGATAGATAGATAGATAGATAGATAGATAGATAGATAGATAGATAGATAGATAGATAGATAGATCCAATGAGAGATAGATAAAGTGATAGAGAAAGGGAGGTGATAGGATAGATAGGGTATGTGAGTGGAAAGAAGAGATCCAGGAATAGAAAGAGTTCAGATTGGGAGGAGAGATCACTCACATCTGGGTGGGGGATGGCGTACTGTCCCTGAATGGTATACGCCTGCAAACAAGAAACAAGGAACAACAGCATGTATGTCAATAGCACATATACAAATATACAACATGTCACGTAAACACATCCTAAGGTTGACCTATCTGATTTACACTCATATCACATCTTCAACTAGCACGCCATATCAATTATACAGGTATACAGGTACATATAGGTATCACTTATCTGGTAAAGATAATGTAAACTCAGGAAACTCCGAAAATTAAAGAAATTTAGAAATGGAGAATTAAAAGAAATGAATGAAAATAAGAGGAAACACTCCACTCCAATGAAAGTCAACGTGAAAACTAATTGTAAAATACACGTTCACCATTTGACATTTATTTTCAGGGCCACGGTTTTGTGTCCGTAGAGTGAAGCGCTAATCGCCACGCTTGAGTCAATGCAAAGTCACAAGCAATCGGCCCCCCATCTCGACCACATCCCTCAGAAACAATCGATAAAAAACAGAAGGAGACAGACAGCGGGAAAATGACGGGGATGTGATGGGTGGAGATGGTCTGGATCGAGGATGCGGTCGCCGACGGTCACGGCAGCCAAGCGCGTACGCGACACGCAAATGTCATAGCAATACATGGCCGGCTTTGATGGAAAGAGATTTTGATTGCGTTTCTTCATGTGCAAAAAAGGCGAGGTTGAGAAATTATCAAAATAATTTAATTCCTCCTGTTTTTTTTTTCTAATTCCCTGGGCTTTTCTTGCCCCTATGTCAGGGAGGTTCTAACAAAGTTGGTGTAGTTTATGTTCTCATTATGTTAACGTTTACCGTTAGCATGTTATTATTGTTTGTGTGGCACCGATTTGAACGCATTGCTTCAAACGGTGACGTTGGGTTTGAAACAACAGAAGTCATTGGATATAAAAGTAAAGAGTGGTAAAATGGTGTACAATATTTCCTACAATATGCCTGACGCAATGCGAAAGTTTTTCGAAAGTTAACTCATGTCATGCTTACTTACATTCTCATTCTGATATTCAATATTAATTCAAAGACTTGCAATATGATATATATATATATATATATATATATATATATATATATATATATATATATATATATATAGTATCAATGTCTGTATGTAGTATACAGCTCACTTAAAACAAATAAAGTAAAATTCAAAAATATTTCAACAATACTGATTGTATTTTTTTTCACATTGAATGGAGGGATTATACATAATATAACAGTCTCAACCAGTTTCATCAACAATCTCATTGTAACAATTTAACAGCTTTGACACCTCCTATCTCTCTGCATCTTATATCCCACACCCCTCCGGTTCAGTTAAAGAAGTGAGCTCCAGCTTATCCTGCCAAGATGTCATAAACATGTGGAGGTTGTCATTGGTGAGGCCCGAACAATATTAGTTTTTCATAGCGGATAAAGCTTTTGAGCTGCCAGTGTGAAGAATGAATATGCGAGAGTCCATACTTGAATAAAAGCTGTTTTTCCCTGTCTACCTTTACAGTGTACACCGCGCCATGTTAGACTACTTATTTCCCACAGTTCCCGTCTCGTTTGCCCCCCTTTTGTTTGCCTATCTCACTCACTCACTCACTCACTCACTCACTTCACGTCACAATGCGTGTCGGAATGCACGGGTCTGATTGGCTGAGCAGCGTCACGTGAGATTGATTTACAATGAATGCATGCATGCGTGCATGCATGCATTCCTGGGCCCTAAACCAGTCTCGTAGCGACTACAAAAGCTGCTACTTCTCAATAATGTACGTGTTTACAGGGTCCCGGTCCAGTTAGGACCCAGTCCACCTATTCATGACGTCGGCGCCGGAGGGTACCGCCCATACACCGACCAAACCATCTCGGAACTTCTCCGACATCGGCTGGACCAGCGATGACGGACCGAGGGATGATGGACCAAAGCAGGGAATGACGGGAGGAACGCCATTCCAAGTTTGTCTCCGGGCTCAGCGGTATAGGCTCGTTGAGGAGTGGTGGTGCGTGGGTAGGTGGTGGGGGGAGTGGGGAGGGTTTACAGTTGGGGTGGGGGATGGTGAGAGGGAAGGGAGAGAGAGAGAGAGAGAGCGAGAGAGAGAGAGTGTGTGTGAGAGAGAGAGAGAGTTAGAGAGAGAGAGAGAGAGAGAGAGAGAGAGAGAGAGAGAGAGAGAGAGAGAGGGGGAAGGGATGGAGAGAGAGAGAGAGAGAGAGAGAGAGAGTGTGAGAGAGAGAGAGTGAGAGTAAAACCTGGCAAGACACTAACAGGAAGTGGCTGATGCTGCAGCAGCAGGCTGAGGTTGGCTGTGGAGGCACCCAGAGGATCGGCCCTCACCTGGCCCCCCGAGAAGATGACAGGGGCCGAGGCGGGCTTGGGGCGGTAGGGGATGGTGGCACCTTTAGGTGGGGACTGGAGGGGGTGGGGGTGAGGGGTGGGGGGGGGTGGGGGGGGGGGAGGGGGTGGGGGGGAGGTTGGGGCGGGGCAGAGAAGAAAAAAAAGGCAGAGGTGAGTATGGTGTGTTTAAAAAAGGTCTTAAAAAGAAAGGAAGACAGATTGAAGGATTGATAAACAAACAGCGAGATTGATGGAAATCTCTCTCTCTCTCTCTCTTGCATATTGACCGATAGAGAGATAGAAGAACAGATTAAGATCAACAGACAGATATATGAAGATATAGATAGAGAGGTAAAGAGAAGTATAGATAAATAGAAAGGTAGAAAGGCTGTTACTAACGACCGGAGGAGGGTAGGAGAGAAACTCCTGAGTGCCAGAGCAGGAATAATGCAGGAACAGAGAAACCAGAGAGTGTGAAGAAAAGGTGAAAGAAAGGCACACGATTTCCTGAACGTAAAACGACTCCTTAAGGTCGGACACAAGGGGGTATGGACGGAGAGACAGTGAGAGAGGGACAGTGCTGTAGGATGAAAACCATCCTTGGTGGTCACTTGTGAACACCACACAGAGTGTGAGTGTGCGCCTGGCGACATGCACGTGCACAATGACACGGCGTGGCGTCCACTCAGCTTGTCAGCTCCACCCCGACGTCTGTCACTCGGAACATCTAGCAGGGATACATACGGTACGAGTGTGCACTTTGACACTAACGCACCCGGCTAAGGAAAGCTAGCCGGTGGACCTAGTGTATTGCTTGCAATGGCAAGCTGTTGTCAAACAAAGTTTTTTTAATTTTTTTATTCAGTTTGAAGCTGTATCCCTGAGTTTAATGCTTTTAAATACTGCTAATGTACAATGCGTTTTTTTCATCTACTCGTTATAAATTAATACGAGCGTTAATGCTGCTCAGTCGCAGCAGCGATCCTCCCCACCCGAACCAGGAACATGACCCAACCACCCCACTCCATTAGCCCCCAAAACCCAGCCCCCTTACCCCCTAAAATCTACCCTTCCTTCACCCCAAAACCCAACCATTTTCACTCCCAAAACCCAACCATCTAAACTCCTCCAAAACCCAGTCACCCTCACCCCGCCCCATTATCCAAAACCCACACATCCTCTCCCACCCCACAACCCTTCAATCCCAGCCCCACCCAGTGCTCCCATCCCCGGGGCCCAGACCAGTACCTCCAGCATCACCACGCATATCTGCTTCACACACTGTATGATGGCCTCCGGTGCTCCGGAGATGGTGACGGCCCTCTCGGTGGAGTTGGGCAGCATGTCCCCAGCCACCTGCACCTGGGCGCCCGTCGACTGTTAGGTCAGAAGGAGAGGAGGGAGAAGGCGGGGGGGGGGGTTGTTTGTCAGTTGGGCGGCCATTTTGGGATTGCGTAGCCCGACACGTCCCCTTGCGTTGACCGCGTTGCTGGCAGAACACTCGTGAAGGCTTTTAGTTTTTGTGGAGTTTAGAAAAAAATGCATTATGGTAAGGGGATTTTTGTTAATGACCTGAACTTCTACTATACTTGACGAACTGGCAGGATGCTAATAAAGGCTTTTAGTGTTGTGGAATGATAATGTAAAAAGCTGTTATAAGTTGAGCCGCCATTTTGTGATTGCTTTAATACACGCTTCCATGTGTTATATTCCTCACAGAAAGTCCCCTGGATGGATTGACTCTCTGTTGGGCGCACTTCATTCTTGAGAAACGTAGCACAGAGGTGGTGGTGGAGCTACACAGGGCGGGTCTAAGGTACCTCTCTCATCTCCTTGATCTTGGAGCCCCCCTTCCCGATGAGCGAGCCACACTGGCTGGCCGGGACCACCAGCCTCAGGGTCACTGGAGGCTTGCTGGTCGCTGGGCTGTTGCTCATAGAGTTGATGATGTCCTGGTGGAGAGACATAGAGGCAGACAGCGGGGTAGGGAGGGAGGAGTGGAAGCAAGACGGGGATGGAGGGGGGAGAGGGAGAAAGATAGATATAGAAGGAGAGGGAGAGAGAGAGAGTGTTATCAGTGAGCACAAAATCGCACACACATAACTGTCGTCCTTGCTACTGTTGACTTAAAGGAATATATATTGAATTTGGTGGACGGTGTAATCCAAGGAATCCCCGAGCACCATTATCTGCATACATTTCTTATTAAGAACTGATCCCCTGTCCCCTAACCCCAGCAGTGTCCTTGTGATGCTCACCTCTTCAAACTTGTAGGCGATCATGGCAAAGGCCTTGAAAATGGCGTCCGTGGGTCCAGTGATGGTGACGATCCTTTCCGGGCAATTTCCCTCCGAGATGTTGATGCGGGCACCACTCTGGACGCCCCAAAAAGAGAGTACATCGGTCAGTTGGTTTATTGATTGGTTAGCTAGCCAAGTATTTACTCAGCAGAGTTTTCAAAAAAAAAAAAAACGTACTTCCTCTCGCATCTTCTTCACAGTTTCTCCTTTCTGAAGATGAAGGAGAAGAAACATCTGGGTCAATTCAGGGCTGTTATTTTTGAGTTCAATTTGCAATTTATTTTTATTTATTTATTGGTAAATACCTTTCCGATGATGCTGCCGACCTCCTGGGAAAACATAAATCAATCGTTAATGGTGTGATATGTCATTTCTGCACAGTCATATGACACCGTTGATATGCGACTAAATGTAACGCACTGATACCTTGAATTAAACTACAGATTCCTCTGGGTTTGAACATTGTTGGAAACATTTGGGAAAGTGGAAGTACACAACTCAACAAAATATATAACATGTGCCTAGTTTGTAAATGCTTATGCCCTCAGTATAAAAGCAACTATTCCTACATAATTGGAAACGTTCTGTAACTGATATTTGCTGTACTGTAACAAATAAAAAGCTTTCAACCTTTAAAATTAGGAGAGTTTTTCCACTCAGCATTTCAGAGGGCTAAGTAATGGTAATAATGTGGGGCCTGTGTAGCCCTATGAGACTGAAACTGTGATGAAGGGACATACTAATAAAGTTAGCTGGAACACAACCCTCCGTACCTTTCCATGCATCAGCAGGCGGATGGTCAGGGTGACGTTGAGTCCGCCCTCTGATTGGACCTTAATGGGTTCCATGTCGGGATTGGATGTGAAAGAAGGGGGCGTGGTCTGGCGAAAGAAGGAGTCCTAAGGGCCAATGAGAAGCGGCGACGGTAGAGTCAACAGCCAACCTGCAGAGGGAGAGAAGGGAGGAGACATAAGCCACACTCCTGTTTTTTTTGTCATTGTCAGAAGACCTAAAGTCTTATGTCTTGCGTCTTCATTCTGTTGTAGGTCTAGAATATGATTAGCCCTAACGTACTTTATTCTTCGGAATTTAGAAAAAAGTCAAATTTCAAAAGCAGTAGGCTACAGAATAACTGCAGGAATATGTTTGGACTTGGATTATTCGCACCATATTTTTTAGCGACATTAAATGCTGAAGTCTAAATTCTCAATGTGAACACTAGAGGGCACAACAGCCCTTTCTAGCTGGGGTGTATACAAAGCCAATCTAATGAGAATGAGAGAGGAGAATGAGGGCGTGAGAGAGAGAGAGAGAGAGAGAGAGAGAGAGAGAGAGAGAGAGAGAGAGAGAGAGAGAGAGAGAGAGAGAGAGAGAGAGAGAGAGAGAGAGAGAGAGAGAGACCTTGGATGAGGTAATGTCAGCCATATATATAAATGTATGTGTGTGTGTGTGTGTGTGTGTGTGTGTGTGTGTGTGCGTGGCTTTATCTGTGTGTGTGTGTGTGTGTGTGTGTGTGTGTGTGTGCATGTGTGTGTCACTCCCTTACTTCAAGAACATAACCCCCCCGAAATGACAATAATTTAACCTTTTTTAATCATATACTATGGTACTGTCCCAAATCTCGGGCTGAACAACCTGACAAAAGAGACACAACAGGGTGACCTTGAATGCCACATTTTGGGTGTGGAAAAAAAGGCATCAGAGTAACTGTCAACTTTTTTCCCTGATTGCCATTTAAATAAATGTCCAAAAAAGCATTAATATCCTAACATGGGTGCTTTCTGAATTAACATGGGAGGTTGGAAACGCTGGTGGAAGTGTTTTCGCCGGAGGCCTCGGCAGGGGTTGCTAGGTCGTCTGCGCTAACGGTGCTAATAGCTCTCCTTGTGGTTGGAGAACCATGACCTTGCATACCAAATCTAATGCTAATTTAGCCGCGGCCGGTGCTTGATGGCTATTGGGTTTGATTAATTGGGAACACACACCAAGACAACATATTAAGCGACGTTTTCAGCTAGCGGGGCGAGCCTGACATGCACGAGGAAAAGCGGATTAGGTTGACACACCTAGCAGTGGTTTTTGTTGGACAGGAATACTGCTACAGCAACTGAAAAAAGTGTTGCAGGAGGATGGTTTATTCAGGCAATTCATTTTGGTCACGAGTTCACGAAAAGTAATAATACGTTTGTGGTTTGGTTGCCATTTAATTTGTTTGATAGAATATCTTGATGTTGAATTAGTCCCAAATGCTGTGAAATTAGATTAAAAGTATAAATTAATTTACATAAAATAAAATCTTAATTAAACCTTTTCAGAGAGGCTCGACTGATCCCAGGCCTTTGGAGCACATTCTCAAATTAAATTTGGTTATATTTAGCTCATAGCAAAGCACATATTAAACCACTTATGAAGCCGACTACTGAAAAGGGTTACAACACGAAAAGAGATCACACATGGTAGATGCGAGGGTAGGAAGCAGAGGAGAAGGTCTGACGAAGAGGAGCTAGGAGGTGGAGAGGTCAAGAGTAAGGCAGAGGAGAGATGATGAAGAAGGCGGGGAAGGGGAGTGGAGGGGGAGGGGGAGAGAGTAGGTGGACGAGGATGAGGAGGCGAAGGAGGGGGCAGAAGAAATGGTTTGTCAGCCGGCCAGGGGAGATTCTGGAGATAAGGGAGCAGGGATTCAGTCACCAGCTGTCTCCCACCAATCACCCAGCAGAGACCAGATTACATAAAAAGATTTAATCTAATAATCTAATCTGGCTTCAAAATCCAGGCCAGCAGTGTGGGGGGCGCCACCAACGGAGAGAGAGAGAGAGAGAGAGAGAGAGAGAGAGAGAGAGAGAGAGAGAGCAATGGAGACAGAGAGAGAGAGAGAGAGAGAGCGAGAGCGAGAGAGAAAAAGAGCGAGAGAGAAAGAGAGGCAGAGAGAAAAAGAGAGAGAGAGAGAAAGAGAGGCAGAGAGAAAAAAGAGAGAGTGAGAAAGCTTGACAGACAGAGGTAGAGTGAGAGAGTTTGCGTGAGTCTATTTACTCACTGCTATCTTGTATTTCCCATCTGGGACCAATAAATTTAAACCAAAAAAATCTATCTAATCTCTTAAGTATTTGAAATCCAAATGCAAAAACCATATCAAGAGCAAACATTAATTCAGGATCACATGCATGCAAGGAGCTACTTTATGATATTCCAGATGATATTTTAGTCTTCTGTTTACGGAATCTATATGCATACTTTTGTTTGCATACCTTGTGTTCTGTGTGTGCGTGTGCAGTGTTGGTCTTTCAAGGTAAGAAGAAACAAGCCCAAGCCAAATTGACCCGATCATAGTCTCTGCAAAAGACATGTTGGGGCGGGTAGAAGCCTTTCGCTGCACTATGTGTATTATATTAAACACATGCATGCCTTTTCATCCTCAAAGAAAACACGCTTTTCATCAAAAGAAACCCATCTGACTGATACACGATTTTACAGAAAAAAATGTCTTCAAAAATATAGGTTTTTTTACAAACACAATTCTCCACTTCACTTGTAAAAAAGAATAAGGGGGAGGATGTCTTGAGAGAGAAAACTAACCAGGGGACACTCTTGTGGATTTAGGTCAACGAGGATAAAATATGTCCGCTTGTACCCATCCTGGTTGAAAGGGGTCAGTGCTAAGAGCCTGGGTTTGAATGGACTCCCCTCAGACTGAGGTTTAGTTTTGCTCATATGAGCTCAATGCGATAATAGAATAAGGTCATAGCCCCAGAAATCATGCGGCAGACTGCAGCCAAACATTAAGCAAATTATGCTTTTTTTTTCTTTTTTTTTTCGGGGGCATTATGTGGCAGATATCAAGGTGGGCACCGCATCATTTCTCCTGCCAGAACCTCTGTTTTACAAAAAATAATACCAAGAATGACTCAATGCATTGACTGTCCATGACTCAAAGACATAGAATGGAAGTTCAAGTTAAGTCCCTGCTTAATTTTTAAACTGCTTTGGCAGTTGAAATGTTTCCATCCCAATGAAGCTCTTTTGAATGTATTTTTAGTTGAACATATCATACATAAAAGAAGACCCACGCATCATCATGACTTGCAACGGTTTACGACAATCAGGTTTAAATGAAAGTGTATTTGATTTGAATGACTGTGAATGATTTGTTAAAATTGCAAAGTCTGGGGGAGTCAGGGGTGAGGTTTGGGGAGTAGGGTGGGCAGGGTGGGGGTTGAGAGAGAAAGCGAGAGAAAGAGAGAGAGAGAGTGAGAGAGTGAGAGAGAGAGAGAGAGAGAGAGAGAGAGAGAGAGAGAGAGAGAGAGAGAGAGAGAGAGAGAGAGAGAGAGAGAGAGAGAGAGAGTGGGCGCTACAGAGATTTTTTTTGTCGTGACATCCGACGGGGGAAAGTGGGTCAGGGCTGCCGTGGCGACGCTCCTAGCCCTCTCTTGTACGGGCGGCTATTGAATTAATCACGCTTTACGCATGGCTGGACAACACAGCCAACAAAATGGCTACCCCCATCTCCAACACACACACACACACACACACACACACACACACACACACACACACACACACACACACACACACACACACACACACACACACACACACACACACGCATGCATCCACACTCCTCTCCAGCCCCCCCTCACTATGTCTGGCCATCGCCTGCCAGAGAAAAGACTCTTGAAGAAAGCTCAACTTAAATCAAGACTCTCTTACTCTCTCTCTCTTTCTCAACCCCCTCTCTCTCTCTCTCTCTCTCTCTCTCTCTCTCTGTCTCTCTCTCTGTCTCACTCTCTTTATCGCTAACCACTACTCCCCCCCCCCCCCCCCCCCCCCTAACCCATTCCCCTGCAAACAAAGCAGAGATGCTCCTGTTATGCTCAGTCGCTGGTCTGTAAATGATGGAAAAACACTCAGAGAGCAGGACAGTGAGGGGCGGTTTGGTGGACGGGAAAGTGCAGTCGGGAAGTGCAGTCCCTGAGTGTCCAGGGGGCTTTGAATGTAGAGTGGGCTTTTTGAGTTTTAACACAACTATCCATTTCTCTGTGTGGGTGAAGGCATGCATAGTACAAAAACGATGTATGTGGGATTTCGGTTGAGAGATTTGGTATTAAGGTTTTGTCTCTTTGTGACTCACATTAAGGCATGGATGTCTGTCTTTTTAAAATTGGCTGACTTAAGAAGAACCAACCGTTAAAAATAGATGTTATACAATTTGGCGAATCAATAGACCTATCAATATTTGGAATTGTTGTGTTGTATGAACCACAGATCTCCTGCCAGTGTGTAATATTTATTTTCTAATTTGCTCTGACAGCAGCCCATCAAATAAGGTCAATGAGGTGGGTGGATATAACCATAGTGGACAGTTGGACATTCACTTAATGGAATCTCTATGTTTGTTTGTTTGGGCACACTGGAAGTAATGTTACACAACTCTCAGCTATAATTCCACGTTGAGCCCACCTACGAACCGACACATTTTGAATTCGGTTTACAATACTGCCTTTAGAAATGCAGGAATATAGATTTTAGGAAATGCGTCATTTATTTTAATACCAATGTGTTATGTATTATTATTATTGATTTCTATGCTTGGAATGGAGGAGTGAAATACTCCCCGTAAAAATCGTTGGGGGCTAAAGGGTATCTCACGCGAGATCCCCTACTGTAAACAAGAAAATTAAAAAATGTCTTCATGGCTAAGGCCGCACCCCTCTTGGCTAACAAGCTGGAGTCGAGGCAGCGCTTGGCAAACATAATTTATCTCAGCAGTTCAGCCCAAACACCATCATCTGCATCGTGAACCAGCTAGCCGCAGCGGCCTCAGGTGTCAGCTAATTACATTGTGGATGGTCCATGTTGGGACTTCATTACATTATCTGTACAACTCAAACATGGTATGGTTCATATGTCTGTAAAATATATTTTTATCAAGAAAAACTTTTTTTTTTTTTTTTTTAAGGCTCAAGTGGTCGCTATCTCTCTAATTCCAGGAGTCGTTTTCCATAATCGTTCTTTTGACGTTAGAAATCTACTTTAACGTCAGTAAGTTTAAAACAGATTTGACCTTGAGTCAATTTGAAACGAATGGCGTGCAACAGGAATACGTAATGAGTCCACTCAAATTTGGAGACGTCATTTAGGTTAATCAATTTGGATCCTCTCACAGTGGACGCTGTGACGCAATGAGCAAAACACATTGGTGGATACACTCTCTCTCTCTCTCTCTCTCTCTCTCTCTCTCTCTCTCTGTCTGCCTCTCTCTCACTCTCTCCCCCAAATCTATGGCTCTGGTTATTCACCTTCACTGACAGTAAAGTCATCCACCCAGCCAGTGGTAAACAAAGTTTTCAGTTGTCAGTTTGCCAGTGGCTGACAGACACAACTGGGAGCCATCACCAGTGTTTCACGCATCGCATATCAAATGAAACATCAAACAGCAAAACAAACATTTTATTTTTTGTTATGTCAGTCTCTGAGCCATTCAAATAACAACAAGCGATCATATCAAAACACGACAATAGAACGACAGAGTTCGAATCGTTGCGGAAAAATGGATCATTGAACGGTGACCTAGTGATATAATCTAGGCCGAAGCGTCATCTGGTCTTCTTTAATCCACATATTCATGGACATGTTATTACGACGGTTTGACATTAACCCGCATCTTAACTGGATGCATGGCCGCAGAGGCCGTGCGGAGAGCTCTGATGCAGACGCTGCGACAGAAGGACTCATATGGTGTGTAGGGAATTCACCGCGACGCGATGAGATCTGTTCTGTTACGCAAACAGTGGTGAGAAAATGCAAAGCATTATCACAGGGCTAGGAACAATGTTTTTTGGTTGACAGCATACATTTCCCCCAGATATTAAAATAACACCTTGTTTTTTTTCCAGCGAGATTATATATAATTGCCAGGAAACACAACTTCTCACAATGTGGTATATTTTGCCCTATTCCCAATATCTTTTTTTTAGAAATGGTGACTAAAAAGGGTCCTTGTCAAAACATACAGCTGAAGAAAAATAACAGCATCTCTACGATAATTTTCATTATATGGATCGTCCCACAGGGTAAATCCACCCCAACATAAATTATAGCAATGGCAATGAGCTTATCCACCAAGGCTAGCCTCTAATCTCCTTTGACAGATTCAGACATAATTGATTCTCTCTTCGCGGTTGGCCCATCAGCACAATTATCGCGTGTGTGTTATCTTACCAATATTTATGTAGAAGCCTTCACCCCCGCACGAAAAGCAGCTTGATTTGCTTGCTAGCGTGCCATTTTTAAAAACAGAATTTGATTGTAGTCATACGCCATCAAGACAGAGAACGTGTAGGAGGCTTTCCATCACCGGACTCATGCCATCTTCGGGAGGGCTCGGAAACGCTCCCATAGCATAGAGTTGTTTTTTTTTGCAAGACGGAGCTTGCCTGCTAACGGGCCTTATCCACCCATTGGCCGTGGCTCTAACCGCTAGCAACGAGGTGGATCCGAATGAGGAGACGGCCCATCGGTCGGCAAAGTCTTTGCTCTCATCCTGCCACAAACTCCTTTTGACCTTTCACCTGTTTCTTCTGAGGTCAGGTCCAACACCTTGCGGTGGAAGGCTTTTATTGAGCGGCACTGGGGGACGTCAGAGCATATCAACATCAGCATCACTGATAGCATCAACTATTGTATTTTGGAAAGCAGTAACCCCGATGCCCTCAAACCGCTTAATTACTTTGTCATATTGTCGAGACTTTGTAAGGCCTGCAAACTAGTTTGTAAGTTGTTACGACAAGATCAATATATAAGGTCCCCGGTGTTTTTTTTTTTTTGTCAGCATGCCTATGGAGGCGTCTGTTCTATCTGCTGTATCCTCATATCCCATACCATCATTACAAATCATCCTATGATATACATCTACGTATATATAGATAGATGTATGTGTATATATAGCTACATGACCAATGTTATTTTGAACGCCAGCCGCCTTCATCCTGCCACTAACAAACGGCAAAGTTGTTACAGGATGTGACCTCATTCAGCCATACGTTTTCCTTTAGAGGCTTGTTCAAAGCATTTCCTTTCCGCATGGAGGAACCTGTCACAATCCTGCTCCATCGTTGTCCGGAGCGCCCCCCCCCCCCCCCCCCCCCGCCCCTTTAAAAATTCCAAGCCGTCAAATAGTTATCTCGAAGCGAGCGGCCCGGTTGAGACGCCACGGACGGTGGACAGATGTGATTGGACGCCGCCCGCTGTGGAGACTCGAATCCGAACGTCTTCGTTCGGGGGAGGGACGTGGCGCGGGGAGCTTACGGAGCTCCGTGATTATCGGAATATGAGCGTTTTCCGTATCGCCCCCGTTGTGCTGCTGCAGATCAGGGCGACGCAGAGGAGCGGAGAATGGTGTGTGTGTGTGTGTTGTGTGCGTATCTGTGCGTGTGTGTGTGCGTGTGTGTGTGTGTGTGTGTGTGTGTGTGTGCGTGTGCGTGTGTGTGTGTGTGTGTGTGTGTGTGTGTGTGTGTGGGGGGGGGGTGCTACGCCAGAATGACTGTACATTCAAAACCTGTCAGTCCACATCAGCAGCCCTTGGTCCCGGCAGCTCAGCCTAGATCACAATCAAATACCGCCGCGAATCAAATCCACGCTCGGAACCAGCCGGGGCGGGCGCCAAATGATTGCAAACGACGAGGGTGGACCCCACCTACCGCAAGGCGAACCCCGACGCATCAGCCCGTACACAAACCCTATCTTACAATATTCACAGAACATGCATTCATTCAGAATAAATGTTAGCAGTCACATCGAACAGCTGCAAAAAGGGGACCACAGAGCAGCAGAGTACACATCACAAATGGTTCCGGGTGGAAATCCATATATAAAATTACATTATTATTATAATTATAATTCTACATATGTATATACTGTATATATGAATGCCCTGCGAACAAATTGTATTTGTAGTCACTGGAGAGGGGGAGGGTCTATTGCGCCACAGCTGGCCTCATAGCATAGTGTGAAGCCTTGTGCAAAATGGGCACACATACACCATGTTGCCCTGCAATCACAGGCGCTAAGAACTGAGCGTCAAGTCGGCCATTTTAGATTTCGCCACAAATTGAAATGTGAGATCACTGCTTGTCAGAAAGTCATGGCTTCCATATGCACAGGGGGCTTTCAGCGTGCGCTCATGTGGAAAGAGCACCGGAGCCCCCACTTTCCAATATTCGTCTCGCACAGGCTACCGTCTACGACAAGCTAGCAGACAAAATGTTTCTGCCAACTGTGCTGCACAATCACAGTATTTTTTCCGAGTGTATAATATCTTCCACCACACTCCAGCCACAGGGCATGACACAGAATTCCTACACTAGCCAAATGTTTCCTTCTAAAATAAAACCCACAGGATTTAACAAAAGGGATGTCGGGAAGTTCCATGGCTAGCCTTTTGAGGTAATGGAAAGTGACATTTTTGGACTCGCTGAGAATAGGGCCAGCCAAGGCGTTATTGCTGTGGTGACAATAATTGGGATAACGACATTGAGGGCACTCGGTAGATGACCCTGTGTATATCAATGTCCCTGGCTATCATCTTTAGTTATCCTCCCTACAGTGAATCAGGTCACCGTCGCTGTCTATCTTTCAAGCGAACCTTGGTCGTCATCCTTACCCGAGTCGTCATCTTTGTAATTATCACACAATCAGAGCAACAATGGGCATAACGGGAGGTAGAGCGATGCCCACTGTGGCTCTGATTGTTTGATAAAACAAGCCCCGCAAAGACAGACCGACCGCGCTCCCTTAGCAACGATCGCCACGGACCATGAAATTAGCCGTTCTTTACGGAATGCTGGCCGTTCGGGTTCAACGCCACACGCCGGCGTCGCGTTTTCAGATCTTTCTGTTTGACTCTGAAAGGGTTTAACGGGACCCGACGAGTAGGATTGAGTGATGGGTCAGCAGGTCGTAGGTTTTTACTCGGTATTGTTGGTATATGGATGACGTTTCAGAAGGAGGGGGGGGGGGGGGGGTTCATTAATTATTAACGTTTGCTGCTCAACTCAACCTGCAGCAAAAGTTTTTTGCCGATTCTTCCAATTATTTTTGTGCTATTTAAGCCCGAATACAAACATATGACTTAAAAAAAAAAAATACATATACTGTATGTGTGAATATTAGCATCATAGATAAGTGCCAAATGTCAATCTCACACGCATAGAAGACATATTTTATGAAAAAATAGTTTACCTTCACCGGTAACGCAGGACGATCTCGATGGCGACCACTTTGGACGATGTGCAAAAGATCAAAAATCGCAGAGAGGAAGGTGATTTTTTTCCCCTGCCGCTTTCCTTTTGGTCTGCCTAGCACAAACGGCGGCGTCCTATTGGCCAAGGCAACAGAGTCACATGACTGGCACGACGACCACGTGACCTTATCTCGGAACTCTACGACAAAATGACCCCGGTCGCTTAGCTTCCACGAGCGTTAAGTAAAAATCTAGGTTCGTCTTTATTTTTTTCGCTTGTTGCGTTGCGACGGAAAGCAAACTCCGGAATGCACCAATAAGCGTCCGGACGCTGTGTAAATAGGCCGTAGGATGAGGTCATGGGTGGGTGAGGGGAGGGGAGGGGGGGGGGGGGGGGGGGAATCACCCAACACCCCCCAAGCAGGACAAAAGGGGTTGGATGGGGGTGGGGGGGGGGGGGGGCGGGGGGTAAGCCCAGTCAGGCAAGCGGGCATTATGGGGGCACGTCTATGGGGATAGGGTGGCCTGGATCAGAGCCTGAAACCCTCGGGGGCATTCATCTGTCTGGGGAGACGGTCGAAGCGCCCCCGCGCCCCCTAACCCGCCCCTCTAGCACCCTTCCGGGACGGAAGGATGCGCTAAGAGTGGGAGTCAGCAACGGCGCCGTTCTGGCGAACAATTTGATCAGAACCTTCATCAGACGAGAGAGAGAGAGAGAGTAACTCTCGGTGGGTGAACGCGGCCGCACACTGGGTGTGTTTCTGGGTTGGTGGCTGTGCCCGGGTGGTGGTGGTGGTGGTGGTGGTGGTGTACGTGGAAGGGTGGTGCATCCCCTTAAGGCGGAGGGGGGCCAGGGAAAGGAGATGACGACGGGCACGGGCACGCGGGCACCCGTCACACAGCTAGCTGTAGCCGCCAACGCTTGGCCTTCATCGCCTCCTCACTAGCCTCAGTGGCTGCCTCGGCTTCTTCATCTGTGTGTGTGTGTGTGTGTGTGTGTGTGTGTCTGTGTGTGCGTGTGTGCGTGTGTGCGTGCGTGTGTGCGTGTGTGTGTGCGTGTGTGCCCGTGTGCGCGTTGATCCGTCTTGCGTTTGTGTGCGCGTCTACGTGCGTGTTTTTTGTGTGTTACCAGGAGCTTAGGCACTTCATCCAATCCAGCTTTTCCAATCCAGCGCAAATCCAGCCGCCTGCATGTCAGATGGACAGTTGCGCAGAGATTATAATCCCACATCATTAAAGGGGAATTGCAGCCACAACAGCAGCAGCAGCATCAGAGTTCTCGGGTGGGGTTTAGGGTGAGGCCGAGGGTGGGTGCGGGAGGGGTGGTGGTGGCGCTGCCTCATGGATGCGTTGCTGGGATTAGGGCCACCAAAGACAAAGGCGTCAAAGTCCACCGTTGTTGTCGATTGTTCCCCTTGAGCACAGATGCTTCGGCGGGCATCACGTCTTCTCCGAATCAGAGAGAGAAAGAGAGAGAGAGAGAGAGAGAAAAAAAAACATGCGAAACCTGAAACAAACGCAGAGCACATGGCAAGGGTTGTTTTAATGAGGCTCGGGAAAAACGCATGCCTTTTCTTGATTCTGCACCTGCTCGTCTCCAAAATAATAAGCCCTGCCATTACCTAGCCACCCGACTGTGAAAATAGCCCATGGGATGTACTACAAATAGAGCATTAAATGTGCTCCACATTGGATCATGAGAGGCGAGAGAACGGGAGCATTGGGGGTGGCCCATCAACGACAATATGCTTCACGCTGAAACAAGGCTTTGATGATAGTCTCTCTGGCCTCCACAGTGGAGTGGGGCCAAACAGAGACATGTTCACCTTCTGACAAACTCCTTGGTCAGTGTTATCGCGGTGTCCGATGCCGTCTGGCCGCTCTCTCCTCGTCATCTTTGTTGTGTGTTTATGAACGTTGGGTGTAAAGTGTCTTTGTCGTGGGCGCCTTTGTAAGGTAGTCTTACACAGCAGATTAATCTGTAAACTGACTCACAATGGATTGCAGGCAAGCTCAAATCTGGGCGCTCCATAGTTGTTTCGACCAATAATGTTGCTGGAGATGAGGATCTGTAAGCGCGCAAGGTGAACACAAACCCGTAGCAAACAGTTAAAAGGTGTTTGTAAATAACAAAAAAAAAAAAACACTGCGTAAACTGGCCACTGTAGAAATACACTTCTGAAATTGTCAACCAATCGCCCAAATTTGCGCCCAACCAATCGCCCAATTTCATATTTTTTTCGATCATGTTGGAGCTGTACGTTTCTCTTACGTAGAATATCTCCGATATGAAACAGGAAACTAGGTGTAACTCCACCCCTTTCAGTTTTTGGTTTCCTGCTCAGGCTCTCAGCCATCTCTCCCCAGAGGTACTGCTATAAGATAGTCAGACTGCTGGATCCCCGATTATCATAAAGATACTGTACCTTCACTGCAATTCTCGAAAGTAGGCTCTTGCAGTACTCTGAGAAACTCAGCTGCTTGTTCTTGGCAGGTTATGAATGAACTTGATGCAGAGGATATTAATGTGAATGCTTTGCGGTCCACTGGAGAGACACCCAATGTCCAGGAGGTCTGTAGAGCAGATGTTGGAGGAGAGCAGTTTCATTGAAACAAATAGGTGACCATATTGGTACGCTGCACCCAGTCCTCATTAGACAGGATCAAAGGCCTGATGGGTGTGTGTGTGTGTGTGTGTGTGTGTGTGTGTGTGTGTGTGTGTGTGTGTGTGTTGGGGGGGGGGGGGCTTGTATAAACATAGCCCCCCATCTGTAACAACCCACCCCCCACACACACACACACATATACATAGACATCACCCAGACTCCCCCACTCATCCCAGACCAACTCATCCCACACACACACTGCACAACATATACACACACATACACATACACACACACACACACACGGCCCCCCTCACCCCACACACTGACCATCATTGCATACACACACATATCATTGCATACACACACACACACACACACGCACACACACTCATCAATGCCGCCCTACACACACTACCCCTCTCTCTACACACAGACACGACTATCTCACATGCTCTCTCTCTCTCTCTCTCTCTCTCTCTCTCTCTCTCTCTACCTCTCTCTCTCTTTCTCTTTCTCTCTCACACACACACACACAGACTCATCAATGCCTTACACACACTACTCCCTCTCTACACAGACATGACTATCTCACATGCTCTCTCTCTCTCTCTCTCTCTCTACCTCTCTTTCTCTCTTTCTCTCTCTCTCTCTATTTCTACCTCTCTCTCTCTCTTTCTCTTTCTCTCTCTCACACACACACACACACACACACAGACTCATCAATGCCTTACACACACTACTCCCTCTCTACACACAGACACGACTATCTCACATGCTCGCTCTCTCTCTCTCTCTCTCTCTCTCTCTCTCTCTCTCTCTCTCTCTCACACACACACACACACACACACACACACACACACACACACACACACACACACACACACAGTGCAGCCCCCCCCCCTCCCTTTGGTACCACAGGAGCTCCATCTCTGTGACCCCCCCCAGCCCCCTGATCAGGGCACAGGGCCCTAATGGAGCCAGAGAGGCGTGAAGGAGACAGAGAACAGGGTGACGGAGGACAGACACTTCCTGCTGACCGTCTGATGGATACTGGGAGTAGTAGTTGTATCATTACATTGCATTACGTTAGATTACGTGACATTACCTTATATTACTTTGCATTACATTGTGGTACTTTACATTACATTAGATTACTTTACAGATCTGATTGAATGACATTAGATGACCTAACATTAAAGTACTTCGGATTACTTAACGATAAATTACATGTAGTCATTCAGACAGTTTTGTGTACAGAGGGTGTGCGTGTGTGTGTGTGTGTGTGTGTGTGTGTGTGCGCCTGCATGCGTGCGTGCGTGCGTGCGTGTGTGTGTGTATGAGGGAGAGAGCGTGAGAGAGAAAGCAAGAGGGAGAGAGACAGAGACACAAGTCAGTGTGTGAGTGTGTGGGTGGGGTGAAGGGCAACAGAAAGATATTCCATAGTATTCCACCATCAACAATCAAGCTCAAGTCTTGGTGGATCCTCCTACCAAGGAAAATGTTGTTTGCGGTCGATACACACGACAATACACACAACACAAACCAACATGCACTCAGAACACAACAATAATGCAGTGTTTGGCCACAGAGATATGAAGGCAGTTGAAATGGCGAGGATGAATGTAATATAGCAAAAAGTGTACATAGTGTCCTGTCTGTCTGTCTGTCTGTCTGGCTGGCTGGCTGGCTGGCTGTCTGTCTGTCTGTCTGCTGGTGCCATGGGTTTATCTCTGTGATGTAAGACAAAGCTCTGTGTTTCTGGTGAAATCCCACTCTGGATGCTCTCACTCCTCCTCACCCGCCTCACTTCTCCCCACCCGCCTCATTCCTCCCCACCCGCCTCACTCCTCCCCACCCGCCTCACTCCTCCTCACCCGCCTCACTCCTCCCCACCCGCCTCACTCCTCCCCACCCGCCTCATTCCTCCTCACTCGCCTCACTCCTCCCCACCCGCCTCACTCCTCCTCACTCGCCTCACTCCTCCCCACCCGCCTCACTCCTCCTCACCCGCCTCACTCCTGCTCACTCGCCTCACTCCTCCCCACCCGCCTCACTCCTCCTCACCCGCCTCACTCCTGCTCACTCGCCTCACTCCTCCCCACCTGCCTCACTCCTCCTCACCCGCCTCACTCCTCCTCCTCACTCGCCTCACTTCTCCCCACCCGCCTCACTCCTCCTCACTCCTCACCCGCCTCACTCCTCCTCACCCGCCTCACTCCTCTTCACCCGCCTCACTCCTCCCCACCCGTCTCACTCCTCCCCACCCGCCTCACTCCTCCTCACCCGCCTCACTCCGTGGCTCCTTTGTGATAACGACCGGAGGTTCGGCGTTCAACAATTCACGAACCTTCCCTCCCTGGTTCCGCCGCGCGGCCTCAGCACCTTGCGGTGCCGGGCGTGCGTTCTTTGTGCGCCGGTGCGGTCGGTCACGAGCGCCACAGATCGTGGCAAACGACCCGTTAAACATGCATGACGTCAAATAACGAGTCACGCGGCGAGACGTGGCGAAAGACCAGGAGCGGAGGTTGGAATGTGACGACGGTTGAGATCTGTGAGAGGGATCGACTGTTTCGAATCCCCCCCCGTCCATTTATGAAAACATATGAAACATTATGAAACCATTCTCATGCGCCCATGCGTCAGCATTTGATGAGAGCTGTTCTCTTCTGCCTTGGATAGAACTACTCCCTGTGCATGGGGTTTTTTTTAAGCTGTCAAACAGAAAGTAAGCCTGTGTCCCTAATGGAAAAATGCGCCTGACCTCCTCTAGTGAACAAGTCAATTCCGGTAACCAGTAATGGACAAACACGCACACACACACACACACACACACACATACACACACACACACACACACACACACACACACACACACACATACAGGCCCCGGGGCAAAAAGCTATCACACTCACACACACACACACAGCCTTTTGCTCCAAATGAAACTTTGTATTTGACTTCTCTGCAACAGACAGAGACGCACACACACACACACACACACACACACACACACACACACACACACACACACACACACACACACACACACACACATACACACACACACACATACACACACACACACATGCATGCACCCTTTTGTCAGCATGCACACACACAAACATTCTCGCACACACACACACACGTTCAGGCTTTGTGTTGTTGGTTGTGTGTGCCGCGTTGTATTTCATACTGTGTGGTCTTGTGCTGTTTTGTGTGTTGCGCTATGACTGCAGCAGAACACATAAAACAAGTTGATGTGCGACAGCAAATCACAGAGGAGACACAGAAATGTGTGTTGCAGGCAAATAGAAATCAGGTAATGATGACACACTGTCGCGGAGGAGAGAGATAGCCTCCATCATTTAGAAAACCAACACAGAACAAGATGGTCATCACACTAAACAACTAACACTTTGTTTAATGTTGATGGATGATGTACACTGCATGATGCCATACATTGCTATATCACGCGGGTTCACATCCCGTTGCTCTCCGCATATCGACCTGGCCTTGACCTCTGTGAAAGCCTTTTTCCAAACAGGGTAACCTGCTCTTTTGACCAATCAGCTCTCTGGGGGAGGGGCTTTCGGTTTATGACCATCAAGGTAACACAGAAAAACAATGACGGCACCCAACGACTTACACATTCCCGCACATACACTTGACAACGACTTACACATTCCCGCACATCCTACACTAGACAACGACTTACACATTCTCTCATATTCTACACAAGACAATGACTTACACATTCCCTCACTAGACAACGACTGACACATTCCCGCACATCCTACACCAGACAACGACTTACACATTCCCTCACATCCTACACCAGACAACGACTTACACATTCCCTCACATCCTACACTAGACAACGACTTACACATCCCCTCACATCCTACACTAGACAACGACTTACACATCCCCTCACATCCTACACTAGACAACAACTTACACATTCCCGCACATCCTACACTAGACAACGACTTACACATTCCTGCACATCCTACACTAGACAACGACTTATACATTCCCTCACATCCTACACCAGACAACGACTTACACATTCCCTCACATCCTACACTAGACAATGACTTACACATTCTCTCACATCCTACACTAGACAACGACTTACACATTCCCTCACATCCTACACTAGACAACGACTTACACATTCCTGCACATCCCACACTAGACAACGACTTATACATTCCCTCACATCCTACACTAGACAACGACTTACACATTCCCGCACATCCTACACTAGACAATGACATACACATTCCCTCACATCCTACACTAGACAACGACTTACACATTCTCTCACATCCTACACTAGACAATGACTTACACATTCTCTCACATCCTACACTAGACAACAACTTACACATTCCCGCACATCCTACACTAGACAACGACATACACATTCCCTCACATCCTACACTAGACAACGACTTACACATTCCTGCACATCCTACACTAGACAACGACTTATACATTCCCTCACATCCTACACCAGACAACGACTTACACATTCCCTCACATCCTACACTAGACAATGACTTACACATTCTCTCACATCCTACACTAGACAACGACTTACACATTCCCTCACATCCTACACTAGACAACGACTTACACATTCCTGCACATCCCACACTAGACAACGACTTATACATTCCCTCACATCCTACACTAGACAACGACTTACACATTCCCGCACATCCTACACTAGACAATGACATACACATTCCCTCACATCCTACACTAGACAACGACTTACACATTCTCTCACATCCTACACTAGACAATGACTTACACATTCTCTCACATCCTACACTAGACAACGACTTACACATTCCCTCACATCCTACACTAGACAACAACTTGCACATTCCTGCACAACTGTACACAAAAAACTTTGTAGACTTCTATTTTATATTATATTATGTCTTTACAACTTGCACCGTGTTTATTGCTCACTTGCACTGTGTTTATTGATTATTGTCGTGCACCACCCGCCAAGTCAAATTCCTTGTATGCG